>JACGAQ010000230.1:0-220437 GCA_014119065.1 Orius insidiosus
GCTCGCGGACGCTGCTATGGTTTCTCCCTGATTGGTCTTTCAGCTAAAGAGTTTTTGCAAGAGGGTTGATGAACTTGATTGAACTTAGTGTGATGCTATTTTGCTTCCTGTTGTAAAGAGCGTCCTTTGGTGGCGCCTTGCACGACTCTATTGGAAATACGCTTTATCTTCTGCGGGCCTTCTTGTCACGTTATTACAGGCTAACGTTCAATGACCGCTTTGCTTCAGTGTCGTAAAGGTTCCTCCGTCAATTTACAGCTAGCATCATGATTTTTTAGCATGAGGAAGCCACTTGCCAGTTCGTTTCAAGAATGCGACCGGGCGCTATCTTGTAAGCTGAAGCTTTTTCCTATTTGGGAGCTCATTTAATTTTATAACTTCCGATTCTTGAATTTAGTAACAAGCATTATTATACCTTCGAACATTCCAGTATAACCAACCTTGTAAACTTAGTTTCAACTTCAAAGTAAAGTTTCTAAATAAGCGTATTTATATTCCTGTTGAATATTCCCTCTTGTCTTTGTCGAAACGCTCGGAACATGAAGGAAATCGTATTAACGTTACTTCATAACTCGAAACGACATAATCCTCGAAATGACGTTGTATTACAACGAATGTGCAATTAAACTTTAGGAATTCGTATACGTGATTAGAAAGTCCTCCGAATGGTGAATAGGTAGGGCAGCAAGGGCGTCCTCTGGCTGAATGCTAACTAGAAAGAGCGCATGACTTTATTACGTATTCGCTACGTATCTCCAACTCGGTCTAAAGCACTTACCTTCCTAACTATTCTACGCCAGACCTCTAATATACTTTCACAAACAGGTCATGTCCCGTTTATTATTATTTATACTATCGAGTAGAGCAATAAACATTCGGAAACTTTTACGCAGTTTGCCCTTTTGAATTTTGCTCAAAAAGTTCACCAACCTAACTACCCGCTATCTGGCGCTTCAATGGCTTCAGAACTCAATTAACGAAACAGTTTGAATTCGTCAAGGATCAATAACCAGATGATTATACATTTTATTGTGGCAATTAAAGCATTCTGAAATTAAATCAGTTTTGAGGTTGAGAATTCTGCCATGTTGGAATAGAATTCACGGTAGTTGATCTAGAGTAGGTAATTTACATCGTGTAATCATCAAAGTATTTCTAGAATTGTTGGAATCCCACGCTTTAGGAGAATCTGATAGGGGGAACGAGGGTTTATACAAAATCTAAAATGGAGTTAAGTTTGGTACGATTAAGCTTCTTCATCTTCAAATCCCATGGTTTTTAGTGCTCGAATATAGGAATCTACTTTTTGGTGCGAAAGTGCTGCGTTCTCTCGGATTTAAAATAGTACGTTCCAGCGGTATAATCCCCCTTAAAAACGTGTTTTAACTTCCTTAAAGAAGTTATTTGTGATACCCTCCACGTCGGGTTCTTGGGGAAGGGTCTTGCAGACCCCGGAGGGTCAAATCGAAAATTGATCTTTACTGATCTCAACTTTGTCTGTGGTGCCAGCCGGCCGTCCGTAGCATTTTTCCAGAACACTTTACGCCCACAGTTTTTAACCGATTTTCACCAAATTTTCACCAATTACTCCTTATATTTTTAAAAATTTTTGGTGTAAAAAAAATTGCCACTTTATAATTAATAATAATTTTTTTAGTAGGGAGAAATTTCATACTTCTACCCATTACGAGAGGCACATCCCTAGGCCAAAGAGCCCATAATTTCTAGCTTGACACTAAAATAAATTTCGAAAAAAAACTTATACAATTTTTTGGCAAAAAGAAAGGCAAAAAAAGAAAAACCCGGGAAATCTTTGGAAAAAAAACTTAAAAATTTTTCGAAAAAAAAAGGAAAACCAGGAAAATTTTTCGTAAAAAATTAAAACTTCCCCCTTCCTTATTCTTCCCTCTTTTATCCTTCCCTCTCCTTTATACTTTCCCTCCCTTCTTTATACTTTCGTTCCCTTATACTTCCCCCTCCGTTATACTTCCCCTCCTATATGTTACTTCTCTTTAAGGAAGTTTTCGTTGGAAGCTCTTCAAACCACTATTTTATCTTATATCGTACTTTTTCTACACGATATTTCACATTTTTCGCATATAAAATTTAAAATATTCCTTTAATTTCAAAAAGCGTTTCCACTGCATAATAGTATGGTAAAATAATTTTCCAATTTCACTCCCGCGTTCTAGATTGAAAGCGTAGGGGGTCTGTTAAATATTTGATTAAATGATCCACGTGACTCGGGTTTTTTAAAACATAGCGTGCAAACCAGGGAGGGAAAAAAAATCGTTTTTAAACCTAAAAAACCCATCAAATTGTTTCCCTTTTAACGTAATTACGAATCGCATGGTTTTCATTAAATGTTAACATCGCTCGATGACCATGTAAAAATCCCTTCGACGATTCGACCTCAATAAGGGGCCAATTTAAAAAAAAGGTCGCCAATTTTTGATATAAATGCAATTTTTTAAATATACCTTTCGGTAGCTGCACTAACGGTAGCGGTGATTAGCCTGGAATTTCCCAACATCTGCTCATCGAGACATGTGTTTGCCTAATTTTTTTTTCACCTCCTGTCAGGTACGCTTTCTTTCAAACATACTTAATTTACAATTTGGTCAAAAGCCTCATTTAATTTTGGAAATGTCAACTTTTTTTTTATTGCGACATAAAAAGTAATTAAATTATGGATTTTTTATTGCGCAATACTGTTTGGTCTCTTCGACAAGTTTATCAGTCTTATTGTGGACATCTGTCCCTGAGCATTTGCATAGCAATATCCATCTGCTGAATTTTAAATTATTGCTTCATTAGGTATGGTACGCAATACCATTCTCCATCTAGCTAAGCCTCGACCTTTCCGACTGTCAACTCTATTGCATCCAGCTGATCTAATTCTACTCTCAATCCTGATTTTTTTCCCCGGAGAAATTCATATTTTTAGTTTTGAGAAGAGCTTTGAAGCCTCGCTCAATTTTCTTCTAAACCCAGCGTCTTTGGTGCTAGCAAGAATTTTGTCAAGTTTAAAAAAAAAATTTTCTGGAGTTTCTGAACTTTTGCGTAATTTTTTTGAATAGTTAAATTGTCTTTCGTTTAAGTTTTTTTGCTTTGCACTTCCTTTTCGACTGGTTGAACCCTTATTTCCGGGAGATAACCATTATGACGTCAAAGAGAACCAGTTTTTTATTCTTCAAGATTCTATCGTGGGAGTTGTCGAGGGGTAACGAAGACAAAAGACTCTTCTTTTTAAGCGTAACGGAAGTGCATGTGAAACTAGACCGGTTTCTTTCAAGTCCCATCCACCGACCTTCAAAAGAGGGAAGGCCGATTCAAGGGATGAACCACCCCCAAAAGCGGGGGAGTGATCAACCCGTTTCAAAAAACGTGTTTCTCAAGGGGTCTTTTTTTATACCGCGTTTGTTTACGTGCGTGGGAGATACCCTCAGGCACCAACTCGCTCTTCTCCCCCATTCAACGTACAATACGTTCCCTCATTTTCACGGTTTTAATTCTCAACCGGTTAAGGATTAACAGGTTAGGCAACTTGAATTTCAAGATGGAAAAAAAAAACTTCATTATTTCAGATTGTCAAACTGAGGTTTCAGTTTGTGCCCCTCATCAAAAGCTTATCTTCCATCACCCCTCGTTGTAAACTATCGACAATGGAACTGTCAAACTAAGTGCTATCACCTCACTTCTAATAAGTTTAATAAACTACTGAAGTTTTGTTTCGTGTGGCTGAAGACTTTTTTAAATCCTCCTCTACTCGACTTTCCTTTCACAAGGAGAGCACGTAGAAGGCGATAAAGATCCTCCAGACGTTGTGACTCGAACGTAGAAGACAAAAGCGATTATGTAACACAAAAGGTCTACTCTACGATAAGACAGACAACACACCGTATCTTCATGTGATAAAAACCAAAAGATAGTTTACCCAGAATTAGACTGTTTACTCGAATTAAATCAAACCATTGATAAACTGCATCCTCTGAAAAGAAATTCGAAACTAGTTGGGTCAGTAGTCATAAAGATGACCATTCAACTTCCTTTCTTCTCAATTTTTATTAAAAAAGCAATTTTCTTCATTTTCACAACAAAAATTGCCCACTGCTTCAAATTGTCGAAAAACAATTTTTTTCCAACAGTTTATTCAAATGAAAACCGAGCGAAGGCGAAAACAAAGAGCGGCGTAAAGTCAGATAAGAGCCTTCGCGGCTAAAATGCTAATTGCGGCAGAAACAATGAAAGTTGTTTTCACATTGTTAGGCATTCTGAAAGAGGTTCGGAGGTAAAACAGTCTTCCCAAAAGGTCTCCAAGATTTATTTCCTTCTGGAAATATCCTTATAAAGAGTGTTCGGTTAAAAACTTAAGAATCTGTAAACTTTTATAGCCTCAAAATTTTTTTCTTTTCACTTGTCTTAAGTTTTATTGAAGTTTTATTGAAAAACATAATTTGCTCTTCGAACCTGTCAGTCTTTGATACAGAAATTAGTTCCCAAAGGAAACTTGTTCAATTTCTCAATAGTAGTTTTGTTTGTTTAAATAAAAATTTAAAATGCTTTAAAATTAGCATAAATTAGCATAGTTTGGATTGGAAAAAAAGAAATATTTTTGAGCATCCGGTGGATTCATCGGAGTGTAGAAAAAGCGTTAATTATCGTCTCGTGGTAAAGAGCGAGGGAAGATCCCCACGAAAAATTAAAAGAAAAACTACTGACCAAGAAACGATCTTAGATAACCCCTGACCATGACCAACATGTTATAACAGAGCGCGAAGAATTAATTACCGTAAATTAAAACGTGTATTTCTTTTGCTTTTTGGAGGACCTCTTATTTCGGGGTTCCGGATCGATGGAGATGCATCCAGTTCGAGGCTGCACGGGATGGACGGATGCCCGTTGCCAGGACTACGACGCAGACGCGAAAAAACCCGGGGGCGGTTGAAGAGGGTGGGAGGAAAAAACGCGTCCACCCCCGCACGCACAGACAGACTCAATACATATTTCATTCGGATCCTCCCACGCACGCCTTTACGCTACTTTACACAAACCACCCCACCCCGCCCCATCGATTTTCTTTGGAAATCATTAAAAACACCCACTGCTTTAAAATTAGCCTTATTTAGAGAAATACTTGATTTTTCAGAGTCCTCAATTTCTCATGATAATGTTGTCTGAAAAATGGGCCACAAATCGGGCTCACCGGTTTTGACTTTCTCAAAGTTAAGCTAGGTTTTTGCTAGTTGGTCAGACTGCTTGAAAGATCTTGAGGTTGCCTGTGACGGTAATATGTCTTTGCTGACCAAATTTTGACTGAATTTTCCTTTTTGGAGAGGTGGTTGTCTGCTGCTTCGGAATCCGTCCGCACTTCATGGCCGCAATTTTCACCAAATCCTCACAGATTTCTTTTTAAGTTATCTTGAAAATGTCAAGTACTTCCTTCGAAATCCGCAAAAATGGCGGAGATCTATATGTCCAATGTTAAATTCAAAACGTCCGATGGTCTTGCTAGATGGTCAGACTGCTTGAGGATTAGTGATATCTTGAGGTTGCCTGTGACGGTAATCTGTCTATCGAATCATCTGATGCTGGAGACATGGAAAATTCTGTCAAAAAGTTGGATTCGATAGACAGATTACAGTCTGTCCAACTGTCCTGATAAAACTTATGGAAAATAACATTTATGGGAAGAAATAATTCCAAATGCTTTTAACGGATTAAATTGGTCTTGATCGCCGATAATCAATGCTTATGAAATTTTTTCTATTATCTTCTCGATAGCACTTTGATCCTACAATGAAGGTTCAAGAGTGCAGGTGTGATATTGATTTTATTTATTTAAAAGCTTTAATTTGTTAAAAAGGTTAACTATTTTAATTATTAAAAGGTTGACATTTTGATGTTCGTGCCTGATAAAACATGAATTTTTTTAATCTTTTTCTAAATTTAGATCTTTAAAAACCCCTGTTTTAAAAAACGGGTTAATTTTAGACCAGTTTTCCCCCCTAACGATTCTGTTATCTCCAGAAAAAGAAAAGCCGTCACGCATTCAGTAGGCGTATGGGAATTTAATTATTCACTTTGCACGCAAGCTCACATATCACCGTTCTTGCTATTAACATAGCCTCCCTTTTTTTCAATCCTGATTTATGACCCGACAATCTCGGCTCCTTGAAATCTTTTTTAAAATATGCGGAGAAAACGCTGCGGTTGTGGCCATCAGTATCTCGTTTTTCACTTTATACTGCATGGAATTCACCGAACAATTTAAAAATACCAAAAAAAATTGAAGCCTTATGAATCCTCATGTGATGACGTAGCCGTGTCGTCACAGCGGATCAATAGTGCGTGAATCTAACCTAACCAACTGATTCACATCTTAACCAAAAATTATTCCAAATGCTATCTTCTTTTTTCGATCATCTCATATTTTAATTATTATTAATTAAATTTTAATTATTTAAATAAAAATTTTTGTGTGAATAACTTCTTAATGTGATTAATTATTAATTATTTGTAGTGAAATAAAATTTTGGTGTTCAATTTTAAAGAAATGACGTAGAATTGCGGAAATGTGGAAATAGTAAAGTGTGGGTAGGGCAAGTATCAACAGAGAGGAAAGTATTGATTATAAAGGGAGGCTCTGCTACCCTGAAATCCACCCGGTTTGAGATCAATAAAGGGGGTTGAATGGACGATCGGATGATGCTCCTGGTGGGGATAGCACAACCCCTCAAAGCTTACCCCCGAACTCGCGTAATTTTTTTTTCCTCCCATTTGAAAATTTATGACGCACATATTGGTTATCATGAATATCTGTGATGGGTTGGGGGATTTTGAGGTTTAACATCTGATGGAAATTAGTCCGAAAATGGATTTCAACCGATTTTAAAAGGAGATTAACGGAATAAAAAATATTTGGTTGAACGCCTCGTAGCCCTTCCTCCACTTTTTATGTTGTTTTTTTCTCTCTTTTTTTTTCCTCTCTCTTCTGAAAATTGGGTAAAACAAGTGTCTTTTTGGCCGAAAGAGGCAGAAAATACCTAAAAACCATAATTCTGGTACGCCACCTCCTCGGTCGAAAACGGTGGGTCGTACAAAAAAATTTAATGAATCAAATTTGTAGGAAATTTAACAAGCTTTCTTTTTTATTTTATAAAAATTTCGGCTACGACGTTTTATTTGGAGATACAGGCGAAAAACCGCGTAAAGTCAACGCGCCCTGGGCTTTTTCGAGTTGACGTTTTTCTTTTTTTCACCGTCACCTCGGTTTTCTCTACGGAGTCTGTAAGAGCATCTAAAAAACCTGATATGGAGGGTAATACAATAACCTTAGATTTAACTTTGTGATTTAAATGAAAACCCCCTTCTTTGATAGTTTTCATGAATCAAAACGTCCGCCTATATTATAGCAACCTTGACCTTTTCTAACGACCGAAAAAATCCGAACGATTTTCCACCCCGACACGAACGCATTGTTTCGAAAAGCTTGAATGAAATATCCGCATTAATTGAACTAAAAATTTGTCAATTTTTCTTCAGCCACAATAAAAAAATGGCCTTCACTTTTTTACCCTCTTGACAGGCTGAGTCATTTCCCATGTTACTATGGAGACATTTTCGATTTTCAAATTTATTTATTTATCTTGTTTTCTTTTTGTTTCAGGTATGTTTACTGGATAAAAATTTCTATCACAACCGCATTCTTCTGTGCGGTTTTGGGAGTTCTCCATTTGTAAGTTTCTAAGCTCACGAATTTATTGAGATCCCGTTGGGGAATTACGTTTTCCTTCTAGTTAATTCCAAACGGGAAAACGCCGAAACGCAAGTGTCGCTCATAAATCGTTAATTAACTTGACATTTTACACTCGACTTGTCACAAACTTGTAATTAGCGTTGGGGAGGGTTTAAACCCGAGTTGAAGCACCCACTAACTCCGAGGGTCTGTTCTCCCTCTAAGGGCCATTATAGCGAGAAACTACGGAGATTAGAGCCCTTCGCATTGACCCCGTAATTGTCAAGATTATCCCTCTTTAAAATTCAAAAAGATAAAAAGGAAGCGCGGTCTAGGGGTTTGTCCTGGAGTCCTTGAAGCTTCCATAGGCCACAAGACGGTGGAACACCTCCAATTTTCTTGCTCCCTGAACAAGAAACGAGAGACAACTCACTTGTAAGTTTAATTATTACCGAATAGCCTTCATGCTCCCTTAGACAGTCATAGCAGAGTGATTCCCCGCTTATCCCAGACTTAGTTATCAAATTATCAATTATACATATCTCATTGTTAATTATACGTGACCGGCCTTTTTATACGCTTGTCTTTTTTTTATTGCTTTAACTCCTGTAATTAAATGTTCCCTCTTTTTTTACGATGTTTTGGATGTTTGGTTTGTGCTCTGTAATCTTGATTTACAGCCATTGTTTTTAGAGCTTTATGCCTAATGTCTGCATTTATCCCAACCGTGAAGTTGGCGCCCACTAATTTCATCACGTCCAATTGAATTAGAGCTTTTTTTAAAGAAACCGAATTATTTATTGAATGAAAGTATAGGAAAAGCAATTTGATATGTTTACCTTTTCATCCTTCTAAAAGGATAAACAACTAATTAGATGTTGATTAGAAAAAGAGCTATTTATAATTAAAAATTTTTGTTTATTTAAATTCCCTTCTCGGTATCACTGACCTCAAGAATGCGACCCTAAAAATAATCGTTGTATACATGGCGTTCGCTAAACGAATATTTCTGTTAGTTAATGAACCAGAAAAGGGGAGACCAAAAATAGTTTTTAAATTCCAATTTTTGTCTTCATTTCATATGGGGTTTTCTCAATTCGAAATAGCGTGCGCTTTAACATTTTAAAAATCTCATCCTTCCAAATGCAGGAAGGATACCCTCCACGTCGGGTTTTTGAAGAAGGGTCTTCCAGAACCCCAGAGGGTAAATTCGAATATGCATCTAACCGATCTCAACTTTGTCTGTGGTTCCGGCCGGCCGTACCATTTTTTCCGGAACACTTTACGGCCACAGTTTTCATCCGATTTTCACCAAATTTTCACAATTTCTTTAGCCGGTGAAGAAGAATGTAAAGAGGGCGATTTTTGAATTTCGAAAAAATGGCGGAGATATGTCCGTTTGAAATTTTAAAAAATTCACTGCGGCCGAACCGCTATTCGTTAATTCGATTTTCACCAAATTTTCAATTACTCCTTATATTTGTTAAAAATTTTTGGTGTAAAAAAATTGCCACTTTTTAATCATTAATTTTTTTTAGTAGGGAGAAATTTCGTACTTCTACCCATTACGAGAGGCACATCCCTAGGCCAAAAGCCCATTTATTTCTACCTTGACACTTAAAAAATTTTTCAAAAAAAGAACTTAAAAAATTTGTCAAAAAAAAAAACTTTAAATACAAACTTGGAAAATTCTCCTTTATACTTTATATACTTTATATTCTACTTTATACTTTCCCTCCCTTATACATCCCCTTCCGTTATATTTCGTTCCCTTATACTTCGCCCTCTGTTATACTACCCCTCACTTAAACTTCCCCCTCCCATGTACTTCCCCTCACTTATACTTCCCCCTCCGTTATACTTCCCCTCCCATATTCTTCCCACTCCGTTATACTTCCCCTCCCATATACTTCCCCTACGTTTTATGTCTCCTCCGTTATACTTCCCCCTCCTATATAGATACTTTCTCTTTAAGGAAGTTTTCGTTGGAAGCTCTTCAAACAAGTACTTTTTCAAATTTTAATCGTCCTATTTATTATTAATTTATTCTCTGGAGATTGTTTGCGTAATTTAAAGAGAAAAAAAAAGTACATGACATATTGCGAAACTCGATGTTAAGGAAAATACGTGGGTGGAAAAGTAGGTACAAAAAAGCGAATTTATAAAACGATGATGTCATTGTTAGCCAAAATAGGAAGATGGAAAAATCTATACAGTTTTTCTAAGATGTTGTATTACCCTCTATGACCGGTTTTGTCTCTAGATTAAATAAATAATTAATTTTAATTTTTTTTAAAATACGTCATAGAGGGTTGAAAAAGTAGGGGGTCGTTATATGTGTTCTAAACACGGGGATTGCCAAGTTGAAGCCATTACGAAGGATTTAAACGGTGGTTTTTCCACGTTCTGTTTGTCCCATTTCTAAATTGCCTTCTTCAATTATTATTTTCGACATCTGCACAACCCCTAGGCGTGATCCCTAGTTCCCGAGAAGAAAATAAATAAAAAAGTAGGGAAAAAAACAACTTGGCAAGCGGTTTTTATCGTCTAACGGCTTTTTCGAAAGAGGAATGAGACGTCGTCGTTTCACCTTTTGAACCCGCCTGACTTATTTCTTACAAGATTTACCTAAATCTCTTTAACCTCATTTTTTTCACTCATTACTTCATAAATTATAAGATTTACTCAGTTTTCAGCCCACGGAACTTGCAGAAAATTTATTTTATTTGAAAAAATATATAAAAAGGTGTAATCAATATCTAATTGTGATGTAAATTTTTCAAATGCAACATTGACGAACCCATTCTGAGTCATTTGGTTGAACGGGTGACTCATTTAATTTCAAGTGCCTTCGAATCCGTAAATCGTAAAATTCATTGTTTTTATCTAAAAGCTTTTGAGTTCTCCCGTAAAAATTTCCGATTAAATTTACATTTAAACACCCTCGTCGTTTTTATGCCGCAATGACGATTTTATCACTGTTTTTAACAATCTGATTTTTTTTAGCCATTGTATTTTTTTTATTACCTAAACAAAACCATTGGTTTCTCTCCCTTTTTTTTATTTGAACGCTTTAAGGGCAGACAAACAAGGCCGATAATGGCCTTTTTTATTACTGCGTTTAAATGCCAGGGCCCTTTTTTGTCTTTAAAGCTTCCCACACATTTTCAACTTATCGCGAATTTTTTATTTAAAGAAAAAATTTAATTTTGAGAACAAGCTGTTTAAAAAAGTTAATTTCGTATAAAAGGGAAAAAAATTATAAGCCCCCTCCCGAGATTAATATCCGGCCCTTTTATTTACCAAGGATATTTTTTTTAATTTTGATTATCTTACTTTTATGACCGATTAAATTTAATTACGGTTTTGTTTTCTACGCTATTATTAAAGACATAAAAACTTCTGCCATACATAAGGGGCATGAAAGTTTATTTTCCTCTTAGTAATTTACGACGAGAAAATTTAATTAAAAATTATTACTTAAAAATCAATGAAAATGGTTTATTTTTAACATTTTTTTTATCAGACGAAAAAAATTAAGTTGTCCTAAATTACCATATTATGCAACATACTGATAACCGATAAGATTCTTCGGAGTCGTATAAGTTATGAAAAAGGTTTAACTTAATTAGTTTTTTTTCAACTTTCACTATTTTTTGAATTCCATCTTAACCATTTTATTGTGAAAAAAGGCTCAAAAATTGCTTAATTTTATGGAAAAAATCTGCTTTGGAGAAGACGAAGTTTATTGATTTACCACCCTGATTTTCCAGTGACTGCACAAATTTGGAGTTTAGTCGATACATGTCATGATTTATTACAGCTGCTGGAAACTGTTTTGAAATCAATAAAATGCCATGCGAGATGGAAAATCCATGTTTTCGAGCGGAAATGAACTACCCAAATTTTTGGAAGACCCCTCACAAAAACCGAATTTAAGGGCTTTTCTTGGGCAAAAGGCTGTAAATAAGGTCCAGAAACCGTGTTTATACACCTAATAAAAGGGTTTTTATAGACCATATTATCGACTAAAATGACCCAAACTATGTGTAGAATAAATGTCAGTAAAATGACCCAACAGTTTTTGAGATATTTGGCTCTTAAAACGCCGATATCGCGAGAACTGCTGGACCGATTTTCTCATTTGAGCAATTTTTGGAAAGCTTTTTTAAGGGCGCTTAAAAAATAATAAAGATCCAAGTCTCAAAAACGGCCAGATTTCGAGATATTTGAAGAAAAAGATTTTAGAGCGTTTCAACGGAATTATGGCTCTTTCCTTACCGTATATTGCCTCCTTTGGCTCTTTCCTTACTGTATATCGGCTCTTTTTTATCCTCCCTTATTGTATACTATTTTCTTAAAATCGAGATATCTCGAGAACGGCTGGACCGATTTTCACAAATGAACTATTTTTGGAAAGCCTGTTAAATGGCGCAATTTACTCTCGTTAGTTCTCAAAATTTCTGATTTTTAAGAAACGCCCGTATATAATCACACCTGATAAAAAGGGTTTTTATAGACCGTATTATCGAGTATAATGACCCAGACTCGTTATAAAGCTCAAACACCTGAAGATGTTTCTACACCAGAAAATCGAGGAAAACGCCCCAAAACTTCTTCAGTAGAGAGTTAAACCCTTCACAGCGGGAGCATGGTCATCTCATGTCATTAAACAGTAGTAGATAACCTTAAAGCAAATATTAAGTACTTAAATAATTTTTAAAAACACCAAATCTGATACCTCTCAAACTTATCTCCAAATAATGCTTATCAGAAGATAAAGATGTCATTGGGACATTATAAAACGATCATTTTCCATAAAAACGAAAATACGACGTTCCTTATATGGAGTTGGCGAACTTATTGATGGGCGGAAGACCCATATAGGAAAAAAATAACTTTCTCCTTTCAATGATAAGTATCAAAAATGCTAAATTATTTAAAAAAACAGTAATTAGGGAAAACGTTAATTTTTGTAAATAGCCCATAAACACCTTTGAGCAGGTGAACTGTTTCCGTTTTGGACATCTGCACACTTGCATCACTTTCAGAATTTAAAAAAAAACTGAAGATTAAAGGGCAAAACCGAGAAGATCCCTTAATGGGCGAGCTGTCTCACAATAGGAGAAGACCAATAAGAAATCTACCCTCCTACATCATATAAATCAAGCTGTTCTAATTCAAACCATAAAAGGAGTTCTGCCTAGAGGGAGAATCCCCGACGTTAAAGATATTCCACTGTCTTTTAATTGCCCTTTTGAAAATGTTCTTGTTTTATCTCTTTTAAGCGTATCAGCTTCATCGTTGCACTTGAAGTGATCTCCTTTTGAAAAGAGTGCGTCAAAGCTGGTGTCTTGTATCAAGGGCGTGTAAATGTCCTCGTTTTCAAACCATAAAAGAAATAAAGTCACAATGACCGAGCACGTACATATCGCGCTTAGATAGCATATCCTCTACCAATAACCTAGCGCAAACAGTAAAACGTTTTCTTGAACATTTATCCCAGGTCACTGCTCCTTAGAAAGCTAGGAAGGAACAAGAAGCCTGTGTAGAAGATGGGCCGCCGTCTCCAGGGTGTCACTATAACATCTCTTTGAAGTTTTCAGTCTATTCATTTCACGAGTCAAGCAGTATGACCACTGACCCATTATGGGGTTGTGACCGCAACATTCATACAATCTGCAGCTGAAACGATGCCAGAGCAGAAACTTTCGAAAAGTTGTTTTTCTCAAAACTAACAAATCAGTAACGGTTTTCGAGAGGATAGAAAAGACGTTTTTTGTTATTCCCGTCGCGAATCCGGAGGAGACATTGTAATTCCCCGGAGCGGTTCCAAGTTACGGACCGATCCAAGGCTATTAACGTGTCTGCCTTCCTTCCCTTTACAAGGACATACGAAGGACGCAAAAACCCGGCGCACATTTTTTGATAAATGGATTGTTTTATTCCCTACCGGGGCTCTTATCCCTCAACCATAAAGAAAGCTATTTAGACGTTGTAAAAATTTATGAGTCTGGATGAAAAAGAGTATCTCCTAGCCCTTATTAACGATAACAGCGAATTGGTTAAATTATTGCCTTTGCACACTCGCTAATGAATGCTTCAATTGAATGCTGGTAGTCGAAACACCTGCTTTCATGGTGGAAAAAAAATGTTGGAAAATTTGTCCTCAAGGATCTAAAAACCGCAAGGAACCACCTCTATTGGATAATACTAGTGAAGCCACGCTGCGTTAATTCAGAATGATGCAATAAGTTCCTTATGAATATTAATAAAGGTGATGCGTGAACGTTGAAAAATAAAAAGAGAAGATTACGATATTTTACGACTTTTGAACTTCAAATCATAAAAATTGCTACGTCAGTTTTTTTCCTCAATGTTTACTGAATAATTGATAAAGAAAAAAAGGAAAACGAGTACGTCGATAACGATTTGACGCAATTAACGATTAAATTGTTAAAAAACTGTTTTTCACTATATTCAAAAAGCCTTCTTTTTTAAGACGACCTGGTTTCAATCATCCTTGAATTCGCAGATTCCGTCTGCACTCAAAAAAAGCGTTTGAAGCCATAAACTCTCAAGCTTCATTGAGTTTTAAGTACATCTACAAGCCAGAATTTTCACATTGTAGATCGTAAATTTAATGATAAAACTAGGATAAAACGCTGATAGATTAGTGACGGCAATTTTAGTGAGTTTTTTCTTTCTTTTCCACAAAAAAAAACCATGCAGTTTTGTAAGAAATCGCGAGAAAATTTCGATGGGAAAAACCACTTTTTCTCTAAGTTATTGTGCTACCCTTCATGATAGTTTGTTAGGTAATGCATATGCCCTTTTTTTAAGCAAAAGTGAATTTAAAAAAAGTTGATTACCTCCTGAAATGCACCTGGTAATTAATATTGCATAATGGATTCATCGGTGCAATTTGAAATAAATGTGCCGAAAAGGAGTTGAGAAACTTTTCGCTTCGGGCACGCGTTCTCCGTTTACGGGAAGGTAATTAACAAAAGTGCAAGCTGTCTGACATGTGCATTTCAATTAACGTCCCCCTTTTTTTGCCCCAAGGAGAGCCATAATGCTAAACATCACCTTTTCAATATTAGCAATGTAAATTATAGACATTTTATTACACCTGCAAGTGCACCTTGCACTTTTCTTTGGGCAAAAAATGTTAGCGTGACTTCTTCGCGTGAGCGATGAAAAAAAATTTTTAAGCCTGGACTGACGGAATAAAGGGTCTTTTTGGAAGCTGCTATTGATCCCTAAGAAAGTGGCTTTAAGCCTGGCTTTACACCGTCTCCCCTTGCGATTGTTTCCACTTTATTACTGGGCAATTTGTATTCTTGGTCTTATCCCGATTCGGAATGAAACTTTTCCCATTCGCCGGTCGAGTACGAAATTTTCTCGGGCGACTTCCCGGGTCGCGGGACTCCTGTCGGATTATTAAAGGTTTTTTACGTAATTTACTTAAAAATTCACACTCGAGAGAGCAATTTAATTTTGTACCCTTTTACCTCCTGTTTCAATTAAAATCTCGGGGTCGAAAGCTCATAATGGAATATTGTGAAAATTGCGGGCGCCGCCTCGAGATTCTCTTTTGTTGAAATAAAAAGCTCCCGGAGTTTATTGTGAACTTGAAAGAATCGAATTTTTTTTTCCCCTCTACAGAAATCCATCAATATTTCTTAGCAATTAAACAACAATGCCTATGTTCTTTTATCTGCCGAAATATTATAAATGAAGTTACATTTTTGTAGTAAATGAATTTTTTAAAAATATCTACAATGTTTAGGCAGTTTGGCTTAGAGGAAAAAAAAAGAAAAGACACAAGTTAAGGATGTTTTTCACGTGAAAAAGGGTTGCTGGTTTGCTCCGTGGAATCCGGTCCCCTGTAATTGCTCACTTGGGGGAGTTTTTAAAAGCGGACCCTGCACCGAAAAAAAGAAGAAGAAAAAAAACCGGTCCCGCATTTTAAAGAATCCCCCCCCCCCCCCCAACGTGAAAACCAGTATTGTTTTTTTTTCCCTTCCAATTCTGGTTTATATTCAACCTCTAAAAATAGAAGTCGCAGAAAGTTCAAGAAATGCTTAAGATTCTTCAAAAATGTTAATGCCCTTAAATCTTAGAAGGTGCAAAAATGATATTTCTGTCTTATCAAAGTATTTTATCAAGAATTTAAGAGAGAAAAAGATCTGGAGGTCACATACCGCGCAAGTTTATTTTTAGTCAAGATCAGCTTTTAAAATCCTTTTGTTAACCTGACAGTACGGAAAGGAAGCGATGCAGACGTGATGCAGCGAATCTTCAATCTGCTGAGTCGACTGGCGTCCTTCTCCGTACCAACAAAACAACAACAAATTCAAAAATCCATCTTTAAATGCCTAAAAAATATCTTTTTTTCCGCGGATATTTACAGTAAAATGTTCAGATAAAAGGTTCTAATTGGAGTTTTCCCAGCTATGTAAACAAAAATGGGGCTTCCGCGCATAATCTGAAATGAAAACCTAAGCTCTAATTTTATGCCACGGATGGCTAATTCTTAATTTTAGATGATTTAGTAGCGTGGGGGAAAAAAACATCCCTTTACCATCGAGAGATTCCCCTCATTACGGCCTTAGATGAATTCGTAAAAATAATAAACCATTGTATAAACAGTGAGATAATAATGGGGTCTCCTTTTCCCACAATATTTTTATCATTTTCCTCGTTTTTTAGGCCTTTTTGTTGCCTATCTTTCTCTCCAGAAATTTCGGCGTTAATTACTGCTTTTGGCCGGCTTTTTGAGGGGATATTAATGAGGGGAAGTATAACGCAGGGTGAAGTATAAAGAAGGCGAATTTCAAGGAGGGGGAAGTATAACGGAGGGGAAGTATAAGATAATAAAGCCTCATTTCCCCATTTTTGGTTTTTTTTTTTCGTTTTTTCGGCTGTAATGCCAATGACTTCCTTGTTTTTTAGCGATTTCTTGAACTATCTGACCTTTTTCAGCCTCTTAAAGAAGGACATCTTGATTTTTAAGCTTCCATTTTCAGCGTTCGTTATTCAGTCGTTGTTGAACCATAAAATAAAGTCAAACTAATTGACAGCTTAAAAATCGGCTCGTTTTTCAATATCGGGTCTTCATCCTTCAGATTGTTTGCTAATGTCTTTTTTCTTCTTGTTTATCAGTAAATAAAAACGGTTTCTACAAAGGAGGCGCGCCTACATAGACGGTCTTAAAATTATCCTTACCGTTACTCACCGCGCCCCATACGAGATTTTCTAATATGGTAGCTTGGTTCGATTGCCCCCTTTTTGCAAAGTTTTTTTTTCTTCTTCTTTCTTTCACGATTTTACCCATGAGGGAAAGAAAGGGTTTAATTTTATTCCGTTTCCTCCGCACCGTCGAACCCGGGATGTCCGAAGGCTAAAGATTTCCCTTAGAGATATAAGGTTCTTTACCTATAGGCAAATATGGAGATTTTCGAAAAAGAAAATCCTGGCAATGTTTTTTACTATGGACTGCAGAAAGCTCGTTTATGCAAAAAATATCGCTGTTTTTGAAAATAACCGCGAAAATTATGAAGCTAAAAGTTCCTCTGCGATGAACCCTCTCCCAAAAACCTCTATTAGAGGTTAATACCAAAAAAACTCTATTAGAGGTTAATACCCACAAACCTCTATTAGAGGTTGATACCAAAAAAACCTCTATTAGAGGTTGATACCAAAAAAACCTCCAAGACGTTGATACCAAAAAAACCTCTATTAGAGGTTGGTACCAAAAAAACCTCTATTAGAGGTTGATACCAAAAAAAACCTCTTTTAGAGGTTGATACCAAAAAAACCTCTTTTAGAGATTGATACCAAAAAAACCTCTATTAGAGGTTGATACCAAAAAAAACCTCTATTAGAGGTTGATACCAAAAAAAACCTCTATTAGAGGTTGATACCAAAAAAACCTCTATTAGAGGTTGATACCAAAAAAAACCTCTATTAGAGGTTGATACCAAAAAAACCTCTATTAGAGGTTGATACCAAAAAAACCTCTATTAGAGGTTGATACCAAAAAAACCTCTATTAGAGGTTGATACCAAAAAAACCTCTATTAGTGGTTGATACCAAAAAAACCTCTATTAGAGGTTGTTACCAAAAAAACCTCTATTAGAGGTTGATACCAAAAAACCTCTATTAGAGGTTAATACAATAACTTCTGATTAATACAGTTAAAAAAATACATTGTTTACTTAAAACCTCGGCTTGTTAAATTCAAGTTCAATGCCAAGACGTAGTATTTCGTCGTAAATATTTAAAATGTAAAATTGATCGACTTACAACACGTGGATGCCCTAAATATTATACAATAGAATGCATTTTTTTTTTACTATCATTTTTATTTATTTTATTTAAACATATTTTTGGCCTATAAATTCAAAAGTTTGACAGATTTTGGAAAATTAAATTTTTTTTTAGGTTATATGCAGTTCCTTTTTATTTTTCCATCCCGGATTTAGAAAAAAAAAAAGACTTTAAATTTTTAAAAATCCTTTTAAAGATTATTTTTTAAAGGAAAATAATTATTGTAATCTTACTTTTATGAATTTTTCATGCCTCCTTAAAATTTTCTCGACTTTAATTTTTGATGGGGGAACATGAATAAAAAATGCACTGTCCATTGTTTCTCCATCACTTAAAAAGGACATTTATTAATAAAAAAAGAGGACACATTACGTCACTTTAATATATCGGCAAAAAAAATTTAAACCAATTTTTTTCTGCATTTCTAGATTTTTTTATTTTTAAAGATACCTAAAGAAAAGATGTCTTCAGCTCCTCCCAACCAAGATTAATTAAATTAAAAAAATTCTTTCAATTTAATTACTACTTTCCATTTTAGGCGCGATGAACCTTGAAATCTCCACCTCTGCATATTTTTAAAAAATTTTAAAACCGTTTTTTAATCTAAACTCATTTATCTCTGGGAATTTTTTTTTAATTATCTCTTGATAAAAAGTCAAAAATATCACCTTGTAATCAATGCATGGTGATAAAATGATAACTTAAAGAGTATTTGGTTATCAGCGGCGGTGTACACAATGCGTGATGTAAATTGTGTCAGTTATCTTTGGGTTCAAACAGATAGTTTTTGCTTTTTGTTTCTTTTCTTATCATTACAGCCGATAACGGGAAGGTGTCAACAAGTCATATAATTCCAACTTATGAACATGTTTCTAAAGCGCCAGGGTATGAAGCTTAATTTTAAATTCCAGGAATAACGGGATAAGAAACACTTTTTGAGTAGTAATATCATAGTGGAAGTCTAGGATGAAATGGAGTGTTATAATATGAATGACCTGCTCTGTAATTATTGTTGTTTAACCTTGAATGTCGGACAGATAATGGATGTTGGCTGTTGGCCAGGCGTGATTCCCCCCCGTTCTCAGGGCCTCTTTCCTCCGCATCGTGTGACGTCGAGCACGTTTCTACCCCCTCTTCACCATACCATTTTCCGTACCTCCCTCCCGCAGGCTTTTTTTTCCTCTCCTTCCGATGACGTCACTTTCTAAACATCTGCCCAGAAACCCATTGTTAACTTTCCTAGCGCTAGGCCTCAACTCTCGACGTATTATTCGCACGAGGGGCATCTTATGAAAGGCCATCTAAAAACATCCCCTAAAAACTGCATTCCCCCTTTTTTAAATATTCACAACGGAATTTTCCGACCCCTTTTATTTTTAAAAAAATCCTTGATTTGTCAAGATAATTACCAAATATAAACCCCGCCCTTGAGCTAAATGTTGGAAGCCTCTCTATAACTCCACTAAAAATTTACCCATCAGTAGAATTCATTGAAAAAAAAATTTAATTAGCGACTTTCCTCTGTCATTAAAATGATTGCTAAATAAATAAAGTTGGAAATAAGTAGAATCCATAAAGAAAAATAATTTAACTTGATGAGAGTAAAAAATAAATATACCCTTTGACGTAATTGACTTTGCCTTCATCAAAAATCTATTCCCTTTTAAATTCTTTTAGTGAGCAGAAAGTTTAAAACTTTTTTTTTTCCATATTTTATAAGTTTTAAAAAGAAGAAGGAAGGAAAAAAATTTTTATCGCTCTCGGTTTTATTGTTGAAAGTTCTTGTGTACCTCCTGTGCCTTAAGACGTCGAGGAGTATTAGGGCAGGAAGACTGGGAACCTCTTTTTTTACTCGGGCAACGGTAAAACCAGTTTCTTAGGGCCTTCCAGGGACTCGGTCGAGCCAAGCCTTTCCCCCCGTCGAGAGGCTATAACACAAACCACATTCTCGAATATTCGTTTTAAAATTTATAAACAACTATGTTTTAAAGGGCGTAAATTCATTCAAATCGAAGTTTTCTTCAAGAATTGGAGCATTTTTTGGTATACCATTTTGCTTGAGGGTGTATAGTATATCGTGGTTGATTAAAAAGGCAATATAGATGTTTGTGTAATGTTTATTTTGTTATTATAGTATTTTTATTTTGTTTGAACTTGGAATATTTGTGTGTCGCCTGTAGGTAATGGTGATAGGTCGAGAGAGGGAGTGCGCAGATGGGTTCGGTCTTGGGTTGGGAATGCGCAGCACTGTTTCAATGACGGTGATGGTGGGGCTCGGGAGCTCTCACGGGCAGTCTAGCAGGCAGTAGCCTACTTAACTTCGGGCATGAAACAGCACCCTCAAGTTACACTCGTTATTTGTCGGTAATGGCAAAAGGAAGTGTGCGAGTGCTTTTTATGTGAATAAGTGTTTCTGTGCGAAAGTGAATAGTTGAAAAGAAAATTTCGTTTTATTTTTTCTTTTCTTTCCTTTTCATTTTTTTATTTTTAAATGGTTAAAATGTCAGTGATGCAGATGGGTAAGAGGCAGCATTGCTACCTGTGCGATCTTCCGAGGATGCCGTGGGCGATGTTGCACGATTTTTCTGAAGCCGTATGCCGCGGTTGTGTCAATTATGAAGGGGCTGATAGAATCGAATTGGTTCTGGAGACGGCGAGGCAGTTGAAAAGAGCGCACGGATTTCAAGAAAGTCGTTCTGGGAGTAGTTCTTCGAGCCATCATCACGCCGCTGCAAGTAAATCAGGAACTCTTCATAGATCGAGTAGCAGTTCGCACGATTCGAGCCATCAAAACGGCGTAGCGAGTTTGGAAGTAGTCGGGATTCCTCCGGCTGCGCATAGTCGCCAGCAAAGCGGGCAGCAACAGCCTCCACAGCCCGGTGCTCAACTCTACGGCACATTACACCATCCCAGGCAAGGCTTATTAGCTGAATACAGCAATCAGCAAATTAGAACATCCTCCGCGAGTCAGTTGCCGAGGACTTTGTCCGCGGAAGGAGAGCACGATATGCCTTTACCGAGACCGGGAGGTATTCGGATTTCGACTTCGGCTCATTTGACCGGACACCATATCCCTCAAGGGCATTCAAGACCGACTGGATCGATCCCGCCTCAAAATATGACATTAAAACGTGGTCTGTCGGCAAGCGAAGAAGACGACCATCATCCATCTCATCATAGCCATAACGGCGAATCGTCTAAACGCATCCACGTCGAAGATCACGCGAATCGGCCGCCTTTGACACGCGGAGAATCATTGCCTGCAGTCAGCCTTGCCGTTCCCTTTGAACGTCAGTACAAAACGGAAGCTAAACTCTCCATCCGAGCTCCTTCTTTCGACACGGCTACAAATTTTAAACCAAACGGTAAGTCTGAGTATTCTAAATGTGTGTCAGAATCCGCCCTGTAGTATTTTGTGTAATACCCCACCTCTTTTGAGCCCCTCCTCCCCCTGGCTGTTTGTCGAGGAAATGTTTACGTATTTGGATCGATAAGGTGGCTGTGTAGGGTCTCACCTACTCATCGTCAAATGACGTAACGCTAGTATATCTAGCATGCGCATAAAATCCAGCCTCATCGATATTCGACCAAACAAATTCCTATTAATGAAACATATTTCGTTTAAATTTTAAAGGCAAGCAAACTGTTTGCCGTTTCTTTTGGGACCTTTATATTCCTTCCTTTCCCACAACCTTTTTTCTGTCCCACGGGTTTCCTCTAAAGAAAAATATTTACCTGGCTTTTAAAAATTCTATGTAACGTTATCTGGAGTAAAGAAAATTCTTTACTATAATTTATTTTCAAAATTTTATATAAAAATACGCGGTATTTGTTTCAGTACTATTGAGATCGTTTTATTGATGTGCTGTTAAAATGAATCGAAGAAATTTGGGTTATCGCTAATGGGCTTGCATTTTGTTTTTTTTAAATTGAAATAAGTTTTTTTGGATGCTGAATATTATGGTATTAGTTTTTGGTGTAAAATTTAACGTAAAAAGAAGGGTAAATCCGGTTTGTAATGGGGCACATCGATTTCCGCTGGTGGTCTTGAATAGAAGGTGACGTCAGTCCCAAGGACTCGGCCTAAGTCGGGCGGGCTCGGTGTGGAATGCAGCCGATTGCTCTATGAATGCCGTAATCTCTCCCCCCTTTCGCTTCCTCTCCTTTTATTGTCGTTCTCTTTCCCTTGGTTGGGCGTGCTACGTCAGAGTCCGGTGTTGCCGCTGTGGCACGCAGGCGCCCGTCTGGCTTCGGCAACATCGCCACTCGAGAAACGTCACGCCATCGCTTGACGTCACCCCATAACATTGACCGAGCTTTCCCTTCTACCGGATCGAAATACCGGTCGAATTCTACGAAACGAATTTTTAAAAAACATGTTATTTTATTAGGATATCCTGGGAACGCATTGACAAATGGAGCTAACGGAGGTGGTAGCTCATCGCCGATTGGAGCTAGGACGAGCTCTCCCCAGGAACAAGCGACCGCCGCCACTCAAGGGGCTACTCCCGGCCCCCCAGCTAATCCCACACCAGGAAACGGTTCGGGCCAATCACCGATGGCTGCTCTCATGTCTGTCGCTGATAATTTGCCTCCTGGATCGCCTAGAAGCGCCGGGGAGTCCTCCCGGACCCACTACGGGCCCTACCGCCCCCAGATCCGCATCAAGAAGCTCACAACATTCACCCAACTCATCAGGTACTTAAACGAAATAGCGTCGTAATGTTGTATAACGTTCGTTACCCTCAGGGTCGACAAGCGGTAGCGGAAGGAGGTCGTCAGGGAGCCGACATGTAAGTTCAACGACGGTCACATCGAGTGAAAACGGCGGAGCAAACGGTACTGCGAACCCCGCAAACAGTGAACAACCGACCGAGACGACCGCCACTCCACCAGCCCCTGCGGCGGCTACCCTCAAATGCACTCTTTGCCAGGAACGTCTCGAGGACACCCATTTCGTCCAATGCCCGTCCGTTCCTCACCACAAATTCTGCTTCCCGTGTTCCCGTGACAGCATCAAACGCCAAGGAGCCGGCTCTGAGGTAAATCTTTATTTATCTCCACTAACGAAAATTGCCAAACAAAAGTTAAGCCTCCATTGGGAATAAACTTCATTCCCTTGCGGAAGAACTTTTTTTCTTTATCAATCAAAACTTGCGTTCAGAGTTGATGGATTTTATGTCAATCTAACCTTGAATTTGTTTGTTTTTCTTTCAGGTTTACTGTCCGAGCGGGGAAAGGTGTCCTTTGGCGAATTCAAACGTCCCCTGGGCATTCATGCAGGGTGAAATCGCGACGATTCTCGGGGACGAATATAACAAGCCGAAAAAAGAGAAAGACACCTAAACTTATTTGCCCTTCAACTATTGAAAGGGGAATTTATTTTGAAATTTGTTCTTCACCATTGGTGAAATTTAGTATTTCGAATACTAAAATTGTACAGTTTGACTTCCCGAACAGGGTCGACAACCCTCGTATAAATCGGGATTATTTTTTATGAGTCGTATACCAACTCGAAGATTGTTTCAGACCGGAATTGTTGTCTATATAAATTATTTGAAAACAAAAAAAAATTGGGCGGAAAACCGCGTTTTTCTTTTTCTTTCAGTGCAGACACCTCAGCACGTAATAAAAATCAAATTTTACGCTTTTTATATAAATATTTTAAGACATTGTATAATATTGGATTTTTTTTTGTACATATATAATTTTGTGGTTAATTAGTCAAAGGGAGGTGAACTCTCGTTGTCGTTGTATATTGTACAATTTTATTCAGAATACAGTCCTTTCAGTGTATCCCTTGCGCTACGCTTATTTAGTTATTGTACCTAATTTTTGCACTTCAAAAAATAAAAAAGACATTTTCGGCATAAAACGCAAGGATGACAAAATTTTTGGCCTTTTTTTCCGTTTAAGGACGCTTTTGTATTATATGTGTGGATAGATTCTTTGGCTAGTCACTCCCAACGGACCTCGGTCCTATAAGAAGGAACTCCAGAACTCGCGTGTCTTTAGGGAACTCAAGCTCCGTTCTCCTAGGTTGAACAATTCAACATAAAAACGTAATTTTGTATAAAAGAAAATAATATTAAAATATTTTTTAGCCTCTAAGGTTTTGTCAACGCGAGCTATGTCCTCTATCGCTTTTTTTTTTTCTTTATAAAAGATATTGTTTATATTTTGTATAAAATGTATATTTATTATTTGTATATAATTACTGTATAGTTTTTTGGTGTACAAAATATAAACATCGATTATTATTTTAGGACCCTATAGTCGGGAATGCTTTGACTTAACGATGACTGAAAACACTGTGATTTTAAATTTTTTCTGCTTTTTTGACTTAAAAATTTTTTTCCCGGACGCTTTATGGAGGACATAGATCAGGATTTTTTTGGGTACACCTTGTAGTTATAAGTATCGGTGTTTAATTTATAAATTTTTAATTTTTAAAAGTCAAAAAAACAACTAATTTTACAAAAAGTACTGTAATAAGGATAATCAATTTTGTATTGTGAAAACTAGCTTAACCGAAAAGGGGACAAAAAGATTAGGGATTAGATTAGTCACTTGCAGTTTGTACATTTTTCTCTCTTGTCGAAAAAACCGACATTTTTAAATGTGATAAATTACAAGAGGGACACATAGTATGCTCATATGTTCTAGAAATTTAGAAAAAACATGGAATACACCAGAATAGATTATAAGTTGTACATAATGTATGTTGTCTAGATTGTTAACCCTTTGTAGCCTGCTTATACAAAAAAAAGACGGTGTAAAAAAAATTGTTATTTAAAAAACCGTTTTTATTTTTCAAGCTGTTTTCAGCCGCACATTTGAAAAATGAAAAGAAAATTGAAAATAAATTTTAAAAAAATATTTTGGTGTTATAAATACGTTGTTTTATTTTACCCAGTCATTGAGAGACAGCTGGAAGCCGGATTTATTTCGATACCTGCCATTGACCTCTAGACTCCCTTAAATTTACAGTTTTTCCTTTCCCTTTCGTTTTTTAAAGCTTATTTTAAGATTCCTTTTTTCTTTCTCTCCCGAGAGCAAAGGTAGCTACAACACGTTAGACTGGAATTTTTTTGATTTTCCGTTGAAAATGAAAACCCCTTTAAAAACAATCGAAATCTACCTAAAAGTGGCTTGAAAATCTTCTTTTGAGCTTGTATGAATATGTTGAAAAGTAAGGAAGTTATGGACTGAAGTTCGTGCCTTCTACGTCCTTTTTGAAGAAAGTTTGACTTTTTAGAGCAGGGAATTTTGACAACATTTGTTGACTGTGCTACCGGCCGGCTGTCCGTTGCTAGTTTTTTCAGTTAAAAAAAAATCTAACTAATTTTTGATGGGAAATTTGGGCTGTTACGCCGCTTGCTAGTTGCCAGCAGAGGGAAGACATTCTACCTTGAGACTTCAAAATTTAACAAAAAAGTTTCTTCATCGCCTTCTCGAGTTTTAACGAGACTCCTCTCATGAAATCCCATAAAATTTCGCCCCCCATTGAAGAAAAAACTTCGCCTATCATGACGTCCAAAATCTAAATTTTACGAGGAAAAGATAAAAAAAATTTATATTCCAAAAAGTCAGTTTGACAATAACATGGACTTACGAAGCCTGTATTTTAAGAGTCGCTCATTTTTATGAACGTTGCGAGATAAAAAAATTTTTACAACTTCTCCTTGATGGAAAAGGAGATTTTCTTTTAAAAAAGTCTCTTTTATTATTCATGCTAAAATCAATACCGAATATATTTTATGGACTTTTTAAAAAAAATCAATTTACTATTCCCATTCAGTCTGTTTAATATAGAAAAGCCATTGAGGGCATTTCTTCAGGGTTAAGGTCAGGAGGCAATTAAGTCTGATGAAGTTGGAAATCGACTTTATTGCTTTTCATTTTAAAATTTCTGAAGTGTTTTTTTAATGTTTCAGAGCGATCAGTACTGCGCCGAGTAAATGCCAGACGGAAAGCAGCCATTCGGAATCCTCAAGCCCGAAACATTCACGTTCGCCGAGTCGCCCAAGCTCTCATAACCCAGCACTTTTTTCAAGGTTTGTTTTTTAAAGAAGTCTTTTGTCAGAAAGACAGAAATCCAATTTATCGTTTACCCGAATGTCAAAAAAAGGCCGAGGTCGTTATACTTCTCTATTTAGTCATATGGATGTGGGCGTCGTGACTGAGAATAGCATTGTTGCTAAGTGTCGGAAGGAGAAAGAAAAGAGGAAAAACGGCTCTGTTTATTTCTGTCTTCATGTTAGGACCTAATGGTTTCTATTTTAAAATTTCTGAAGTGCTTTTTTAATGTTTCAGAGCGATCAGTACTGCGCCGAGTAAATGCCAGACGGAAAGCAGCCATTCGGAATCCTCAAGCCCGAAACATTCACGTTCGCCGAGCCGTCCGAGCTCTCATAATCCAGCACTTTTTCAAGGTTTGTTTTCTTAAAGAAGTCTTTTGTCAGAAGACAGAAATCCAATTTATCAGATCGTTTACCCGAATGTCAAAAAAAGGCCGAGGTCGTTATACTTCTCTATTTAGTCATATGGATGTGGGCGTCGTGACTGAGAATAGCATTTTGCTAAGTGTCGGAAGGAGAAAGAAAAGAGGAAAACGGCTCTGTTTATTTCTGTCTTCATGTTAGGACCTAATGGAAGGCACGCCCTTCACAAGACCCTTTTTCTCTTCTTCTAAAGAAAGCTCATTAGCATACCGTCCACGTCAAACACTTATGAAACCTCCGAGTCTCTTTTTCACATATTTACCCCCCTTTTTCTGTTTGCCGCGTCAATAACGAACGTCGACCTCTTAAATATTTTTACGGTTCCTTCAACCCTTGCCAAAAATAGAAAAGGCTTGACGAAGCCGATTTTGCTCATAAGTACCCTAAATGGCCGGCAATCTTCAATAATCTGCGGGCGACCAACCGAAACGTATTGGGAAGGTAGAGGCCCGAAAATCTCCTTGATTTTCATTTCCTATCGCCCCAAAAAGCAGCTGAGTCGATTTTTGTCAGTTTAGGCCTAGAAATCGATAAAAGGCCTAGGAACCGATTTTAAGGAAGAAACGTAATTTTTGTTGTTTTCGCGGTCTTTTGCCAGAGAAACGCCCTTTCCATTCTATCTATTCGCCGAAAAAACGCCTTTTCACCGTACTTTTATTCATTTCTCGTTTTGTTGACCAGAAAACTGTCTATTTTGCCGATTTTTCTTATTTTTTGTCCTTGAAACCATCTTTTTTCTTCCGATTTGCAACCATTTTCCCTGATCTTTTTACCAGATTTCTAGGATTTGTTTTTAGTGCTCTTCTTTCTGGGCTTTTGAAACGTTTTCGCGGAATTTCTTAACTTTATCTTCTTTTTGAAATAACTCGGCTGTTATGGAGCAGTATTATTTTTCCTCAGTATCAATTACCACCGGGATAATATTTCAAAATGTAATTAACATAATAATCATGGGAAGCCACTTTAACTTAATCGAGATATTAAGTTACATCAAAAGTTTTTTTCCTGGGAGTAATTATTGGATTTCCATGAGGTTTTTTATGTAAAACATGTAGGGGATTGGCGGGTGAAGCGTGTTGGAAAGTAATAAGTCGACCTTCGATCCGTAAAATCTCATGACCTAGGTTAATGCCGCTCTTCTAGCACACCCTGTATTACGTGACTTCAACAAACCGCACTTTACAGCCCTGTTTAAATTATGAGGGATTTTTTATCCTTCAGGAAATGAAGTCACTACAGAAACTTTTTTCTTTTTCTCCATGATTATACGTTTAGTATAAACGCTCAGGTTCCTTTATTCCCCCCGCTTTATTGCCTTTTACGCTCGATTAATTAAAATTCAGTATCTGTCCAAACAAAGTTGCTAAAAGCTTTTCTGTGCTCCGTCGTTTTGAAATCTCTCTCTCTCGGGCGTAAAAAGATTTTTTTCTCATTCCACACACGTCCGGCAATTCATATTCCGGACCGAAAACTTAGACATGGCCAGTGATCTGAATTGGTTATGAAACGTGACTTTTTCCTACATTTGCAAACAATCCTCAACAGTGGAAAAACAAGGATCGAACGGAAAGAAACAATTGAAAATTCAAGGTTTCGGGTAGTTCTTACATTTTTTTTTTACTCCTCCGATGGACTTTTTTTTATTCACTTGAAAAGTTGAGTAGAGGTTATGAATTTTCCTGGAAAAACTTCTAAAAAATTTTTCTTATCTAATACCTTCTTACCTGCAATACGGTGGCGTTTGAAAAATATCGTATTGGATAAAATATCGGAAGGAAAATATCGGATGAACCGATATCGGAAGGAAAATATCGGATGAACCGATATATCGGAAGGAAAATATCGGATGAACCATTATATCGGAAGGAAATATCGGATGAACCGATATATCGGAAGGAAAATATCGGATGAACGATATATCGGAAGAAAAATATCGGATGAACCGATATATCGGAAGGAAAATATCGGATGAACCGATATATCGGAAGGAGAACATCGCGATATATCGCATCGGATGTTAACAGTTATCCGTGTGTTGCCCCATTTTTCTTTCGGATTCATATCGTAAAAATATCGCGATATATCGGTAAGGAATATCGTATCGGATAAAATATCGGAAGGAAATATCGGATGAACCGATATATCGGAAGAAAAATATTGGTACAAATATCGGAAGGTGAATATCGCATCGGATGTTAACAGTTATTCGTGTGTTGCCCCATTTTTCTTTCGGATTCTTATCGTAAAAATATCGTGATATATCGGTAAGGAATATCGTATCGGATAAAATATCGGATGATCCGATATATCGGAAGGAAAATATCGATATTCCGATATATCGGAAGTATCGCAACAACCCTACTTCTACCCATTACGAGAGGCACATCCAAAGGCCCCATTATTTCTACCTTGACACTTAGAAAATTTTTCGAAAAAAAAACCGGAAAATTTTTCGAAAAAAAAATTAAAACTTCCCCCTCCTTTATACTTTCCCTCCCTTCGTTATACTTTTGTTCCCTTATACTTCCCCATCCCTTATACTTCCTCCTCCATTATACTTACCCCTCTGTTATACTTCCCCCTCCGTTTTACGTCCCCTCCGTTATACTTCCCCCTCCGTTTTACGTCCCCTTCGTTATACTTCCCCCTCCCATATACTTCCTCCTCCTATATTGTTACTTCTCTTTAAGGAAGTTTTCGTTGGAAGCTCTTCAAACCAGTACTTTCCTTTGAAGTTTTGCTCCAATTTTGCTAGAAAACTCTAATTTTTTAATTAAAATTTAAAAATTCGATAAAACTAGTTTGTACTTAAATTTATGAGTGCTTAATGCCTAAAAGCTAAGAAAGTTTTTTCCCTAACCTCAGTTTTAAAAACCAACAGTTTTCTCGCTAAATTGCAGCAAAACTTCAAAGAAAAACGGCGCCGGATTACGCGGTATAACGGACCCTTAAAAGACAGTTTTTCCCGATTTTCTCGGAAGAGTTGACTAATTCTAAATCTTTAATATGTTTTTTTAAGAAATTTCTTAAGGTGACGCCAGATTTTTAAGAGCTCAGACTCCCAGACGATGAAGTTGCCTGTTCCAGATATTTCGTAGTTTAAAATTAGCATTTGTTGTTGTATTTATCTCAAGGAGATGGACGACTTGAGGTTGTTTTTACTCACGGTCGAGACCCACACGTCGCTGAATCATCTCTCCAGACGAGACGCGTCTCTTTCCTTTATTTATAATCCGGTAAATGTTCAAATCAAAAGAAATTCCAACCTACGCAGCTGTCATCCATCCTATATAAACTTTGAGCCTTGTAAACGAGCAAACCCATGTATCTTTTTAAAAAAAAACCGCATGGCCAAAAATGGCGGCTATTAAAGGCGGCGATAAAATTGGTTTCCTGTAGATTAGATTTTATGTTGGGGTTATTATTTATAAGAATTTAAGTTTTTTTTTTTGAAAAGTCATATTTTCGGCTGAAAACACCGCCCAACGTCAAAAATTCCTTTACAGGAAAAAAGGCCAAAAATTATCTTTTGAAAATTAAAATTTTAATGAATCTAATTAATCTCAATCGGTTCAATTTAGAGCGTCGACCCCCAAAAAGGTTTACGACCGGAGACCGTTTGAAATTCATCATTTTCACTAAAAATAAGTCCGACTCATGAAGGCCGTAAAATTTTAAATCAAACTGCAATTAAGGCAAAAAATGACTTCAACGTCTAGACTCATATTTCATGGAATTAGTTTAATTTTAAGACAAACTTTTATTCTCTTCAAATTTTAAAGTCTGGGACAACATTTTAAGCTTGTTTTTTCGTTAGGTTCAACGATCCTTTGACGTGCGGGAGGTTAGGAAAGAAGGGGGTCTCTTCCCACACAAATCGTTTAGACTCAGTAAACTTTCACTTTTTCCTCCCTTCTATGAGAGACTTTTAGTTTAAAATTATATTCTGATTTTGTGGTAGTTGATGGGAAGACGTTTTAAAATCATAAATTATCTTGGAGGATTACGAATGAAAATTCCCGAAAACTTTGTAAAAATGGTGTTTTTGTACAAAAAACCGCTCCTCTTCTTTTGAGTCTCTCTTTTATAGAGATTTCGCGGATGAAAGACAACGGCGATCTAAACACTGTTTAGCTGGCGATTAAGTGACTGATTAGCTGATGATCAGGCGATTGTTTACTTGACAATCAAAAGACTGTTTAGCTGACGATTAAGCTACTGTTTAGCTGATGATTTAGCGACTATTGAGCTGACGATTAAAAGACAGTTTAGCTGACGATCTAAATACTGCTTAGCTGACGATTAAGCGACTGTTTAGCTGATGATCAGGCGATTGTTTACCTAATGATCTAAAGACTGTTTGGCTGACGATGAAGCCACTGTTTAGTCAATGATCAGGCGATTGTTTACCTGACGATCTAAAACTGTTTAGCTGACGATTAAGCTGCTGTTTATTTGATGATATAGTGACTGTTAGCTGATGACTTAGCGACTGATGATCTGACGATCTAAAAACGTTTTAGCTGACGATTAAGCGTCTGTTTAGCTGATGATCAGGCGATTGTTTACCTGACGATCTAAAGACTATTTTGCTGACGATTAAGCGACTGTTTGGTTGATAATCAGGCGATTGTTTACCTGACGATCTAAAAACTGTTTAGCTGACGATTTAGCGACTGTTTAGCTGATGGTCAGGCGACTGTTGAGCTGACGATTGAAAGACTGTTTAGCTGACGATCTGAAAACTGTTTATCTGACGATTAAGCGACTGTTTAGCTGATGATTAGGCGACTGTTTAGCCGGCGATCCAACTACCGTTTAGCTGACCATCTAACGACGGTTCAGCTGTTAATCAGACGATCGCTTGAAGGACGGCAATTTCGGGGCCCGAATAAAAGGCTGCAAAATCCGGCAAAATTGGGGTTTCCCGATGGACGATACTGGACGATCGCGAAGGGTACTTCTCCAGCAAAAAACTGTCAAAAATGTAGAAAATTCAGTGTAAAGGTTGTTCTCAGTCGAAAAACTGCGCAAAATAGTTTAAACTATTGTATTTGTTGTAAGCACCTCAGTTGAATAGTAGATAAGTTGAATTTGTTGTCGTGATAAGTTCTTAAAAGGCGGCTAGCGTGAGGATCGTTATCAGTCAAGGTCTGAAGAGTTGCTGTCGAGGTTTTTTTCGCTTTAAGCCTTCTGACTCATACAACTTCCTTTTCTCGACTTTCTCTTCAAGTTCCCGACGTCATTGAGCGGGATTTTTTCTTCTTCAACCGGTCCGTTGCGCAACAAAACTTCATATTTTAGGCTTTTGTTAAATTGTCGTCTTTTTAAAATACCAAGGACATGAATTGTTGTATTAATTAGCGAGGAGACAAAAACGCATTGTACTCACGAAGCTTAAATATCAAACATGAATGGCATCATTGAGTTAGGTCAAACACCCGTTAACGAGTACTTCAAGGACAGCAAAAAATAAAATCATCCCATGAATATTAATGCTTTTCAATATTCTTTTTAATTCTTCACGTTTTTTTCCAATCTTAAATCCCCCATGACGTCCTTTTTTACAATCATTGTTGCCAGTCAATTTGTCTAATTGAAGGGGCCTTCCCCTTTTGATGCCATCTGTCCAAGTTTCTGAAAATCGGCCATTTTTTTCTATTGCTAAATTATTTAAATTTGGATTGTTTTCAAATGTCGATTTGAACTCACGGTTTTTGCGACCTTCCGTGACCTTGCCGTTATTTGCAAAATCCATCTTCACTCCTTAGGAACAATGGGGGGCCAATAGTATGAAAAAAAGTAGAATTATTAAAACGGAGGTCCGACTCGGGCGATAACCTTGGCGAAATCAATAACTATTCTTTTATTCAGCAAAAAAAATTGGAGCCAACTGGAGATTGCCAAACCGCCCTGCATTTTCATGTTGGCCGTCATTTTCAGTGAAAAAATCGCCTGATCATCAGCTAAACAGTCGCTTAATCGTCAGCTAAACAGTCTTTAGATCGTCAGATAAACAGTTTTTAGATCGTCAGGTAAACAGTCTTTTATTCGTTAGCAAATCAGTCGCCTAATCGTCAGCTAAAAAGTTTTTAGATCGTCAGGTTAACATCGCCTGATCATCATTCATCAACTAAACAGGCGCTTAATCGTCAGCTAAACAGTTTTTAGATTGTCAGCTATGCAGTATTTCAATCGTCAGCTCAACAGTCGCCTAATCATCAGCTAAACTGGCGCCTAATCGTCAGCAAAATAGTCTTTAGATCGTCAGGTAAACAATCGCCTGATCATCAACTAAACACTCGCTTAATCGTCAGCTAAGCAGTATTTAGATCGTCAGCTAAACTGTCTTTTAATCGTCAGCTCAATAGTCGCTAAATCATCAGCTAAACACTCGCTTAATCGTCAGCTAAACAGTCTTTAGATCGTCAGGTTAACAGTTTTTAGATCTTCAGCTAAACAGTATGACAATCAATGTCCTTTTTAAAACAGGAATTTTTAAAAATTTCCGGCCACCCACGGACATGAACAGCCAAAATTAAGCATAAAATTTGGTAAAAATCAGATAAAAATTGCCGTTAAGTGTTCTGGAAGTGGGCATGGACGGCTAAAATGACCGACGACGCTGGTCACCGCAGCCAACCTCAATTCAATTTTCGCGGTCTGAAAAAATTAGCAAATGTACTTCTATTTAAATAACTTTTTTTTTAAATTGCATTAATTAGTTTTGTTTATTTCGTTATGTAACTGCACTTGTGGTATTTGAGGATGATTCAGAAGTAAACAAGTTGTGCAATCTGGCGAGGCGAAAGATGCAGGCCATTTGCGGCTTCTTTTCCCCTCCCTGATTTAATTAACCCTCTTCAATTTGAATAACACAATTTGCTTAATTTAAAAAAAAATTCTACTAATGAAGAATTTCCCCTTAGAAACCTTTAGATTCTTGGTAAATCTTATCGGCCATTTAGAGAATTTTTTTAATGCTTTATATCATCTCTTTCACCCTTTAAAATATACTGGAATGAATAATTTATGTTGAAATTGTTTCATGATGCTATTGCGGTGGGGAGAGGAAAAACGGCTGCATTTTTACACATCTACGCGTTTGGTGAGTCAAACGTGATTGTGCACTGAGTTGGCCGAGTTCCACGTTTTTCCAAGTTTAAACGCTGCTTTCCCTTCCTGCGTTTTTTCTTTAACAAGTTTCCCTGTTTGTAAACGTTGTCTAACCTGGCTTTTTGCCCGGTTTCTTGGCCAATTTCGTTCTAATAAACAATAACCACGAGATTCGGAATAGACGTTTTTTGTTGTGTATACGTGGGGAGCACGTGAGAAAATGTTGCGGAGATGCGTGAGGAAATGCAGGGATCAGCTGAAAGGATGCTGGGTGGGATGGTAAATAAGGTTGTTTCCGAAGGTGCTCCGCTCTCCCGGTTCGGGATCAATACGAGCCGACAGTTCAATATTCGGACCCGGAGAGAACGAGTCCGCAAGCGCCGACATTCTCATCGACGTCATCCTCGACAATATGAGAAAACACAAAATAGAAAGGGTCAGGTGGAAAATGAAAACATTTATGAAATTCCCGTTGCTTTCGAACATTCGCAACAGGTACGCGGAGGCGTCAAAACATTTTTTTCGACTGTCAAAAAGCGCAACAGTTGACATCAAAACTTGTTTACCATTCAGAAATTTACTCATTTATCGCCCCTCCGTGTTTACCACCTCTTCACCTTTTAAAAAGAATATAAGACCAAAATTTTAGAACCGTTGGGTTTTTACCCCGTCGAGGGTAATGCGCCGACACCCTCCACCCATGGGAGACCAAAAACTGACAAAGTAACGCGAGATTGCCGTGATTATCCTATTTAGAGAATTTGGGTAAGTTCTAGATGTAGGTAACATCTAGAGGTATCTAGATGTTTCCAAACGGTTCTAGAAGGATCAAGATGGTTTCAAAAGGTTCTAGAGGGATCTAGATGGCTCCGAAAGTATCTAGATGGTTCCTGAAGATTCTAGATGACTCCGGGGGTATCTAGATGTATCCAGACGGTTCTAGAGGAATCTAGATGGCTCCGGAAGTATCTAGATGGTTCCAGAAGATTCTAGATGACTCCGGGGGTAACTAGATGTATCCAGACGGTTCTAGAAGGATCAAGATGGTTTCAAAAGGTTCTAGAGGAATCTAGATGGCTCCGGAAGTATCTAGATGGTTCCAGAAGGTTCTAGATGACTCCGGGGGTATCTAGATGTTTCCAAACGGTTTTAGAAGGATCTAGATGGTTTCAAAAGGTTCTAGAGGGATCTAGATGGCTCCGGAAGTATCTAGATGGTTCCAAAAGATTCTAGATGACTCCGGGGGTATCTAGATGTATCCAGACGGTTCTAGAAGGATCTAGATGGTTTCAAAAGGTTCTAGAGGGATCTAGACGGTTCCGGAAGTATTTAGATGGTTCCGTCTCATAAGACTTGTTAGGCCTCTAATCTTTTTATTAATTGGCTTACTCCACAAAATTTGGGTTATCTTCGTCTGCAGTATCTTCTCCACCATGAAACCTAAAAATTTACAAGTCCATCGGTCCATTGGTAACAAAGATATAGAACTCTGAAAACCTTTCACCGTTCTTTTTCGTCGTTCTGACCAATCAGGCAATCTACTAGAAATTTTCTGCTGGCCATCTCTTACAGCTAGCTAAACAGTCCCTTAATCGTCAGCTGAAAAGTCTTTAGATCGTCAGGTAAACAATCGCCTGATCATCAACTAAACAGTCGCTTAATCGTCAGCTAAATAGTCCTTCAATCGTCAGCTGAACAGTCCTTCAATCGTCAGCTGAACAGTCACCTAATCATCAGCTAAACAGGCGCTTAATCGTCAGCAAAACAGTCTTTAGATCGTCAGGTAAACAATCGCCTGATCATCAGCTAAACAGTCGCTTAATCGTCAGCTGAAAAGTCTTTAGATTGTCAGGTAAACAATCGCGTGATCATCAACTAAACAGTCGCTCAATCGTCAGCTAAACAGTCCTTCAATCGTCAGCTGAACAGTCACCTAATCATCAGCTAAACAGGCGCTTAATCGTCATCAAAACAGTCTTTAGATCGTCAGGTAAACAATCGCCTGATCATCAGCTAAACAGTCGCTTATTCGTCAGCTGAACAGTCGCCTATTAAAAATTTACAAGTCCATCGGTCCATTGGTAACAAAGGTATAGAACTCTGAAAACCTATCACCGTTCTTTTTCGTCGTTCTGACCAATCAAGCAATCGACAAGAAATTTTCCGCGGACCATCTCTTACAGCTACCTTACTGTGCCTCCCAAAACAAATGGAGCGGTAGAATGAAGTTGCCAAAAATAAGTCGAAACCTGTGAAGTTGAACGCTGTCCTTTCGATTGTGACCGTAAATGCTTTTCCGCGTTGCTGGATGAGTATAATCTGCGCCTTAACTTACGAATTCATTACTCACACAAGAATAATTGGGAATAAAATCGCCAGTTTCTGAATAGTTTTTTTATTTCTTTGTTTGAAATAAATAAAAATTAGATTCAATTAATGAGGTGGAAGAGGGCTCAATGGGAGATTTCGTGTGGGGCTGAAAAACTGTAGCGCGGTCACCTCACGCAACTAATGAATGAGCGATAGTCACGTAAACGCCAATGTAGGGTACACTCACGACATTTCAACTCCCCTTCTACCTTTTTTCTTTATTTTCTTCCACTCTTCAGATAAAACACGCAAATCGCCACAGGGTTTCATCCTTGACGAGTGCTCCCAGATAGGTTTCGGACATGAAAGACAAAAAGCGTTTTTATGTCCTTTTCTCACACGAGAGGCGATTTAAAACAAATTGATTTTCTTCATAAAGTTAGAGTTGTTTATTCGGATTAAAAGCTGATATGCGGTTTGACTAGATATGAAAACTGGTATAGAATGAAGTACGAGGAGTATATAAAAAGAAAAATGCTCAAAACTGGTTTTTCTGACTGTCCACTCCCAGGCGACCGCCTCAAAGACTTGGGTCAACATTTCGATCTGAAGCCTTTTAAAATAAAAAATTGGACTAAAAAAATTGTTGATAAGTTTTTTCTTAGCAGCCAATAAACAAAGACAAGACTATAGAAAGGAGCGTTTTTAGTTTTCCCCGGGTATCTTGGAAACTGTTGCTCTTGTAGTGATTCCTTAGGGGATGGTGTCAAGTTTTTAACTTTTTTTGCTTCATTAGCTTTGATACTCCTGGAGCATGCTCAGAAGGATTTGGACGTCGTTCGATTCGTTTTTCCGTCAAATTTGACGTGCAGATCCTTCTGCGCATGCTCCAGGAGTTTTAAATCAGTTTCAAACTGCGGTTGGAACAAAACTATTATTTCTAATTTGATCATCTTTCAGGAATACCGATGGTTCATCTTCATCGCTCGAAAAATCCAGCCATCACTCCCACTATCCTCTAGACAAATACCTGGTATTTCAATTCATTCCAATCGTTATTAATCCATCCTTTTAGCCGAAAGATGTTTTGGCAGATCTGCCTCAAATCAACGATTTCTCGATGGGCGAAAACCGTTGTAAGCAATTCGAACTTTTCGGGACGTTGACCACGATGACCAAAGAACTCGAACGCCTGAAAGGTCCGGTTTTGAGGCGTTCGGTCTCCGACATAACCACAAATTCAATCAACGACAGGTTTTTTTATTTTTAAAATTTAATCAATTAAATAACGGAATTTTAGTGAAAGTTGTTATACTGAAGAACTTGTCGAAACGCAATTTCGAAAGGCAACTTATGCCTATAGAAAGGTAATGATTTTAAATGTTGATGAAATAATTTTTCCTTTTTTTTAGAAACTTGACGTCCATAGGAAGAAATCGCATTTCACTATGGTGAACGATAGAAAAATGATGAATAAGGAAAACGAAAGGTCTCCACCGTACCGTGAGCCGATGAGGCCTGATATGCCGAGTACCTCCTATCAAAATTTTCATCCAAGCTATCCCGAAATGAGAACGCAGTATGATAGGAATCATCAGTACACGCCTCGCTATGACGACTACAATCGAGATAGTCGTCAATATCGTCGTTCTCCAGTCTCACCGGGGACACCGGGCTACGACAATTATTATTCGACAACTGCGCAACCCGGATCGGCCAATTCGCAGCAGTATCCGGTCTGGAGTGCGAACTCGAACGGCCCTGGGAATTCCGTCGGAACTCCTTATCGTCCTGAATCGTACAACCGACGGCGTGATTTCATGGAACGAAGTGCGCGTCGCCCGGAAAAACTATCGCCTCGTTTTCCTCAGAAGGTCCCCGATTTGGGCTGCCAGTCCTCCAACTTCCATTCGCATCTTAAGCATAAACCTGTTCAAGATGTTTGCGTCAACACTGATTTTATAAACAGCTCCGTTTATAACTTCAAATCGAAGTTCGACATCGTCGAAAAAGAAGAGAAAGTCAACAATAAATCGTTTGCTGTTCAGCAACTTCCGAAATTAAGCATCCGCCCTCAGCTCGTAACCCAAGTCGGCCCGAACGTCAACATTTGGCCACATCGCGTCAGCAAATCTAAAAACAACGTCGGAATACTCGAAATCGTCCATCCACCTAGAAACTTCGAAAAATCTGAAGAAAAATCAAAAGAACAGTATTTTCAGCCAAAGACTTTTCCGAACGGTGCCAAAACAAATAAGAAACGGAACATTTTGACGGAGGAAAAACCCGAAGAGAAAAACCGTGAGGAGCCGAAGCTTGTTAGAGTCGCTGAAGAGTTCTGCAATACTATTGGCTCTAAAAAACACCAAGAATACGTCCATCTTAAAGATTCTCTTCAAAGTTTGCTTTCTTGCGTAAACGAACTTTACGACAGTCAAGTCTGCACCAATGAAGAGATCAAGGCGGCATTGGGCGTAAGTCCAAGCAACGAAGAACTTCCTCGTCGTCTCAACATGGTTGCCGACCTTCTTGAAGACGAAAACGGAAAATTCGGAACCCAAAATTTAGATCATTACGAACGCCTGGGACGCGTAGTAAACGTTCTTGTCGACGACATACAAACTTCCCTCAACGCCCTCGACAAAAACTACGAAGGTGATAAAGACGCCTCAAAATCAAGTAAGTTCTTATGAAGTTTTTATTTTTATATCCATTTCTTTCAAGGTTCGAATGTTAAAACAAATCCATACAGACCACCAGTGACTCCATACAGATTCTGTGAAGAAGACCTAAGTAAAAATTTACCTGCCATTTTTCTCAAATAAAGTGTCAATAAAAAAAAAGATTTATTATTTAAGGATTACAATTTTTTTAGGAAAAGATGAAAAAGCGGATTATAAAACGCAGAAGAATCTGGAGTTGAGGCTCGCCCGAATAGAGAAGCTCTACGAAATAAACAAAACCCTTAAGGAGACGATGGCCGCCGCTCCGGACGCTTCTAGCTACGAGTCGAACCCAACGGACACCACCTCCTACGATTTAGACAACACCAAAAGCGAAACAAGCGAAGAAAAGTCGTTTTCCGATAAGCCAGTCGAAGAAAAACTGAATGAAACTTTTATGTAATTATAAACTCCTAGTAGAACACGAATTCTTGTATTTTTTTCCATTTTATCATAAGTTTTTGGATTTAATTTTAAGTATTTCTCTGAAGATATTTGGTATGTTTTTTTATTTATTAAAACGAAATTTCCTCGGAAATTTTTTGCTTCCAGAATAAACGAAAATGAAAAGAAAGTTGGTACGGATGACGTAGACAAAAATTACTTAAGAAATCTTCGAGATGTAAGTTTTTTTCTTAATTGTTGCTGTATTTTGTGATTCAGTAACTCTGTATAAGCGGGCTGAAGCTGCGGGAAAACTGTTAATCTTAGTGAGCCCGTTCTGGTCTGTATGTCGCGTTAGTTCTAACATCGGCTATCTCATTTTTCCAAGGTATTCAGGAGAGCAAAAAGACGGATTAATTTCTCATTGGAATCACCTGTTGGCTAAATCGTGAACTACGCGTTTTCTGTTGGTAATAGGGTTAAAGTACCAACGGAATTCGATTCTCCACAAAATTTACCTTAAGAAACAATGCCTGACTCAAAATTGATAAAAAATGAGATATCCGGTGTTAGTACTAACGTGACGATGTGTCATTCCAGCAGAGTTACTGATCAATATTTAGACAAACGTTATTAAAAAATTTCGTTTTTGTTTTATTTATCATTAAAGTAATAGGAAAAACGTAAGTTTAATGTGTTTAAATTATTAAGTTTCATAAAATATTTTATTTGCAGAAAGCTGACCAAATTATAAACAGATTTGCGCCTAAAAATGAAAAAGTCGTCCTTAAAACGAAACCAAAGACTTCTTCAAAAGGTTGGGAAATTAGATTCAAACATAAATAATGATGATTTTTAGGTCCTTTGAAAAAAGTCGAAATATTTGAGGAAATACAAAAATTGAATGATGAATTGAAGCAAATCAAAGTTGTGGCCCAAGTCCATGCTGCGCAAGAAGCTGAAGAACTTGCAGTAGATGACCAAGCAGTTGAAGAGCCAGCCATCAAAATAGCTCTACCGGAAAAAAAGCCTGAAGAAACTCAAACAGATTTTAATACGTTTTCCGATCAAGAAGTTCAAGTAAATTTTGATCAAAAACAAGAAGAGACTCAAACGGAATTTCCTCGGTTTTCTACAGCCATTCAAACCGATGCTCCATCTTTGGAAATTTTGAACAATGAAGTTTTAGCTATCCCTCCATCATCCCCTTTGTCATTAAAAACCGAAGATTCTCAGCCATTTTTGAAATTTTTAAACCCTCTGACGAAATCTTCTTTAGAAATAAAACTTCCTGAAGAACAATTTTCGAGTTCTTTAGTACTACAGAGTACCCCAACGGGCGGTGACATCAAGCTAAGCTATAGTAAATCTCAAGAAATAAAAGATGTTGAAGAAATAAAAGATCCAAAGTTTGATGAAAGTGTTCAAGTCAGTCTTTCATCAAGTTCTAGTCAGAAGATCACGCAACCCGAAAATGTAGATCCGATGAACAATTTGCTCAATCAATTATCTCGATTTTTGGAAGTCCGAGTGAACGAAATTGTCCAAAGCGAAAGAAGCACTAAAAAAGCGATTGACGATTTGTCTTTGAGCGATTTGGAAAATATCCAAGATATGAATAAAATCGATCTTTTCAACACAGCGGATTCGCAGGAACCTAGTCCTAGACTGTTACCTTTGCCTCAGACGGTTTTAGAGAAAAAAGATGCCATCATTCAAGCAGATTTGACTTTTATACCACGTCCTGTTTCCAAAGAAGCTGAAGATGTCGATTTGAGGAAAAAAGTTCGAGATGAACTCGATGAAATATTCAAAGTTAGAAGTCTCGATTCAATACACGGCTTGCCCAAGACGCTTTCGCCAAAGCCGCTCAAGCCCGCCATCATTCATGATTCAAAAGAATCGCTCAACATCAAATACTGGGATTCGGTGTGTATTTTTTAATGAAAATAATATTTTGAATATAAATTTTAGGACCAAATGTCTGAGGGCGAAGTAGGAATATTGTTGACCGAAAATACGTACAGCAGCGGAGAAATTCGTCCGAGACCGACCGAACTTAATTTAACCATCGAAACTATTAAATCTTCCGAAGAAAGCCTGCTGAAGGCACTCAGGAAGTTTTATAAAATTGAAAAAACAACTTCGCCATTTTCAGCTTCTGATGGAAAGAGTAAGTGAAATAAGCAGCCCAAAAATTTGGACATTTCTGTCTTTTTTTTCCTTCTCAATTAATACTTTTTACTAGTTTCAGAAACAGAAAGTGAGACTACACCTGAGACAACGACAAGCGAAACTGCCGAATCCAGCGGAGGAGAATAACTTTTTTTCTTTTGTAATTTTATGTAAATAAAATGCTTTTAACACAAAAACAAAAAAAAACTTCAAAATTTTAAATTTATTCCTCTTCAATTTTTACAAAGCTATAAGCTAAAAACATTCTTTTCATAACAGTTTTAAAAAACACTTAGGATGTATTAAAAAAATACATGAGGAGGTTAAAAAGCCTTTAAATAGGCCTAGAAATTGGCCTCTTGAAAATGAAAAAAATTGTTGATGCTTTGAATGATGCTAAAATAAAAATTTAATTTTAATGATGAAAGAGCCTTTTCGAAAAAGTCTTAACAAAATTTTAAATAACTGTCTAATTTGTAAAATAAGATAAAAACACGTTAAAACTACTGATTTTTAATATAATAAACCTATACATTTTCTTATAAATCTAAAAGGTCTCTTAAATCCCAAGAAAAGGAAAAGTATACAGTGTTTAAGATAAAAGAAAATAGGCTATTTGGATGATATTGCTAAAGAAGGGAAAACCGGATGAAATGATTTTTTACAAAAAAAAAGTCTTTCACTGCGCGGAGCTGTCGGTGACGGTTTGACGCCATGTTGCGCTGAATGGTACTTTTAGAATTTTAATTTTGGTCGTCGGGAGAATAGTGGAGAGGACCCTTTGAAGTTTGGGGAGTCCGAGGATATCGACTTGAGAAGCGCTTTGTCCTTCTTTCGCTTCGTTGACGTCCGTCATCGGTTTTAAAATAGGTATGCTGTCACCGCTCGCTTTTTTCATGCCTGGGCTTGAATTGGCAACTTTACTTTTTGAACCTTCGACCTGATCGATGAAAAGTTCAGTCACTCGTAGAAGCTCCAATGTAAGACCCCAGATGAAATAAGTTAGCGACTGGCTCAACTTGCTCACGCCTCCCATAACAACATGATTGTAGTAGCAGACTGAAAATTTCAAAAAATTAACTTTCATCTACAGAAAAATTCTCTATTTACCTGTGTAACATAAGTAGGAATAATAAGAAGCGTTTTAAGATTCGAGCATCGTGCAAGAGATGTGTCGAAACCAGGTTTGATGTCAAAGTTGATTAATTCTAGCTGAGTTAAATTTGGGAGATCAGAAATAGCATCAAGAATAGGAATCGTAGGGCACGTCCCTTGGCCCTTCTCAAGCCTGAGCCTTTTCAAATTTTTAAGTTTTGGAAGGGCATCTGTTGCAAAATATTGTGTAAACTTTGTGCAATCGCCCAATTCCAAATTTTCGATACTTTCGCTTAACGCATCCTCGATTCCTTCCAGATTTTTTACCGTAGTTAAAGCCTTTAAAAAATAATTTAGATGAGTAATATAAAATAAAATTATCTTACCAAAACTTTTAATTGTTTTAAATTCTTAAGAGCAGATAAATCTTTAATTTCTATTCCTGAGGCGCTTTTAAGTTTCAATTCTACAAGATTTACGCAGTTACCGATGCTTTTAAAATCGATTTCTGAACTCCTGAAATTAAAAAAAATATATTTTTTTATGATAAAAATGAAGGATTGTTACCTTAGTGAAAGAGTGACGATAGATTCTAGCTGAGGGTTGCTTTCAGCGACAATTTCGATCGCCTGTGATGTACACCGTCCAAAATCAATCCGTTTTAAATGAGTTAGACCAGCGACCGCTGCTCCGAACTCCTCCCACATTTGGTTCGTCTGTTCCTGAGTTTCAGGCAAAAGCATTTTCCTCAGATCTAAATTTTTCGTGCAGTGATATCTGAGTGCTTGTCCGAATCCATCCCAGTCGCGGACTCTTGAATTTTTCATCCGAACTGTTTCCCACTAAAAAAAAGCTTAAATCTAAATCGAAATAATGGCTAAAATGCATACGAGTGATCGATGAGAAGCGATATGTCGCCACATTTGCGATACACAAACTGCTCGGAGGAGCTCATGAACTTTTAGATACTGGAACGCATGAAGAAGCGCCGTAAATCCGGCGTTAAGGTTCATCATAAAATTTTCTTTCAATTCCGTCGAAGTGTTCCTCATCGCAATTTGTTTAAATTTCTTCTCAGGAGGAGGAGACAAATCGCCGTCCGAAGGCCTTTTCACCCCATTCCTGCAATTCAAACAAAAACCCTCTTTTGTTCACAATTTTTTTAAAAATAAAAATAAATTTTAAGCATCAATTTTGGTCTTATAAACGTTATGGCCTTCTGTCGGTGCTAAGCATGTTTTTTTTTATTTAACAAAAAAAAAAAATAAAGGAAAACGAGGAAAAGGATTTGAAGGAAGTGCATGAAAAAAAGGTCTGCTAAGTTATCTGAAAAACAAAACAAAAAAATCAACCTTTTAATATCAACAAAACCCTTTTATTGTTAAAAAAGATTAAAATTTACCCTTCCCCAATTAACATGCAAAGACAACATACATGCAACGTCCTGATTTTGACACTATTTTTAAGAAAAAAATTTAAAAATTGCCTTATTTTAAAACAAAAGGGCCCCTAAAAGCACTATTAAATTTTATTAACAATAGTTAGGCTAGTATATGTATAAACTTTATAATAATTAAAGATATTTGTTTTTTAAACGATTTTCAGAAGAATCTATATTACCGAGAGTGCAAAACAATAAATATGTGGAGAAAATAATTAAAATTTGATCCCATAAGCCAAATAAAATATTTACAGTAATAACTATCGAAATGAAAAAAATTCTTCATTCATTTAAAATGGATTTCCTTAGACTCATAAGAATTCTCGAAAAATTTGGATGTATAATTGAAAAGTTCTAGAATGTTGGATAATAATTATCCAAAGGATTTGAAGGAGAAATTTTTTTTGGCAACTTTTAAAAGAAAATTGACTCACTGTGATGATCCTGTTGGTAGAACTGGAACTGCCTGGACGGAGCTGTTACCGACAGGAAATTGAGCCGAATCGCCTAAAGAGTCCGGAGGTGGGACCTGATAGGGGACGAGAAAAAGGGGAGTTTTTCCGATTTGAGGCTGCGAGACAACGGGGGATGTTGGGACAGAATCCGCATTTTGATGCGCGACGGTATTTTGATCGCTTACGTTGACGACGTTGTGTTTCTGTATGAGAATGTAAGAGGTACCGTTCATTGAGACTAAACCCTGAGGGGAAACCGGTTTGGATGGGGAGGTGCTCGTCGCTGCACTCGGAGTAGTTGCCGTTGCGGAAGATGATACGACCGTATTCGTCTTCGTATTTTGCGAATTCGCTACTTGAATGCTAGAAGAAGGCGGAAGCCAAGTCGTTAAAGCTCCTACGATTGGCTGCGTCCGCGATATCATTTTAAACTCTTTTTTCACCGGTGATGTCACTTTCGGAGCAGGTTTTGTCGGACTCGAACTAGTCGACGGAGGAGTAACTGAAGAATTTGTTGGTTTCGATATCTGGCAATTCTGAAAACAAAATTTAACAAATAATTTAAAACAGATTTTTTTTTTAATATAGCAATAAAAATATAAATTTAAGATCTTTTTGTCCAAAAGGCGAGTTGGGCGTATTCATATTCTTTCTTAAGGGGTTAATGCTATTTTTGAATTTTTTTTAAGAAATAAACAAAAATAATAGAAGACAAAACTCACCTTGCAAATGTAGTTAGTTTTCGATATCTTATCCTGGGCGACGACCATGCATTCCTTATGATAAAGGCAGAGACATTTCGAGCACTGAAGATTCGGGATGAGTCCCATCGCACGACGACATTCAATCGAGCAGACATCGAGAGTTGGGCTGGAGCAGACCAGTTTACCCTATAGCTAGCTATTTCACAGGATTTCATTCAAGGAAAAGGATAAGGAACACCATTTAAGGTAAAAGGCCGAAAATTTTGTGGATTCAAAAGCATTTTGTGATGCTTAAAATAAAAATTTGAAGGGAAGTAAAAAGTATAAATAAAAATTCTTACTGCTTTTGTTCTGGGCTCCAGTCTGTATCTGACATAGCATCAAAATCATCAGGTCCGGCAGATTTACGTTTTTTATCTTAAAACAAAAATAATTTTAAAAAAACGCAACAATAAATTGCTTAACTTACATAGATTCGCTTTGTTTGACATATTTTTATTTTTGTTTGAATTATTTTTGTAAAAAACGACTTTCGGCATAGTTTTAGGTGTTTCAGATTTAGGTGCTGGTTTCGGTTTTAATTTTGGAGTTGCCGGTTTTTTCTGTGCATTTTCCTAAAAATAAAAAATTATGCATTTTTTAATCCAGAGCTCTTATTTGCCACTGCAATAAGGCGGAGCCCACAACTAGGCACATTTTCCCCTTTCCCACGGTTATTTAACCATCAAAACTAATTTTTTTTAAAATAATTACCTCAGTAGGTACTTTCGCTGGAGGCTTGGCTTTCGCGCCACGAATAATTTCTTTAGTAGGATCATTAATTCCAATAGGTTCTTTAAAAAAAGTAAAATTCTTTTCTTCAAGACCGTCAGAAACTGAAAAAAATAATAAATAAAACATAACAAAAGATTAAAAATGTATTACGATAGTCATGAAGGTCTCTGTAGGACCTAAATTTTTTCCCTGATGAGTTATAATAATAAACATCAGCATTTCTTCTTGTTCTTTCACCCTCATGCATACTACGGTAAACAAGCTCTCGTGTCCATCCTAAAATATGATTAATAAGAAGTTGAACAAAAAAAAAATTTACCGAAATCGAAAGGTTTTCGAAATTCGGGGTTGCTCATGTCGACATTTAAGCTTTTTTTAGCACGTGTGCTCCTACGAGGTGCTCCTTCGCTCATCGTGAAATTATCAGAGTCAACTGAAAATAAAATAAAATTTTTTTAAGATAGAAAAAAGAACAACCTGAATGATCAGATGTTTGTGATGCGAATCAATGATTTTTTTTAACTAATTTTTTTTTTTAATAAATTTTCTTACCGCTAGGTGGATTGTCGATGCTCATATGATCTGAATTTGCACCTTGACTCATCGATTCGTCGTCATGGTCACGACCCAAAGAAACTAAAAAAAATAAAAAATTTTATGGTTATAAAAATTAATAAATTTTAATTTTTAAGGATGACCTATAAAAAATGGGGCTCTTTTTATTGTTAACTTCTAGGTAAGCGTAAAAACCTGTTTTTAAATATAAAAATAGGTTAAGAAAGATGAATTAAGGTCTTTTAATAATTAATAAACAAAATAAAACATAATTTGTACACAGGTTGTCTTTTTTTATGTTATCTAACTCCCTTATTATGTTTAAAAAAAATAATCTTGTAACTTTTCTAAATTTTTTGAGAAGATAAGGGTATTAGATAACTTGAAAAGACACCATGATGTCGAGTTCATTGGTGGATCCAGAAGCTAAAATTGAACACTAACAAATTTTTTTCTTTTACTTTGATAATGAGATATGAGATGAAAAAAAATCAAGAAAATGGTTCTGAAAACAAAATTTTTTGGTGATAAGCTGGAGGGAGAAAACCCAAGCTGCTTACCTCTCAGAAGTTTAATATATTGTTCTTTTTTAAGATCAGGTACGGGAGAAGATTCAAATCCAGGAAAATCCCCAACGGACATACTTTCGTCTTTGGGTTTCACAAATTCAGCCTCCTTTTCTTTTTGTTCCTTTTGTTCTTTTTCTTCTTTTTCTTCTTCCTCTTCTTTCACCTCAACGGTTTCTTCTTTGATTTTCTCCGCAGGTTTGTCGACAGAAGAGGACCTAGAAGACCTCGAAGATCTCGACCTCGAACTCCGTTTTTTCGCACCAGAAGATTGTGCCTAAAAAAAGGGGTCAATAATGCCATAATATAAACTTTTTTTTATTATTACCGGGCTGGTTTTAGTGCTTTTATCATCTTTCGGGCTTTTATTATCTCCCGATTCCTCTGAAACGTCCATAGGCTCCTTTTCTTCAACAGTTGTGTCAGCAGTTTTAGCTTAAGAAGATAAAGTTAGTAATAATTTAAAAATTCCAGTTCTCTAATATTTGAAAATTAATAAATAAGAAAATTCGTTCAAAAACTTTCTTTTTTTGGATTTTTTGACAATAGAAACATCATTTAATAACACATTTTGAAGCGTTTACTCCATTAGTTTAGAGGAAAAACGCCTTTTTAAACCTAATGAATCAAGGAAAGAGTTCTTTATACTGTATCTTACTTTCCGAAAAGAAACCATGCTTTTATAGATTTTTGGATTTTGTTTCTGCCATGGCATTATGGCAGAAGATGGAACTTGGGCTCATACAATCAGTTAGGAAAAGTAATAAAAATACGTAATTGAGTATTATCGCAGAAGGAATACAACTGCTGTAGTACTGCTACAGCAGGATTTTCTTGTAGAAAGAAAAATTAATAATTCAACAATTCAGCACATTGTGGTAAATGCTAACTCCTGTGGTAAATGAGTTAACTTTTTATTAAACTCTTGATTTTGAATTAAAATAAAAGAATTAGAAGAAAAATGGGTATAATCTTGTTTTAAAAAACTTAAAAGATTAGGTGGGAGGGAAGAGGAAGGACATTATCAAGGTCACGAATAAACGCTTTAACCTGAAGCTTCCACCTATTGTATTTTCAAAACAAAATTTAGATGCGAAATCTGACAATTTCGCCCTGAACTAAAAATTAGTATCATTTACGTCATTCCTCAGACACATTCGTTTTTAGTTTTCAAAACAGTTATATCTCTCACAGTGGGGTTCTGGGTGTTTTCACCATAGAATTGTCGCAGTTTTCAGGAGTTATCAGGGTTTTATAAAAGAGAAATCCCATTTATTTTCAGAAATTTTCTAAAGTTTTTTTGACGGAAAAACATTTTGACCAATAAAAGGAAGAGCAACACTGCAATAAAAACATAATTACCGATTCCGTTCGAAACGCATTCTTCGTCTTTCTCTTCTGTATTCGTTTCGAGACTTTTCTCGCTCATTTTGTCGTTTGTTTGGTCACCTTCGGTTTTATCCATTACTTTTCCATCAGATTCAGAAACGGCCATTATGATCGATCTGAAAACACACAAGAAACAAAGCCTTTAGAAATCTAAAATGTGAATTTAAAGGATAAAGCTGTTTCAGCAAAAAGTAGCCTCAGACAACCTCACGATTATGGAAGAACATTTCCCAAAACTTGTACAAGGAGAGTAATCCAATAACTTCCCTTTGAGATGGATAAAAGCTACCGGAATTGAGGTCCGTTGAACCAGGGCCACCGAGAAAAAAGGCCTCAACTTTACACAGATCCCCGCCATTTTTGCAAATTTCAAAGTAGTTTGCACACTTTTTAAGCTATCTACGAAAGAAAGATTCTGCAAAAACGTGAAGAGGGAGAAAACAAATGATTTCGGTTAAACCAGTGGCGGACGTTTCCACGAAATAAAGACCAGAGGTCATGAAGGTCATGACCCATTTCATAAAAACATCTGTCGAGGGTATGGCAAATACTTTCTTTCGAGAAATCATAAAGATTTAGAAATCGGAGACAGAGCCCCAGTGATCTAGCTACGCCAATGAACTTTATCAAGGTCAAAATTTCTAGCTCAAAATTAGCCGCAGACAGTAGAAGTCAAAAATCCTAACATTTACCGTAATACAGAAACCGCCATTTTGATGGTACAACTTCAAGTTCAGCGCAAAAACTTCAATATTCGAAAAAAACGCTTTAATAAAATCAACAATAATTAAAAAGCATAAATTTTACACAACTCAAAGCTACAGCTTTGCAGCATGCTCTTAAAGGTTATAATTTCTCTTACTAAACTTGACCAAAATTTACATTGAAAACTACTTTTTGAGATAATTAGAATGTTGGTAATATTTGTGGTAATGCGTAATATATGAATAAAATTAAGATTTGTCGTAGTTTTAATTGGGAAAGGCGATAATAACTTGAGATATAGAACGTTGGTTGATGAATAAATTTAAAAAATTGACCTGCTGATTTCGATGACTTCAAATTTAATTAAGGCGCAAAAATTTAAAAAATTGAAAATTATAAACAAAAGAGGTTAAAGAACAAAGGCGATGCTGGGAAGGAAAAGGACTCACCGCCGTTCTGGATCATCGTCGGCAACTTTTGTTGGAGTTCCCCTTTTAGAGAATCAACGGGCGACTTTCTGAACGAAAAAGATAAAAACTCGATGTTTACAATAGAAGAGATGTCGGTAAAATTGACGATATTACGAAAAAACGCTTCTCCGGTATAAAAGGAAAAAAACGCTTTGCTAGGAAGTAGGTAAACGGTGAAGAAGGGGCGACGGTGGCGCCGAAACTAGAAAATTTTTACATCGATTCCTTTTTTTAATAAATCGATACTTTTTCTTTATAGTTTATTTCTATTTCTGCTAAAGAAATTTGGATTTGGGCTTAAATTGATGTAAAATAATGTTTTTATTTAAAATAATGTTTCCTAAGCTAAAAAACTGTCGATATCAATAATAATTTTAAGGTTTATTACTATCGATTTTTAATTTCGATGGTGATTATCGATCTCTTCTCTTGGTTAGTGGCGCGCTTCGTCACCCATGAAATGGCGTCTTTGGTATTCAGTGCGCAACAATTCAAAATTAGCCCTCCAAATATTTGGGCTTGCGTGTAATAATACTGTTTCTCCAAATACCTTTCTTTCTCTTAAATCTTTTTTCTCAAATGAAAGTTAATGTCATACCCTCACTACACGTTTTTTTTTTGGAAATGGGTCATTTAGACCCTTCAGGATGAAAATGTCCCCTGGTAACAGAAAACCAAATTTTTCTTGATTTTTACTCCAAAAAAGAGTGTTCTACCCCAACAAATTTTTATAGAATCTTCCTTTCATAGATGTCTTAAAAAGCGTGGAAAAATTACTTTGAAATTAGCAGAGGGGGGAATAACTAGGGGGAATATTAGGGAGAGGAAGTATAAGAGAGGGGAAGTACAACGGAAGGGGAAGTACAAAGAAGATGGAATTATAACGGTGGGTAAGTACAAGGAAGAGGGAAGTACTAAGAGGAGGTAAGTATAACGGAGGGGAAGTACACAGAAGAGGGAAGTATAACAGAGGGGGAAGTACAAAGAAGAGGGAAGTATAACGAAGGGGGAAGTACAAAAAAGCGGGAAATTTAACGGAGGGGGAAGTTCAAATAGGGTTGTTGCGATACATCGGAATATCGATATTTTCCTTCTGATATATTGGTTCATCCGATACGATATTCCTTACTGATATATCACGATATTTTACGATAAAAATGGGGCAACACACCGGAGGGGGAAGTACAAAAAGAGGGAAGGAGGAAGTACAAAGAAGAGTGAAGTATAACGGAGGGGGAAGTACAAAGAAGAGGGAAGTTTTTTTTTCTTTTTATTCAAAAAATTTTCAAAGTTAATTTTTTTAAACTTCAAACAGACATATCTCCGCCATTTTTTCGAAATTCAAAATCGTCCTCGTTAGTTACTTGTTCACCGATTAAAGAAAATTTGGTGAAAATCGGTTGAAAACTGTAGCCGTAAAATGGTACGGCTGGAACCGCAGACTAAGTTGAGATTGGTATAGATCCATATTCAAAATGACCCTCCGGGGTCTGGAAGACCCTTCACAAAAAACCCAGGAGGGTTTTACAATAACTTCTTTAAGGGATTTAAAAATGGACTAGGTATTATTTATTTTCTGAATCATTTAAAATAATGTCTTTTTGAACATTTAACAACTCCTGCTCTAACGATTCTAAATCTCTTTTAGTTTCTTCTATCTAAAAAACACAAACAATTAAGAAGAACAAGACAAAAAAACCATACTTTAACTTTAGCGCTGTGTATTCTCTCGCCTAAAGTTGTAGATACATATTCAGCCCCAACCAAAATGCAGCCTCCGCCGTTGATTCGCTCACTTTTTCAACATATTCCATAAACGAATAAAGCTCCTATAAATAAATTAAAATAATATCTTAAGTATTTTAAGTACCGTAAGTTCTTTTTTAAAATCATTCACACGTGATCTAGCTTCAATCAAAAGGTCGTTGAGCTCGCCTTCCAAATAATGAGCGTTCGGCGATTTACTATCTTCTAATATTCCTAATAGTTCTAACATAGCATTTCTGAAAAATTTATTTAGCTTAAATATTATTCTAGAACGTTATACTTATAATTTGAAGAAATATCAACGATGGCGTTGACTGTCTGAGTTAGAAGCTGCGATGCAGCATTTACAGTAACCGATGAAGCCTGCTGAATTAGAAATCCATGCGTTAATTGGCGGCTATCTTTTAACTAAAAAGTAATATTAAAAACGTATTATATTTACAATTTATTAATTACCTACATCAATTGGTTTTAATTTATCTTTATTTATGAACGCAGCAGCTAAAAATGGGGTAGAAGTCGCAGATTTAACGTTTCTTAAAATTTTAATGAAGTGCCTAAACTGAAAATAAAAAAGGGAGGGGGAGAATATTAGAATTTTCTTGAAAAATTAGTAAAATAGTAGCTTTGTTCCAACCGCAGTGTGAAACTCCTGAAGCATGCGCAGAAGGGTTTGCACGATGACTTGAGGGACAAGCGATTTGAACGACGTCAAATATGACGTCCAAATCCTTCTGCGCATTCTCCTGGAGTTTCAAACTGCGGTTGCAACAAAGCTAATAAGTGTCAAGGTAGAAAAAATTATACTGGAGCTGGACCCCACAGGAACTCCCTCAAAGTTCCATCTTTTTCATTCCTAATATCAAAAATAAAATTTTCAGGTAGAAAAAATGAAAGTCTTCGCCCAGCCAGGCCACATAGAACAAGGGTGAACAGCCCAAATTTCTTCCTACTGATAAAAAAGTACTAGTCTGGAGCTGGCCCCGACGGGAACTTCCTTAAAGAGAAGTAACAATATAGGAGGGGGAATTATAACGGAGGGGGAAGTATATGGGAGGGGAAGTATAACGGAGGGGGAAGTATATGGGAGGGGAAGTATAACGGAGGGGGAAGTATAACGGAGGGGGAAGTATAACGGAGGGGGAAGTACAACGGAGGGGGAAGTATAACGGATGGGGAAGTATAACGGAGGGGGAAGTATAACGGAGTGGGAAGTATAACGGAGGGGAAGTATAAAGGAGGGGGAAGTATAACGGAGTAGGAAGTATAAAGGAAGGGGATGTAGTAGGGAGGGAAAGTATAAAATTTTACGGGTTTTCCTTTTTTTTTTTTTTTTTTTCGAAAAATTTTCTAAGTTCTTTTTTTTGAAAAATTTTCCAAGTTTTTTTTTTCGAAAAATTTTCGGGGTTTTCCTTTTTTTTTGTTTTTTTTTTTCGAAAAATTTTCCGGGTTTTCCTTTTTTTTTTTTTTTTTTTTTCGAAAAATTTTCTAAGTTCTTTTTTTGAAAAATTTTCTAAGTTTTTTTTGTAAAAAAAAATTTTTCGAAAAATTTTCCGGGTTTTTCTTTCTTTTTCTTTTCTTTCTTTTTTTTGAAAAATTTTCTTAGTTCTTTTTTTCGAAAAATTTTCTAAGTGTCAAGGTAGAAATAATGGGCTCTTTGGCCTAGGGATGTGCCTCTCGTAAAGGGTAGAAGTACGAAATTTCTCCCTACTAATAAAAATAGTAATTAAAAAGTGGCAATTTTTTTGCACCAAAAATTCTTAAAAAATATAAGGAGTAATTGGTGAAAATTTGGTGAAAATCGGATTAACGGTTCGGCCGCAGCGAATTTTTTAAAATTTCAAACAGACATATCTCCGCCATTTTTTCGAAATTCAAAAATCGCCCACGTCATATTCTTCTTCACCGGCTAAAGAAATTTGTGTAAAAATTTGGTGAAAATCGGATGAAAACTGTGGCCGTAAAGTGTTCCGGAAAAAAATGCTACGGAGTGCCGGACGGCGTGCCGGACGGCCGGCCGGCCGGCCGGAACCACAGACAAAGTTGAGATCGGTAAAGATCAATATTCGATTTTACCCTCCGGACCCCGGAAGACCCCTCCCCAAAAACCCGACATGGAGGGTATCACAATAACTTCTTTAAGGAAGTTAAAAATTGGGTGAAATAAAATTTTAGCTATAAAGTTGCTAGTAAAAATAGGATTACATCTGCTATTACTCACCATTTTGTTTATAAGTTTTTTACGAATATAAGGAACAAAATTTCTATTTTTTTAAATTTAAAATTTTGTTTTTGTTTATCACTTATCGGTTTATTATCAGAATTACCAGCATTTTGAAACCTTCTTATTTTCAAAGATAGCGAGGGAAAAAAGTTATCGATCTTTTTCTCATACTTTTTTGCTTATGAAAATTAATTTTTTCTTAAATTTATTTCTTATAATAATTAAAATACATATTTACGATCTATTTATTTATAAATGTTTATGTAAAAGATCAATTTTTCATTTTGAGTAGGTTAAATGCTTGCTACCTGTTAAAGTTGACACATTTTGATAGAAAAATCTAATTTTTATCAATAAATACTTTATTTCTTAAAATTTATCATCAACTTGGGTTTTTTGCCAATAAAGTCTTCATGTTTAACTCGGGCTACGTTCTCTCCTGACTGCCGGCGGATGAAATGGGTAAAAAGGGACAGGCGATGAAGCAGCAGAAAAGTAAAGAAACCGAAATGAATAAAGGAAAAGAAGGGAACGTAGATCTCTCCAAGCAGAAGAGAAATGAGCTCAACCGTCTTATCGATAAGCTTTTGAAAGGTACGTTGGTTAATGAATCTTCTGTTAAGACTTTGATAAAACTGATATTGATATTATGTTGGCAATCCGTATAAAAACGTCCTGAACCCTTGAAACTCCCAAAATTGGGCGTAAATTAGCAAATTTTGGATAATAAATCGATTAAACGAGTAAAAATTAGGCTTTGAGGGACCCAATGTTCCTTGTTATTGAGGCTCAATGTTCCTTAATCTTGTAGGAAAAGGGCTCAAAGTTCCTTATTCTTGTAGGAAAAGGGATCAAAGTACCCTATTCTTGTAGGAAAAGGCTCAAAGTTCCTTATTCTTGTAGTAAATTAGCAAATTTTGGATATTAAATCGATTAAACGAGTAAAAATTAGGCTTTGAGGGACCCAATGTTCCTTGTTAGTGAGGAACATTGACTTAATCTTGTAGGAAAAGGGCTCAAAGTTCCTTATTCTTGTAGGAAAAGGGATCAAAGTACCCTATTCTTGTAGGAAAAGGCTCAAAGTTCCTTTTTCTTGTAGGAAAAGGGCTCAAAGTTCCTTATTATTGTAGGAAAAGGGCTTAAAGTTTTTTATTCTTGTAGGAAAAGGGCTCAAAGTTGCCTATTCTTGTAGGAAAAGGGCTCAAAGTTCCCTATTCTTGTAGGAAAAGGGCTCAAAGTTCCTTGTTCGTGTAGGAAAAGGGCTCAAAGTTCCTTATTCTTGTAGGAAAAGGGCTCAAAGTTCCTTATTATTGTAGGAAAAGGGCTTAAAGTTTTTTATTCTTGTAGGAAAAGGGCTAAAAGTTGCCTATTCTTGTAGGAAAAGGGCTCAAAGTTCCCTATTCTTGTAGGAAAAGGGCTCAAAGTTCCTTATTCTTGTAGGAAAAGGGCTCATAGTTCCTTATTCTTGTAGGAAAAGGGATCAAAGTATCCTATTCTTGTAGGAAAAGGCTCAAAGTTCCTTATTCTTGTAGTAAAGTAGCAAATTTTGGATATTAAATCGATTAAACGAGTAAAAATTAGGCTTTGAGGGACCCAATGTTCCTTGTTAGTGAGGCTCAATGTTCCTTAATCTTGTAGGAAAAGGGCTCATAGTTCCTTATTCTTGTAGGAAAAGGGCTTAAAGTTCCTTATTCTTGTAGGAAAAGGGATCAAAGTTCCTTATTCCCTATTCGTGTAGGGAAAGGGCACGTGATTTTACAGCCTAAAAATTCCGAATCCTCTTGCTCCAAAGGTAGTAAAAACCTGTTTCAGGGCCCAATTAATCTAAATAATCTTAACACCTTTTAAATTTTTCTTTCCAGTTTCGAGCATTCGCCTCGGCCCTGGCAAAATGAGGGATAGCCATGTCGAAATGGAAAAACTTCTCCAAAAAATCATGGAGATTGAATCAGGTAAATAATTATAAAACAAAGTAAAAAAAGAATAACAAAATTTATTTTGTAGAAATCAATATTGGATTCCCTATCCGAAATGAAGCTACAATGAAGGCATTGACAGACTGGATGATAGAAAATGAATCCAAAATAGAAGGCGTTGAAATCGCCAAGTTTGAAGGTTACGACTACGGCCTCCGCTCTGTCAAAGACATTAATCAAAATGATCTTATGATCTCCGTCCCGAGGAAGCTTATGATGACAACAGAATTCGCTCGAAAAAGCGAATTAGGTACCAGAAATTTAAAAATAAATTAACGTCATTCTTTCATTTTTTTAAGAATATCTGATGCAAAATGACGCTCTTCTTGCTCACATGCCGAATATGAGCCTTGCTCTTTTTCTTCTTGTTGAAAAATTCAGAGGTAACTCATTCTGGGAGCCTTATCTCAACTCGCTCCCTTCTTCTTATGACACTGTCATGTATTTCACCCTCGATGAACTCGACGCATTAAAAGGATCGCCAACTTATGGTAATTTTTACAGTTCAGTTAGAACTTTATTCTATAACTTTGTCTTTTCTTTTTAGAACCTGCTCTAAAACAGTGTCAAAATATCGCTCGTCAATATGGCTACTTATACAGTCTATTTTATGTATGTTAAAAATCATATTATTTTTTATATTTCCAATAATTTTTTTTATTCAGAATTCAAATGATGCTGCAAGCGCATTACTTAGAAAAGTATTTACTTATGAACAATACAGGTAAGTTAAAAATAAAATGGAAAAGTCACTATTGTGAATGATGGGTTTTAAATAAGACAGTTTAAACAGGTACTGTTTTATTTTACAATAATATATTAACTTATAAACAAAACATGAATAATAAATTATACTGACCAAATCTTAACAAGAAAAACAATTTTTTTTTTAGTGTATGTAAATTTTTTGATGACTATGTACAAAATCTTTTATATTAATCGTATTGAAAGGTTTTTCGAAGGGTTCTCCAGAGATAATAATGGCGGTTTGATGGATTAGCGTGGTTTGCTTGTGTAAAAACTGGGCCTCGTTGAGTCTTGTTTAAAACCGGGCTTAGACTTTGTTGACTAGTCATGAAATCTTCATTCTGCAAATGCTCGCAGAGAATATCGCGTTTGGCGCGTGTGCGGGCTTTTTTCTGTCGTACGCGGCACGAAATGAGGACCGAGAGAAAACCGAAAATGGCCAAAGCGAGAATCGCTCCGCTTATTATTATCGCCGATTTGACGCTCACCGGTATTTTTTTAAACGAGCTTATCGTATTATAGCTTTTGACAGAGTCGACACTTAGCGAATCGTGAATTTGATTTTTATTAATTAAATGATCGTCAAATAAATAAACATCGTCCACATCATTTCCTGATTTATCAGAAATGACATTAGTTAATTTTATTTCTTCAAAATCCCCTTGTACGGAAACAGGTTTAAATCTTGGATTTGGAATTATCCTCCAGTTTGGCTTGTTCTCTTTTGTTGTAAACTCCGGCATACTTTCAAAAACCTTAGGCTCCCTTTCTTTCTTCTTCTCTTTAATGTGTGTATGTTTTTCAATTTGGTCGGTCAAAAATTTTGGAAAGGAACCTAAAACTTCTTCGTTGGGAAACTGTATATGATCATTTTGTTCTTTCATTTTTTCTGTTGTCGTTTCTTTTTCATCTTTCTTGGTAAAAATATCGGTTATAAGGAATTGGCTTGAACCTTTTTCTCTTTGCTGTAAAAGTTGTTCCAATGTCATATTTCTTTCTTGTAATATCTTAGAAATTTGGGATCTGTCTGTCTTAAGGAGTTCCACGATGCTGTCGTTCAATGTTGAATTGAATTCTTCGACTGATGGTTTTTCAGTTATATTTTCGGTTGTTGTTTCTTTTTCTGTTGTGGTAGTTTCTGTAGTTTTTATTTCCTGAATTGGGGCTTCTGTTGTTTTTAATTGTTTTTTAGATTCGAATTTAGGATAGTTTGGCTCTTCAGTTGTCGTTCTTTGCTTTTTGATCTTTTCAATAAGACTTATAGGTGAGATGATCTCGGGTAAATCTGTGACCCCTTCAGGTAGCAAGATTTTGGCAGTGACCTCATTTGCATTCGCCTGCTGCTCTTTACTGTCCAAATGGCTTTCCAGATTTGCCAGCGGGTTGATAATCCTCAAATTAAATGATTCCGTTTCTGTCTTTAAAGGTGTAAATCTCCTTCTCAAAATGGCCGATGTTTCCGGAAGTTTACGAGATTTTGAAAACAACGTTCGTCTATCATATATTTTATTTCCGAAGCCTTTTTCATAATTATGTTCGCTCTCAGTTTTTATTACTGGTCGTACCCTTTGAGGTAATTTGGTTGTAATCTCTTCTTTTTCTTGTTTTATTACTGTATTTTCACTTACATCTTTGTAAGTTATTGGAATTTCAGTTGTAGTTGTAGTTGTTGTTGTGGTTGGAGGAGTTGTTTGTATTTCCTGAGGCTCTTGAATTTCTGGTATTATTGTTGTTTCGACGATTTCTTCCTCTATAGGTCGAATTCTCTTTCTTCCTCCTTTTCTTCGTCTTCTTGGTGGCTTTGGTGCTTCATTGTCATCCTTTTCTTCTTGTTCGGTGTCTTGATATCTTCTATGTGGCCTTTTTCGTCTTCTTCCTGGTCTTCTTTTGGGGACTTCTTCAATGGCTAGAGTTGATTCTTCTGGAGCGGATCTTGACTTTTCCTCCTCTGCTACTCCTTCTTCGACTTCTGGAGCTTCCGTTGTCCTCAACCTTTTTCTCAACCTCTTTCTTCTTTTCCCGCTCCTCACTCTTGGCCTTTTTGTCACTTCTTCTTCTTCTGCTTCATCTTTTTTATCAATTATTTCCTCCCCGCCTTGTCTCCAACCCTAAAAAAAAGTCATGAATCCAATCTTTATAAATGATCACTCACCTCAGCGGCTACCACTCTTGTATCATCGTAGTCTTGAGGAACTGATAGCGGTATAAGGCAAAGAAGCAAAAATAAACTAAAGACAGTCCATAATTTCATCCTGTAACATAAAAAAATTTTTAAATTAACTTTTGATAAATAATTTCTCTCATATCTCAAATTTTGCTGATTAATCATTTTCATTAGAAACCTTACGCCTAAGTGAAAGCTGCAAGTTCTGACAAGCAATTTTATCGAGAGGTTAATCTATATCAGAAGATGTTATTGAATGTCCAATGACAATGAAGTTTAAAATTTGGGTTTTTCGTAATGCGGAATCTTCGAAAGTATCTTGTTTATTCTTTTTTCCATTGATTGTTGTTAGTCACTTGACTTTTGTGTGCCTTCTATTATCCGATTGGACCTCTCAAATCGATCACGTGCCCAGGAAATACGTGAAGCTGTCGATAGTAATTTTATTCCATAGATATCTCATTGTAAGGATAGTGTAACGATATAATTTATAACGTAACCGTTTCGAAAGAGTTGGATACGTCTTATGTTGACCATTAAAGGGTCTTTGTCTGTCTTCTGGTTTCCCCGCCGCGCTTCCCACTTTTGAAAAGGCCGACCCCAAAAGATCCCCGAGTCAAGACACCCGGCGTTATTACTTCCATAACGTCAGGACGATTCCTGGATGATGCAACCCCCGTGAAAGAAGCCGTAAAAATATTTGTTTGCTCTTATATGGAAGCGGTCGTTTTTCTCTCTAAAAGGAGTTTTTCCTTTAGAAATCCAATTTAAAACGGTATCAGGAGAGACTTAAAAACATTATTGTCCGTTTCCTGACAATTTTGACGTGCATTTTTCCATGCTTATGGCTCAAATGACAGGTACAGGCAAGATCTGATTACTTAATTACCGATTTTTATTCTTCTCTCACCGCTGGAGAGCTTTTTTAAAAGAAAGTAAAATTCTTAAAGACTATTCAGAATACTCATTACGCCAACTAAAAATGAAGGAGTTGATTACTTGGCCAAGCAAAAATTTCAACACCCGTTACTCGGTTTTTAACCGATTTTCCCCATGGTTTTAATGGTATTATTGGTTTTTTATTGGGCAAAAAAACTGCCAAGAAAGGTCCCAACCGTTATTTTGTCCAGGATATTGAGAAAAACTATCCAAAACCCGTTAAAAAGTTGTTAAACGCCCGAACACCCGATGAAACTGATGTTTCTACACCAAAGAATTAGGAAAACGATCCAAAATCTGATAAAAAAATAAAAAGGGGTTAAAACGCCCAAAAACCCGATAAAACGGATGTTTCTAAATCCTTAAAATTGAGTAAAACTGCCCAAAACCCTAAAAACAGGTTGTTAATTCTCAAACACCCGATTTTTTGGTGTTGAAAGCTCAAAAACTCTAAAAACGGGGTGTTAAACTCTCGAACACCAGATGAAACGCATATTTCTAAACCACAAGATCGAGGAATATTTCTCAAAAAGGGTGTTAAAAGCTCAAAAACCCGATGAAACTGATGTTTCTACACCAAAGAATTAGGAAAAGGATCCGAAACCCGATAAAACGGATGTTTCTAAATCATAAAATTGAGTAAAACTGCCCAAAACCCTAAAAACAGGGTGTTAAACGCCCGAACACCCGATTTAATTTGGTGTTGAAAGCTCAAAAACCCGATGAAACGGATGTTTCTACACCAAAGAATTAGGAAACGGATCCAAAGCCCGATAAAAAGCCTTAAAACCCGATAAAACGGATGTATGTATCTAAACCATAAAATTGAGTTAAACTGCCCAAAACCCTAAAAACAGGTTGTTAAACGCCCGAACACCCGATTTAATTTGGTGTTGAAAGCTCAAAAACCCTAAAAACGGGGTGTTAAACTCCCGAACACCCGATGAAACGCATGTTTCTAAACCACAAGATCGAGGAAAATTTCTCAAAAAGGGTGTTAAAAGCTCAAAAACCCGATGAAACGGATATTTCGAGACCAAAGAATTAAGAAAAGGATCCAAAACCCCATAAAAAGATGTTAGAACGCCCAAAAACCCGATTAATAGGGATGTGTGTCTAAACCATAAAATTGAGTTAAACTGCCCAAAACCACAAAAAAACAGGGTGTTAAACGCTCGAACACACGATTTGGGTGTTGAAAGCTAAATAAATAGATAAAACGGGTGTTTCTACATCAAAAAATCGAGGAAAACGACCCAAAACCCGGTTGTAGGGGTTAATGCCCTAACGTTAATTTTGTATTTTTTGAAGGGACCCCACCGTTAACACTCCCTTTTTGTGGGCATGTGTTTCAGCCCTTATGACTAAGGGAGGTGGGCGTTGTACCTCTACACTCTCCTTGTGCAGGGAGTATGTGTATTGACCTACCTGACGGTAGGTGGTACAGAAAGGGTCCGGGGAATCGAGTCGTTTTTTTATTAAGAAACGACAGAAAAACTTGTTCGATTTTTTGGATCCTCCTGGCGGCTTTTTGGATGGTCCGTGGGTCCAGAGTTGTTGGCGTTTAAAGGGTCGACTGGAGTGGCCTCTATGGAGCTGAGGATATCTTGTGAATAGTGATTCCTTTGAAGTCTGGATAAAGACTGATTAAACTTCGGCGATCCCCCGGTTTATATAGGGCTTCCTCGACCCCTCATTGGTTGAAACTCGTCAGCCAATCAGGAGGCCGGGATTTGCTAGGGGAATTTCGGCCGATTTCTTTATTTATTTTTATACAATTTTTCATTTGTTTAAGCGGCCTTATTTGGGGCCTACAAAATAATATTAAAAACATTGAATTTACAAGAATTTTACAATAAATAAAGTATTACATTTTTATATTCAACGGCCCTTTTCAGGGCCAACAGAATTGTATTGACTAGTGACGCGCTCTGTTGGTGGCGAGGTGTGACTCTTTTGTTTTGAAGGGTGGTGGTAGATGGCGTAGCCGCCACACCGGTAATAGAAATGTTGAAGTCCCGTTCGCCGGTTAAAACGTGTTTTTCTGGACCAAAAAATTGAGGAAAATGGCCTTAAATTCGGTAAAAAAGATGATAAACGGGTGTTTTGAGACCAAAATATCGCGGAATACGCCTCTTTATCGTGAGGGGGCAAAGTCCCTCCCTATCCTTGCTTCATTAATTGAAAAACATGTATACCAATCCCTCCCCCACAATATGAAACTCATTTAAAAAACAAAATAACTTCAATTATAATGTTGAAAACGTAGGAGTGAATTTTAAACCTAAAAATAATATCTATTTATATGACAAAAACAACGACCGGCTTCTCCACGTGGGTTTGCCGGTGTTGTAATCGTACAATAGACGGGTTTTCTTCATCAGCCGAAATAGCTCAGTTGGGAGAGCGTTAGACTGAAGATCTAAAGGTCCCTGGTTCGATCCCGGGTTTCGGCACAATTTTTTTCCTTCTGTTTGTAATTTTTTTTTACATTCTGTTTACCTAACTTATCTATTCGGTATCTTCAAAATGACCTAGTGTTCGTTAAAACCGCACGACAAAATTATTTTATTAAGAAACTCAATTGAAATTCAACTTGAAAAATAATTTAAATGTCTTTTCATCCCGATTGATTCCTTTGCCATTACAGAGATTGCTACTTGAATCGAAAAAAAAATTAAGGGAGGATGGGGATCATTTTTTCGAAAGTAAAAGGGAATCTCGTGCATCCTCGGCCTTCCGCAAGAAATTGTTTTTCCCCCTTCTAATTTCGTTCGTGATAAGAACATCTTGACAATGAAAAATTTTATACCCAGTAATTCAATTCATGTGAGACTTCCAATTGAAAAAAAAGGGAAGAAGTCAAAACGCTTTCTTTTTTTTATCATTTCACTTTTATTCAAGGTCGCTTTGCCGTCTCACGCCTATTCTTCCCGAAAAAAATTATAAAAATAATCTTTTACCATCTAATTACATCTCTAACGACTTCATTGTACATTTCCTCATGGCTTTTTGTTGTGCAATTCATTTTTCATTGACCGATTAGCGTGAAAATGAACTTAGAATCCGGAAATATTTTGCTCTACAAATTAAGATCTTCAAAACCGCGACCTAAGCACCCCAAATTATTTCCCTTGAATAAAAACTGTTGGGAAAATTAGTTTAAAATTTTTTGAGCCACCCTAGATATGCTCAATTAAATATTAGTTATTATTTTTTTGTCTAGGCGAGGGAAAGTTTCGCATCAACTCATTGTTTCGTAGATCAAGCGTAGAAGGAGAAAGAATTGTGTCATCGGTGATTTTTATTTTTCTATCTTCTTAAGTAACCTTCTTCCTGATTAAAGTGATTTTCTTTCTCCTGTTCGATTTGACAGAAAAAAAGCAGATTCGCGAGGGAGCGGCTTACGAAAATATTAGAAGTAAGTTATGAGTGGACGCAGAAAAAATTCCAATAATCTGGGACATTTTGGGCAAAAAAAGAAAAATCGGGTGTTCCTTCTTCAAATAACCCATTTTTTTGGGTTCAGTTGTTTTTTAATGATCGGTTTTTACCCTTGAAAACTCCCTTAAGTAGATATAATTTTCATACCTGCATGTGTTCACATTCGCTTCGATTCTCGAGATCTGAAAAAAATAGAAAAACACCCATATTATTGACATAATGGACGTTTCCCTGAATAACAAGCTCCGATAAATCAGAAGAGAGATTTTCAATGGAGGAATTATTGAAACGTGTGAAAGCGAAGTTACATTTTTAAGGTCCCATTATTCAGATACGGTCAACCAAGTCCCTGGATTAAGTCAGAATTCCTCAATCCGGTGGAGAAAGCACGTTTTTGTTGTAGTGAATGGTTCTTAAAAATACGAAAGTGAACTCCACCTAAAAACCAATCGCTTTTAAAACTTGATTGACTTTTTTTTCTTTTCTTTTAAGATCACCTAATTTTTATTCAAAAGTTGGGACAGCTTTCTAGGAGGATGTTCCTGCTAGAAATTTTATTAGCATAACTTACATACATCGTTGAATCTTGATCTTAAAATTTTTTTTACTTCCCTCTAGATATCCTGATGGGGCTTTGCTTGGCGGGGCGGAACTTTCAAGGAGGTCAATTTTTTTCCTCTCGCAAGGAGAGCTCGTTTAGAGAGTAGCACAATTTTTTTGTAGGGGCTTAAGAAGAGTGGTTAAGGGATAAAAGTCAAAATGTATTTTTTTTTCCTCAGAAAGCGAGCTCTATCTCCCCTGATTTCTCCAATTTTTACGAGTAATGTCGCAATAATGTGTTAAGTTTTAAAAAACTGGGAAGAAACGAAAACTCGAGTAGGCAATTTTTCACATCATTGATGATCTTATCTACCCCGAAACGTTATACACTCTCCATTTGGCAATATGAGGACACTTCAGAAACTAATCCATTGTCTTGGGTGATATGATGTGGAAATGGCGCATATATCAGAGGGTGTGGAGGGGGTTTTTTCTCACAAAGTTGGACAGAATAACAATAGCGTTAAGTTGGATAACGAATTCACACATTGGGTTTCAAACGAAAAAGCTCCCCGACGGATTTTTAATTTTTTAGCTTCTCCGTTTCTTTAATTCCTTTATAAGCGGCCATTTTTCCCCAAATCAAAGGATTACGACAAAACTATTCATCGAATTTTTTTATGTAATATGTTTCTGGAAAGAGCTCATCAAAGCCTACAAAATGGCTTGCGGTTTTTTTGGAAAAAATGTTTTACCCGAAAAGTAATTCTTCTATTTTGCAGAGGAAAACTTTTTCGAAAAAACTGCTCCCAAGGCCGCCTGGAAATTCTAAAAATAACGAGAATGAGCTTTTGTAAAAAAAATTTCGACGATTTTTAGTGCTCAAATATAGGAAAGTAGTTTTTGGCATCTTTCCCCTTTAGGTCGAATTTTGATCCGCCGTCTCAGGCTTACGGGGAAAATGAAACTAAACTACGGATTTTGACTTAAATGGTACATGACTTTCAGCTCCCGAGGCTTCGATCAGAGTTTAGGCCTTTCACCGGAGAAATGCCGTTTTATTTGCCGCTCAAAAGCTTTTTATTCTAGTAACCTGCATTTTTCTAAAAAAGTTCCCCACATATTTGGAGAAAGTATTTTAGAACAAAAGGTTCATCCCGAATGTGAAAAAATTTCTTATTCCTAACTTTTTATTGTACCTATAAACGGACAACTTCCGGTCACGCTATAAAATGGGGATTATTTTTGTTTAAAAAAAGAAAAATTCTGTATATTTTCGGAAAAAGTGGAATCTTGAATTAGAGGCTTTTAAAAATGGTCACGTATTTTAAGACTTTTCCTCTAGACTGCTCTTTCAACCTAACTTTCTCAATTTACGTTCATTTTTACTCAAAAATCGCCTTCAAAAGAAGGCCGATTTTATTAATTTATTGAGTAAAAGGACTCACACAGTTGGGAATATCAAGAAAAGATTCTCTCGACTTCTTTTGTTATTGATAATTAATTTTTTTTGCAATTAATTATCGTTCACACAGTTTTTGACTTTAAAAAAAGGTTTCACTTTTAAACTTTTATAAAGAGATCGCATATTATCCAATCATTATTTTAAAAAAACGGCACGGAAAACTTTCGTTTTTTTCACTCAAATTGAAAATCTCTCGATAATAATCTAATTCCCGTAAAATCGCATTCGAAAAGAGATTCCGTGAGAGGAAAATTCGTGCATTTCTGCGCTATTTTCGGCTCCTGAAGGTAAAAAAAAAAAAATTATGAAATAATCTTATTGAACAATAATGTAATCTTGATTTTTAAGGGATAAAATGATGAGAACCATATGTTACAATACATACAAAACATTTCGTAACTTTTTTTTGTTTACACGAATTGGAATTAACACGTTCTAATTAAAGAAGAAAGGAAATTGGGTAACCAGGTTGATCTTAAATGAGACGGATAAATGATCTGGTTAACAATTAGAAACGTGGGGTCGAAAAGTCACGGTTGACCCTTCCAGAAAAAAATCGAGCTCAAAAAAATGGCATTAGTCTCGGAAAGCAGCAGCGTAAAATTCGTCCTTTGTCATAGCGTCGTTTTTAGTCATTTTTTTAAACTAGAATCTTTGTGGGTGAGTGGTCAGACTCAGGGAGATCCGCTATTCAAATGCCAATGTTCCTGGGACAATCCACAGAACTGTGAGGGTAAAATGAGCAATATTTGCCTGATTTATGATCATGATGTGACCTTTAAAGGGTTTTACGATCTCTAATGGGCTTATTGTGCCGCCGATGATACTTGACAATGAATAAACTACTTTCACCCGTTTCCGAAGGTGCAAATGACGGGGACCTTTTCAACGCTTTTTATCCGTACGCGATCAAACTCTTCCAAACGTTTCCGCCAGCTTTTTTTTACGTTATTCTCTCCCGAAATTACAGCAGAACTATCTCAGGAAAAGAACTACGTTTATTTCTAATTCACTTTTAACTTCCTAAAGATTTTCACACCAAATCCTTGCGGAATGGAATTTTTTGACAAAAAAAAAAGTGTATACTGGCGAGATGTCAGAAAAAGTGAAATTAAAGCTTTATCGCGAAGTGTGACAGTTATAAAAGGTTAACAATCTACATAATATCCTGAAACGTGTTTTATTCAAAAGAGAGATTTGCGCTTTAATCTCATAGAAGTCGTACTAGGGGGTGTTTAGAGAGTTCATTGTAAAAAATTTTCGAATGAAGGCCGATAAGGCGAAAGCAACCCGTGTTCATCAGGCTCCAGAATCGGGGAAAGCGACTTTAATATCAGGTGCCGTTTTAAAATAGGATTTTTGCCACTTTTGTCTCCTTTCTCGGCATAAATTCAGTGATTTTCCCACGTTTCCTAAATTTTTATCTGAAACTTTTTAAGTTAAGCAACGTTTATCTTAGCGTTAAAACAAGAGGAGGAGATTAAGCAAAAGGTTCCCTATCTCCTTTTCTAATTTGCGAGAATTTGATTAAGCTGTCTTAAATTTAATTAAACATTCTTACCAACTTTTTTAATTTTCTAAAAACAGTTTTTTTACCCCCTTTTCTTTTTAGAATCCCAATGATGAGCAAAAACGTCAAAAAAGCAAACATTTTATTGCTGTTTTCTCTTACTTTTACTCTCCTTAATTAGTACTTCTAGGCTATAATTAGTCGTCTTCATAATTCCGGTAGGCACATAGAAAAAAATGCACTAAAAAAATTTGTAATTCAATGGAGAAAGCAGTTCCCACAACGCCCAGTATGTAAAATGGCTATTTATTTTGAGAAAATTCTGTAATTTAACGTTTTTCTTTTTTTTTAGTTTATTATAAAAAACCAAGTTCGAATTAAAATCCTTTTGAGGAAGTAAAAATTAAAACTTTTGATACGGATATTCTTATAACCCCCTTACATCACATCCCAAAAAATTGTTTTATAAACCGCAAATACATCAGACTAGGAAATGAGGTGTGAATTGTTTCAAACGAATTTTTTGCCCTCTACTATAAGAAAATACAGGGAAATTGTTACGTAAATAAATTTATATTAATATGTAGGATCTTATGTCGACACACTTTCTATTTTAATATTACGCTCCATTGAAAGGTTTTGATGAAATATTTGGCCGTGGCAAATAAAAATCATAACTCCTGGACTGATTGAAAAACGCGGGAACTAAACAGAAAGCTCGCGCATGCGCGTTGTTCTGGTGCCTGTAATACACAAGTACCCTTTTATGTAGTTTTCTTTTGTTTAAAATCACCTATTTTTAACAAGTAGGTACTAAAAAAGATGTATAGAAAAAAGAGTCTTTACGGTGGTTGCTTTTAAGCGATATTAAATGGGTCTTTAGTGCAGCCACTCAAGAAGTTGAAGGAAGTTTTATTTAATTTATTGATTTAATTTTTCTGTGCGACTGCTTTCTAATCATTATCCTAACAATACTGGATGGCTAATCTATTTTCGACGTGATTATACCAGTTAGCGAGCTTAGGTTATAATAATGGAAAATCAAGCGGGTAAAAATAAGCGGAAGTCATGAAACTCGGCTTTCTCTTCGATCTAAGATCTAGATTAATTTCGCCTCCTTTTTTACATCTTTTCGAAACTTCGGACAAAAACGTGATTTAGTTCTAAACGTCAAGATATTTTTTATTATAATACGAACGTATGTTAACGGTTTTAAAAAGGCGTTTAGGGAAAACGTGAACCGGTTAGTGAAAGCCGAGTAGCAAGTGTCTCGAAAGAAAGCGACACTCCACCTTGACCTAAACAAGGTTTTCACTACAACGCTACTTGCTATTCACAGATACACAAATCAAACAATTGACTCGGGTCAAGGATTTTAAAAACTTTAGCGTGCTGCACAAAAGTGCATATAAGACAACTAAAAAAATCCTTCAATTTTTTTGTTTTCCCATAATTTGTACCGTTTTTCCTCGTACGAATAAATTGAAGGTTAACTTAAAAGCTTCCGAAGTTAGTGGATGGAATGTGAGTAACCCCACACGAAAAATAGTTCAATTTTGGCCTAGTTTTTCTTATCGCGGTGATTTACCTAAAGCCGCAAAAGATTTTTTTTAAGCTTGAAATTAAGGGTTTCTAACAGGGTGAAAATAATCGACCAAAGAGACCGCTGATCGAATTTGTTTCACTTTTTTTTCGTCGTACGTGATCAGAACTCGATTTTTTGTTCCAAGCATGCTTAAGATCGGCTTTCAAAAAAATGAAAAGTTCTAAAGGTTGGTGCAGTGCAAGTAGGGTTGATTTGATATGGCCTTCCTTCCGATATTGTATCCGATACGATATTTTTGAAAATATCGTAGGAAAATATCTGATGAACCGATATATCGGGAGGAAAATATCGGATGAACCGATGTATCGGAAGGACGATATTGGATGAACCGATATATCGGAAGGAAAATATCGGATGAACAGATATATCGGAAGGACAATATTGGATGAACCGATATATCGGAAGGAAAATATCGCAAATATCGGAAGGAGAATATCGGATGAACCGATGTATCGGAAGGAAAATATCGGATGAACCGATATATCGGAAGGAAAATATCGGATGAACCGATATATCGGAAGGAAAATATTGGATGAACCGATATATCGGAAGGAGAATATCGGATGAACCGATATATCGGAAGGAAAATATCGGATAAACCGATATATCGGAAGGAAAATATCGGATAAACCGATATTTTCGAAGGAAAATACAGTCTGCTCTCGATAATTCAAAATCCAAGGGGCCTCAAAAAAATTTCGAATTATTGAGTTTTTGAATTAAAATCCGATGCGATATATCGGAATTATCGCGATATTCTCCTTCCGAAATATTTTCCTTCCGATTTATCGGTTCATCCGATACAGTCGACTCTTGTTAATTCGAAACTCGATAATTCGAATTTTTCAGAAATTCGAACTTGGAAAAAATTTCGAATTATTGAGAGGCTGAAAAAAATTATTTGAATTACTAAACGCTTTTGGAAGAGGGAGAAAAAATAAACAAAAATTCGAATTACAGAACGTTATAAAAAAAGTAATTTCGAAATACTGAGCGTTTTTACTCTTATTTTTAAAAGACACAGAAAAAATGTTTCCTGATAAAACTTGAAATTCAAATTATAGAACGTTGGAAAGGAAAAATTTCGAATTATAGAACGTTTTACTCTTTCTTTTCGAGAAAAATGATTTCGAATTATCGAGCGTATCCAAATACCCAGGATTTTTTCGATTTACCAAAGTTACAGGCTAAGAAGTTCGAATTACTGAAAAATTCGAATTATCAAGAGTCGACTGTATCGGATGAACCGATATATCGGAAGGAAAATATCGATATTCCGATATATCGGAAGTATCGCAACAATCCTAGGTGCAAGGGGTACAATAATAATCGAAAGACCTTGTTGGTGAAGATTCTAGTTCTCAGTTGGGTTGTCCGGATTTTCAAGGGCGGGTTCGAATCCCACCTAGGGTCAGATTTATTTCATTTCTCTTTTCCTTCTAATGTCTCTGGGTTTTAACCCCGATATTTAAAGAAGTGAAAAGTTCTTGTGCGAATTAAGGTCCATAAAAAATCATTTTAATTAAAAGCAATCGTTTGATACTCAAAAGATAGCAAAGAAAGCGCCCAGCTATCAGACCGTGATCACTGGGCCAATCGCCTATAATAAAATACTTTAAAAAAAACCACTGGATGACAGGTCTTACCATTTATTAAGATTCACCCTCCGAACGTTTTCTCTTCCGCGGTTATTCTCGAGTGAAAGGGACACTTGCAGGACACGTTTGTCACGAACGATTTTACATTTTCATAAATTGTCCATTGTAAATATTTTGTTGCTCGTATCTGCTCAAGGAAACTTCTCTGCCTTCATTTTCGATCACCCCGGGGATGGAAGGTTTTGGGAGAAGCCACAGATGTTTCTGGCCTTTACTAAAAAAGGGCTATAATCCTTGATTTTTTAAGAGAAAACATTTTAATCTACAGGTTGAGATCTTTTTTTGGTCTTTTTTACCTTCCAGGGAGTAAAAGAGTACCTGTTGTCATCACAGGAGATAAAAATCGTAAATTTTTTCATCTTACGCAAGGGTTGAGGATGAAAAAAAATGTAAAAGGTCCTTTTTAAATTTGAACTTATCTTCACCATCGCAGATTCCGCGTTTATACATTTTTTTACAGCCGAAAAATTTTTACGCAACCGAAATCACAGAGCGGCGACTGTTCATATAAACGTTCACGTCCGATGAGCCGCGTAATTTTTTATTCATCAAATAAAAGAATATAACGGTCGGATAAATACGTGCGGTAAAGCTTTTGAATCTCGTTAACACGCGACAGCTTTTTTCGTTCTTTTCCTGTCGCAATTCGTTACATCTAATTGGCGGTTTTCCGAAAGTCGAATTAGCCACGTGGGTCTTACGTGGAAAGTAATCAGGAAACAAAAGAAAAGGTTAAATTATTTGATCTATTGGTTTCTGAATCAATAAGAAAAGGTTCAACTTAATATGACCTTGCACTTGATTTCCGCTTCGTGTGATTTACATCCCGAAAAATTCTACTTTCTCCCTCAAGGGCTTCCCGAGGCTTTTTTTCTTCTCTCAAATCCAAGTCGAAAGTGAAAGCATATCATGTTTATTTTTACACCACTCCAATTCTCTATTTGGATAATCTGTTTGTTTTAACAATTTCACGTATTTTGATGGTCGCGATTAAGGAGGCGTAATTCGTATCATTGCAACCGCGTTGGCGAAACCATCAATCGAAACACCAACCTGCATTTTTTTAGGTACTGGAATTATCATAGTTCACCATTTCTAAAAATTTATTTGATTATCTCTTATTCAATGTAGGGCTTCAATATATTCCGAATCGAATTTTCCGCCGGTGAGGAAGTCGTTAAAGTTCAATAATGCACAAATTCCCCCTTATTCTGAATAAATGCCAAACTTCCCTTCCGGTACTTAATGTCCTGAGGTGGCAAAACTTTTTAGAAGCGGAAAAAAATTATAAAAAATGGAGAAAACAAAAATCTAAATCATTAAAACCATTTTTCAACTTAAAAAACCGCAATTATTCTGAATCATTACATTTTTTAAACGCCCCAAGAAGAAATCTAACCTTTCATAGTGAACAAAATAAATCATTCGAATTTCCAAAATCTGCTTTAATTATTATTTGGTCTAATTTGAAGGAAGACAGATTTCCGCCGTTTTTGCAAATTAAAAAAAAGTGGTAGAAACTTTTAAGGTAAACCGCGAAATTTCTATGAAAAGTTGGTAAAAATTGTGGCGAAGTTTTCCGGAAAAACTGGAGACGGACGGCCGGCACAATAGACAATCTCGGTAAAGACCACTAATCATTTTTTCTGAAAGACCCACATCCAATAACCCGACTTTTTGTCAAAAATGAAGAAAATACTACTCCATAAAATGTTAACTTAAAATTAAATTAAATCGACGTACCTTCTTTTTTGTCGGCTTTTTCCCTGGTGGCGGTGGTGTATGCTGGAGGGTGATGTGCACTAGGACTGGCTTGATTCCTTTCCCTCGTCCCAGGTTTACTCTCGCCTGCGACCCCCTCTCCTCGGAGACGCCGCGAAAACATGCTGGGAAGATGAATCAAATTTTTTCCCTACTAATTTCTTGAGTGACTGTTTTTTCTCCTTTTTCGGTGGCTTTGAACTGTACTTTTTCTTGCTCCTCACTGCCATTTTTTTTAGCTAGCCCGTCGAAAGTGGAAAATCAAAATAAATAAGTAGGCATCTAATGCCTAGCAGCCATTCGTGGCTCAAAAACTGTTTTAAAGGATGCTCCATTCATCGCACAAAAAACAAAGAAAAAGCCCAAGAAACCTAGGAAAGCGATAATCCTATTATAAAGTAAAGGAAAAAATATCCATTCAATTTTTTTGCCTAAAAACCTAAGGAAAACGCCCAAACTTGTGATTCTTCATTTCTTTTTTTTGTTTTCTGGTTGTTTTATTTATTTTCCTTATTATTTGTTGTGGTTTTTTAGAAAAAAATCAGGAAATAGTACTTTTTGTTGGCGGATCCGTAAAAAATGAACAATTTTAATCTGTGAATATAAGCAAATTTATTTTTGGACTTCCTTTACGGATTTTTAATGTATTTTTATATTTTTCTAAAAAAGCGAAAGGGAAAACCAGTTCTAAACTCTCCGAAAAGGCAAGGAACGGCGATGAGTAAAAGGATCGCGTTGAAAACCAGGGGAGATAAATCACGAATTCCAAAATAGATACATATTATAAATTATTTTCTTTCCTATCCCATGTTATCCCGGAACCCCATTTTTGAATTTTCGTATGAAAAGAGAATTTTTTTTTTTGTTTGTCTTAGTATAACATGAATATTAAACTCAAATAAGGATTATTCCATTGGCTATCAAATTTTCATGTTGACTTTCTAGATAAGATCCAAATCCAAAAAGGGGAAGTGAAAAACTTCCGGAAAACGTGGACGTCAAGATAGCGCAAGAATTTAACTAAAAACCAACATATCAAACTTTCAAAACTTGCATAATTAAAAAAATAAAAATTCCTTAAAGGAAAAAAACGGGAATTCTTATTTTCCGAGGTTATATCATTTCGAAAATCGACGTTTTTTAATCATCTTCGTGAGACAAGGAATATTATCCAACGTTTTCCGTAATATTTTTAATTCAATTAAAGTGAAAACACATTATAATCTTTAATTTATCTTAAACGAGGGCTTTTTATGCGGACTTAAGTATATTGGACTAGTTTTATTTAATTACTCCTTTTTTTTCGTTAAGGAGAAAGCATTGAGGGATATAATAAATCCTTAAGTGACATTTCCCGACCTAATGATCATCATTTCTACGCTACTAAAAAACGTCCGTCATTTTTACAACTCTGAATCTCTAAAGGCTTTCTCCCTGATTTGTTATAAACGCCAATTTTCCTATTGTACCACAAAGAAAAAGTACTTGTTTCCAACGAAAATTTCCTTAAAGAGAAGTAGAAATATAGGAGGGGGAAGTATAAGGAAGAGGAAGTATAACGGAGGGGGAAGTTTTTTTTTTCGAAAAAGTTTTCAAGTTTTTTTTTTAATTTTCCGAGTTTTTTTTTTCAAGAAATTTTCTAGGTTTTTTTTAATTTTCAGAGTTTTTTTTTCGAAAAATTTTGTACTTAAGTTTTTTTTTTTATAATTTTTTTTTTCAAATTTTATAAGTTTTTGTTTTTTGAAAAATTTTCCGAGTTTTCTTTTTTAAATTTGCGCTTTTTTTTCCGAAAAATTTATTTATTTCTTTCTTCTTTTCTTCCGAAAAGTTCTTTTTTTTTCCGAAAATTTTTTCAAGTAACAAGGTAGAAATATTGGGATTTTTGCCCAAGAGAGGTCCCTCTCGTTAGGCGTGGAAGTATGGAATTTCTTCCCCACAGACAAAGTTGAGATCGGTATAGATCCATATTCGATTTGACCCTCAGGGGTCTGGAAGACCCTTCCGCATAAACCCGACGTGGAGGGTATCACAATAACTTTAGGAATTTAACAAAAATTTATTGAAAGTCTGGAGTATTATTTTATTAATTTTATATTATTATATTTTATTTTATATTATTATTTTTATATAAATTTCACCCGAAAATTTATACTGTCAGTACTGTGCGTCAGTACTGTGCGATGCACCCTCTTTCAAAAACATGGAGGTGTAACAGATAGGGAATTATTGTGATTGGCAAGACTGACTTTAGGGTTATCCTGACTTAACCCACTTCTGAAATATTGTAAAGCAAATATTAACTTAAGAAAACTTTTAAAAACATAAGAATTTTATTAAACATCAGGAGCGATCGTTTTTCAGAGTCGGCATAAGTCAGGATAACCCTAAAGTCAGTCTTGCCAATCACAATAATTCCCTATCTGTTACAGAGGGTAATGCAATAATAATTTTTCTAGAATACCTTTGAAAAGTAAGGAGACTTTTGAAGTTGAATTTTCTGAGGCTCTTTCTCCCCCAAAACTAATTTTTTTGGGAAAATTTAAAAAAACTGCAAATCACTTTCTATATATAAAAATTTAAATTGATTCTACTTAATTTTCGTCATAAATAAAAATGTCATTTCTCATCATTGGCTGTTCGTGACTTATTCCTGACATTTCAAAACGTTTTTATTATACTCATGATGTAATATTTTATTGTATTTCTTAATTTTCTAGATGGGCCGTTTCCACTGTGATGACCAGGCAGAATTTTATCCCTGCCAACAGCCCGCATAACCCGATGGTTTTGGCGCTTATACCGTATTGGGATATGGGGAACCATGAAAATGCTGAAGTATGGAAAAAAGAGAAGGTTTATACGAAGGAATAATTTATTTTTTAGCTTACTACCGATTATAATATCGATCTTGATCAAAGTGAATATTATTCATGCCGTAATTATAAAAAAGGCGAGCAAGTCTGCATGTCGTATGGTAGAAGGCCCAATTCGGAGCTTTTCCTCCACAACGGCTTCGTCCACTTAAAAAATGCTGCAGACGGAATCAAACTTCGTCTGGGAGTCTCCAAATCAGACCCTTTGGTCACCAGAAAAAAGAACTTCTCAACAAACTCTCGATACCTTCTTCTGCAGAGTTTCTTCTCCCAGCGAACCCGAGGCCTTTTTCCCCTCATGACAAATTCATCGCTTTTTTGAGAATTTTCAACATGGAGCAAGGTTATTATGTCGATAAAAATGACATTAAATACATTTTTTTGTTTCAGAAAGCTTAGAAAAATATTTAAAAGGTGAAAACACAGATGATTTATTGTGCCCGAACATACCTCATCCTACAGACCCGAAAGTCTGGCAGTTTTTATCGACAAGGATCAACCTTCTACTTTCTACCTACCCTACCACGCTTGAGGTCCTACAAAACGCTTATAATAAAAAAAAATTTAATTTAATTTTTCAGGAAGACGAAAAGCTTTTGGAGGAGAAAAATATATCGTCGTGCCTTCGACTGACTATTTTGATGAGGCTGACCGAAAAGCGAATCCTCCACAATACCTTCGAAGATATGAAAAAGGCTCAAGAAACTTATCAGAAGGCGCAGGCCGAAGCTAGTCAGGAAGAAGAAAAAGCCGATTCTAAATAAAAAAATTTTATTTTTAAGTTCAGAATTTCTCTTTCAGAAGTTTTATGTTATAAAAGTAGCCATTTTTTTCCCAATCTTAAAAATGCTGTAAATAACATATTTAATTTGCAAGCGAAAACACCATATTGGCACTAAGCTTTGTTTTTAAATGTCGTATATGGCAGATGATAAAAAAGTTTAATTTTAATAGCATTCTTAAGGTTCAATATAATCTCAAATGTGCGGGTTTTTCGCCTTAACATTTTTTTGAACTGTTTCTTGCCTTTAAGACAACTCCACAATATTAAAACACAATAAACATAACCTAAAATTTTAATTTTTAAAATAGTCTTCCACATTTTCTGCATTGGGCAAAGGTTTCACTCAAATTTGTTTTCAAATCACTCAAATTGTTTTAGGTTCTCTAAAAGAGTGAGAAAGTTCATAAAAAGGTGAACAACTGTCAATTCTGAATTTTATAATGTATTTTATTTTTAAAAAAATGTGAATTTTATAAGTTTAGGTTGGCTGTGTCTGCTTCATGTTTTTTCACGATTGGAATATTTTATACTAAATCCCCTGCTTAAAATTAATGTGTGATGCTTATCTGTAGTTGAAGAAAATAGATCAAATCCATCCACTTGAAAAACCGTAGCTTTTTAGAGCTTTAGAATGTAGAAACGCTTTTTGTTAACCTAAACTTTGCGTTATTTTGGTATTACCTAAAAATTGTTATATCTGTGCTTTATCCCCCCACTAATCAGTATTTAAAAATTGTTATTGTGTGATAAAATTAGTAAAAATTAAATAAAATGTGGCCAAAGTACAAAACATTGTTTTGTTAACACAATAATTAAAAAATGTTTCGCTCATTTATTTTTATGTGAGAACAATAAAAATAGTATCTAGAAAGTCTTGTTTCTTATCCTTTTTTGCAAAAGATTTACAAAATGATAAATAAATTATCTGTACAGGAGAAAGGGAAGTTGAAAGGTCAGTGTCTGGAAATTAGTTCAATCTTATATTATGGATTTTAAAAATAACGAAAGAATTCGGCCACAAAAAAGGGATTTTGTTTTTAAATTTTTGATTATCGGTGACTACGGAGTCGGTTCGTTTATCATATTCATTTTTTTTAAATAACTTTTTTATTTTTATATTTTAGGAAAAACTGCGATTTCCCGAAGATATGTTGAAGGTATTTATTTGTTTTTATTCTATGCATTTTATTTATTTTTTCTTTTTAGGAAGATTTTCTTCAAATTACAAAATTACTATTGGAAGTGATTTTCTAGTTAAGAAAATACATTGGGATGCCAATACAAATGTCAATTTACAATTATGGTGAGTTTTAAAATTTTTTGTGGCTTAAAAAATCTCGATTTTTATTGTTTAACCTATTTATTTTATGTTGTGCTATTTTCTTCATAAGTTTTATTTTTCAAGGGATATTGCTGGACATGAAAGATTTGGTTATATGACGAGTGTTTATTATAAATATGCGTATGTATGGTATATTAAAAAATTTTATTTAGCTAAAAATGTTGTAGTATTGGCTGCGCCATAGTTTTTGACGTTTCAAGATATTCTTCGTATGAATCCGTCCTTAAGGTACTGGCGAAATTTTTGTTTTTGTTTTTAAATTTTATTTTCAGTGGTTGAGAGACTTGAGAGAAAAAGTGGTTTTGGAAGATGGGCGAAACGTCCCAGTGACTCTTTTGGCGAATAAATGGGACATAGGCGAATGTTGCGTTTCGGACGAAGCCATCAACAAATTATGTCGCGATGTTGGCATTCGTGCTTGGTTCAAAACGTCTGCGAAAGAAAACTACAATATTGGTTCGTTTTTTCTTCAGTTTGGCTTGTTTAACTTTTATTATAGAGGAAGCGATGAATAGCCTTATAGAAGGAGCCCTTGCTGTCTTAAAACCTGATGAAAAACCGCCGCAGAAGCCTGAAAAAGGTATCCTTCTCCATGAAGACAAAAGAAGAAGAAATAGTGAAACCAATTGCTGTAAATAAATCATGTTTTAAGAAAATTTTATTTTTTAAATGCATCCTTCCTTAATTCTTTAAAATACTCTTGCCTCAATTAAGAAGTCTTAAGAAGGATGCTACTCTAATTACTAGCTAATCCTTCTCTAGTTTTTTCCCTAGCTTTTTATAAGTCAAAATCAAGTTTAACAAAATAGAAACATGATCCTTGAGCATTTTGCTTGATTTTAACTTCCTTAAAGAAGTTATTGTGATACCCTCCACGTCGGGTTTTTGGGTATGGGTCTTCCAGACCCTGGAGGGTCAAATCGAATATTGATCTTTACCGATCTCAACTTTGTCTGTGGTGCCGTCCGGCCGTCCGTCCGTAGCATTTTTTCTGGAACACCTTAGGGCCACGATTTTTACCAAATTTTCTTTAGTTGGTGAACAAAAAACTAACGAGTGCAATTCTTGAATTTCGAAAAAATGGAGAATTTCTGTTTGAAATTTTAAAAAATTCGCTGCGGCCGGATTTTCACCAAATACTCCTTATATTTTTAAGAATTTTTGGTGTAAAAAACTATCATTTTTTGCATTAATTATCATTTTAGTAGAGAGAAATTTCATACTTCCACGCGCTACGAGAGGGACTTTCCTTGGGGAAAAATCCTATTATTTCTACCTTGAAACTTAAAAAAAATTTCCAAAAAAAACTGCAAGTTTAAAAAAGAACTTTCTCTCCTTTATACTTCCCCCTCCGTTATACTTCCCCTCCTTGGTAGTTGGTACTTCACCCTCCGTTATACTTCCCCCTCCTATATTTTTACTTCTCTTTAAAGAAGTTTTCGTGGGAAGCAAGTACGTTGTCCAACAAACACCTTTTATACAGGGTAAAATTTTTTATATTTTTTCGGGTTATTTTATTTGTCGCGTTGCCACACCTGTTGGAGATCGATTGAAAGTGGATTGAAACCTCGTGCGTGATAATAGTTATCGTGGACTTTGGAAATTTTGTTATAAATTCGAGATAAGAAGTAAACACAAATGAAAATTTAAGTGTATCTATATACAAAGAATCTAGAACTTTTAGAGTATCTTTAAAATGTCTTTAGCTCCGGTAGAAATCAATCCTGATCAGATTAGCACTGTAAGTTCTTAACATTTCAACTTGGAAAAATATTCTGTTTCTTTATTTTAGTTCAAAGAGTTCCTTTCTTCATATATCAGATTGTCAGAAACTTGTTTTCAAGACTGCATTACAGATTTCACCACAAGATCTATCAAGCCAAATGAGGTAAGAATCGACCAATGAGGCCGCACCTTTTAGGCTCTACTGGAGGGCTGCAGCATTGGCTGAAAAATTTTGGTTCTTCTAATGTTCATTTTTTTAGGACAAATGCACACAGAACTGCATTGAAAAATTTCTGAAGATGAATCAAAGAATATCGCAACGTTTTCAAGAGTTTCAGATAGTCAGTAACGAAAATATGGCAGCTGCTGCGCAAAAACTCAATAAATAATTTTTTCCTGTTATGTTAGCAACTGTTTAAATAAAAATTTTTTAAGTTAAAAAAACAGCTTTTTATGAAAAATGTTTTAAGTTTTAAAGATCTATTTTATTGGTTGAAGGACGTTTACGATAGGAATCAGTTTGGACAAATGAGTCGATTTGGCTTTTCCGGATCGGCGGATTGAATTCGCCCCTAAAATAGGGATATTGAGCGTCAACGTTTCTTCTCGTGCAAACTTCTTCTGATTGGCGTTTTTTCGGTTTGTTGAAAATGGCGTCGCTTGGTGTAAGCGGAGGAATGGAACCGAGCGACTGGACTGAAATAGCGACATGGACTCCATCTTGCTTTTCTTCTGGCAGTTCTGATTTTATGTCGACCAAAGTAGTCTGCACGATTGTCTCAGTGATTGATTCAGTCGATTCTGAAGTCTCCGTACTTTCACTTGATGTGGAATCTTCAGATACGGAGTCTTCAGGTGTCTTCTGTTCTTCAGGAGTCTTCTGAGGTTCTTCAGGACTCTTCTTCAGGACTTCAGGAACAGCTGGTTTGAGAACGTCCATCATCGCCGGACTACGATGAAGGAATATCTCCTCCTTACTTTCACAAAGCGACTCTTCCGGTTTTATTTCTACAAGGAGACATATAAAAAACATAATTTGAAATAAATCACCTATCAGTTCTGTATTAAGAGGAGGCGGTTTTCTAAAAAACCTGTGCCCAACGCCTTCTCTTAAGTTGAACTGCATGAAATCGACCGAGTTGCTTGAAGAACTCTTCAAAAACGATTCTGCTGATGGATCGCTGAAACGTTGAACATTCAACGCCCCTGCTGTTCTATGGACGTGAATCAAAGATTCTTTATCAACCGCTAAAATAAACATTTAGCTAGAGTGTCTGAACTTTTAAAAAATCCTAGAGACTTGGGAAAATTTTGAGGGCCAAAAAGGAGGCTAAGTTAACAGGGCACCCAGAGAAAAGAAGAAAATACCTCCTAGTTGTTGCGTCAAAAATTGATCTATCTTTTTTATCGTCATTTTTGGTAAATCGGGTCCCGTTATATCCAAACTTGATGTCAACGCCGTCCTGCTCGTACATTTTTCTGTGCCTTCAGTTTTTGTCTCTAAAAATTATTTTTTAATTTCAAAAAATGCTATTTTAGCTGAGTTTTTCATTTTTTCTATTATTACCTTAAATTTTGATTATTTTTATTTTAAATTGTGCTATTTTAGGCTACTTTTTAAGCTTCTTTCATTTTAAAACCCTTACCTTTTTCTTCTATTAAATTCACAGCATATGAAAAAGAAGCTAAAAAAATTTGTAGTAAATGACTGCATGGGATTTAAATTACTTAGAGATAAGCTGCTTGAACTATTTTGTTTGTTTGCTAATTTTTCTTGGTGGTTTCGTGAATAAAGTGGAACTGGCGCTACTGGTTCTTCTTCTTCGGATATTTTTCTTCAATTTTGACTTTTGCTGGCTTTATGCTCTGAATTGAAGTTTCAGATGCGATTTTTCTTGTTTTTCGCTTATCATTTTTAATGGGAGAAAAGCTTTGAGATCTGTGTATTTGAACATTCATGACTGTGACGTCTCTTCTGTGATTAGAAGCTATAAAAATTTAAAAATTTTATTTTTTTAAATTTTTGTTTTACTTTGTGTTTCTTGTTTTTCCGGAATGGGTTTTGGCGCAGGTTCTGCAGGTGGACAGTCGGTGCTGGGCCTTTCTTCCTGTTTTTTAGCCGTAAATAAATTTCGGTTCATCTCTTTCGCAGTATGCGGTTTCGCCCAGGGAAGCGGTAAAGTCCCAGATATCGACGAAAACGAAGAATCGCTTAAATTACATTTCGTCATCTCCATCGGCTTCAACTTCGGATGGCCCTCTCCTTCAATATTTTGTCCAAAATCGGATCTGGAGACCTAACAGGAAATTTGACTGGTCCGAGAGGTTTTTTAAATTCGACTTTTTCCGTCTGGACAGACGAACTTATCATAGAATCTAATTTTTTCGTTTTTAAAGGTGGTAAATTTTTAATTTTTGAACTTTCCAAATTATCTTGATGATCGCCTCTTCTATTTTTTCTTAAGGTCTTTTATAGAGTCTTGCAAAGAGCAAGATTTTGAGCAGAAACATTCAGGAGTTGAAGATCCAGATAAAGTTAGCGAAGATATAGGAGATAGAAGATCTTCGCTGGAACTTTGACAAACCGCATAAGTCATCACGGATGACGATTTACAGTGGCAATCTGGCGTCAAACACCCATCAGTCGAAATAATTTCTTTACTTTTTTCAGGCAAACTAGTCAGCGAAGGTATCGAACTCATAAGTTCACTATCCACAGAATATTTCCCAGTTAAAGTCCCTTTTGTAAACGAGCTAGAACTTTTTGAAAAATCTATTTTCGCTTGAAATACTTTTTTGTTTAAATAATCTGTTTTCCATGTTAAAAAATTAGGAAAAGATGTCTTCGTATCTGGCGTCTCTTTTTCATTTTTGGGATCAAAATTGGCGTCAGAAGATCATTTATGGCGTCGCATTCTTTCAAAATGTTTTTAAAGCTTGTATAACTTTTTTATCTTCAAAATCTGAAAGATCGGAAAACTCAAAATTTTGTTTAAATGATTCCTGCGTTGAAGTTAAAAGGTCATCAAATTTTTTCAATCTGCTCGCTATGCTAGATTTGTCAGGAGTATAAATATTTCTGTATCCTGTATAAAGGTCGTTGTATAGCTTGGGAAAGATCCGTTTTTCATTATAATCTTGTGATGATTCAATTTTAGGTGGTGTTTCCGTTTTTTTAGGTTTAGTTTTGTTAAAAACGTTTTTTAAACGTTCAGCATTTCTTTTAAGAAGTGAGCTTATGCTCGGGGTGAGGCGAAGACTCGGTCGTTCCATGTAGCGAGACTGAACTGTTTTCAATCGTGGGTTTTTCGTCGGAGTCGTCAACGATGAAATCGGCGATTTCGCCTTTTTTGGCTCTAAATATCTTGGGCGGACATTTTTATATTTATTGTTTGTCGCTTTATATTTGATCTAATATCATCAATTGTTGTTGGAACAACTTTTCTAGTGTTAACCCATTCAGGCTTTTTTGTCAACGATGAATTACTAGTTTTTATTGGCTTCTTTTTAATTATTTTCGGCTCCGATTTTCGTTTCTTTTTCGCAGTTTTCTTCGGGGGAGTAATTTTTTCGCTCGGCTGCGGACTAAGGCGGAGTTTATAAGTTTTGGCTGTTTTCGGCAATGGGGCGACTTTTTCAAATGTTTTTACTATATCCTGAAAGCAATTTTTGATTTGTCCGACGGTTTTTGGCTTGGGGCTTATCTCACGATTTAAATCGCGGAAAGAGCTCTGCGAAGATTTGCATCGTTGGCGACTTTGAAGGAAGTTCCAGCTTAAGGGAGTCTCGGAAATCGTCTTTTTGAATCTTCCGACTCTTCAACTTTTTCAACCTTTTCTACTTTTTCCATTTTGTCGGATTCCGACAGAAATGTGTTTTCGACTTGCGAAATTTCGTTCGCTTTCGTCTGGCTTCAATCCTCTCTTTTAATCTTTCGACCAAAGTCAGTCTTTTTGTACTATTTTTCGCTGGGACATCATCATCAATATTGATGACTTTATTTATTTTATTTTAGCCCTTGGTATATCTTTACTTCTTATTTTAGAATCTCTGAGTGCTGCAGGAACGATATCAGGCTGCGGCTTATGAACTGTAGGATTATTTTTATTCCGAGGACCTCTTCCAAAATGCTGAACCATCCCTAAAGCTTCTTCTATTGGATATTTCTCATCTTCTCGGTCTCTGACAGGGATGAGTCTTCTTGGCCAAACTTGTTTCCGTTGAAACGAAGGAAGTTTGACTGGTGCCAACGGTTCTTTTTCCACCGGATATTTTTTCTCTAAAGGTACCAAATTCGTTTTTCGATGGTGCAACGACGGTAAAACAATCGGCCGAACCATTTCTTTCTCTTGCGGGTATCTTTTCTCCAAAGGTAAACCATGGTAGTTTGAATAAGGTTTCATCACACTGTTATGTTTGTTATGTTAGGCTTTTTATACTTAAAATTTTGAACTACTTTTCTAAAACTATATTATCTCATATGTTTTTTTTAATTGCACTGGAAAATTGTACAGTTTTAGCCTAGACATATTCTGCAAAAATATATGCCATTTACCAGACGAGCGAGAAAAAAAAAAAGGAAAGAGGGTAACTTTTTGCTGGAAAAAAACCAAATATACCGTAAAAATTGGCATTTCTTGACCAAAAAATCAGCGAAAATACCGGCGAGAAACCATTGAAAACGAGGAAGTTGCTGTTTTGCTAAAATATTTAGTAAAAGTATCAAAAATAGGCGTTTTTTTTTCTCCAGAAAATCTGGAAAAACAACCAAAAAAGGCAACTTTTATCGCTAAGAACTAGAAAATGAGTTCATAAATGAATTATGAGCTTTATATTAATAAAGGGCTCTAAAAATCACATCAAACTGTAAATAAAACTTTATTAATTTTAGGAAAACAAATTATTGATAAAAGGAGATCATTAATTAAAAATAGGAATGTTTAATTTTTCAACCATTTTAATCGATCTTTCATCTGCAATTTGAGTGGCCATTTCCTTTGAATATCAATAAAAATTAAAAAACAAAATTTCGCATGTTGGAGAAGTTTAGGTTAGTTAACCCCAAAACTTTGATAGGATTTTAAACATTTTCCCAGAAGTTAGGGGAAAAAAAGACCTTTTACTCCCTACAATAGTGCTTACAAAAAGTATACCAGTACCACAATTTAATATCTTTATTTTGGGCAATTTTTGTTTAAATCATGTATAAAAATTGGTCGTAAATTGTATTTTGAGCAAAAAATTAAATAGAACAACGCCAAAATATGATAATTTTAAGAAGAAAAACCCATCATACAATCGATAGCTTTGACGAATAATGTTGGACTATGTTTGGGATACGGGCGCAACGATTTGAAATTGATGTGTCTGACGGTATTGATGAAATTCGCACAAGTTGTATAATGGAGGTATTTCAATTCGCTTAGTTTTCGGGCGACTTCGAATTGATGGTTGTTCATCAAATCTTCGTTGACGACGACTAAAAGCGATTTTTCGAGTTCGAGCGTTTCGAGGCAACTTCCAGCTCCAGCGTGGCTTATTACGAGATCTGCTTCCGAAATGTCATCGTGAATAGAGTCTTTATATTGATAATATGTTATCTTGACTCCTTCGATTTCATCCTGTTCTGGCACAAAATTACCTCTCCCGATTTGCAATTTTATCCTTTTGCATCCTCGAGATTTCAAAGCCTAAAAAAAACAAAATGATTATTAAAATGTTTTGACGTTTTTAGACCAAAAGATCAGGGAAAACAACAAAAATCCAGTTAAAAAGGTCGATTTTTTGCCTAAGAAAATGTGGAAAACGAAGAGGTTGGAGTTTCGTTCAAAATGTAGAGGAAAACTACAAAAATAGGAGTTTTTGACAAGAAGATCAGAAAATATAAGCAAAAAATCGAGTAAAAGGGGAACTTTTAGCCCGAAAAAATGAGAAACTAGGAGTTTCTTGTCCAGAAAATCAAGGAAAACAACAAAAATTATAAAAAGGGCGATTTTTTAAGCCACAGAAACGAGTACACATTTAGGTAAGTTGGGATTTTCAGGCCTAAAAACGGAGACCCAAAAAACGTGCCCTATTCGTCTGTTTTAACAGAATAAACCACATAGCATTTAACCAGCTGGGTTTCATAGATTCGACTTCAAATTATATTTACCTTTATAGATTCCGGATGTAGAATAGTCTGAATTAATTTATCAAATTTCGTCGTACCCACAGTCACAAATACATTCTCGATACTCATTTTATGAAAAATTTCATAAATTTTCACACGTTGCAGATGTTTATAATCAAATTTTCTAATCAGTAATCTGATATCAGTAACCGCATACGAACCTCTTTGGAAGGTTATATAAACGAAACCGTTTTCGCGGTAGGAAACTTTAAATTATAACGTTAAATTTCGTCTCTATACTATGCCATTCAATCCAGAAGTCAAATTAAAGTGCTTATACCTTGAATTACAGAGAAAAAGTAAGTATTTTGTTATTTTACTGCTCAAATTAATTTTTTTTTATCGTGGGTACAATGGATCTAAGATATTTTGCTGCTGTCATAATATATGGACTACCATTTCCAATGTCTTTTCTTTAAGGTGTTTTTTTGGAAAAAATACAGTTCAATGGGTGTTTCTTAGGCAAAGAACCAATGAAAACGTTCGAAAATCCTGCCGCAAGAAGATTTTTGTTGGTCGAAAGCCGAGGAAAACTCTTAAAAACTCATAAAATGAGTGTTCTTTCGACAAAAAACAAAGGGAAACCCTCGAAAATCCTGCAAAAAAGGGTTTTGTTGGACAAACACCAGAAGAACCCTGAAAATTCCTGTAGAATGATTCTTAGACAAAAAAAAAAAAACAAGGAAAATGCTTAATAATCCTGCAAAAAGGGTTTTGTAGTACAATCGCCAAGGAAAACTTTAAAAAAATCTCATAAGATGGGTGTTTTTTGGACCAAAAACCAATGAAAACGCTCGAAAATCCTGCTGAAAGATGAATTTTGTTGGTCGAAAGCCGAGGAAAACTCTTAAAAATCTCGTAAAATGGGTGTTCTTTCGACAAAAAACAAAGGGAATTCCTTGAAAATCCTGCAAAAAAGGCTTTTGTTGGACAATCGCCTGAAGAACCCTAAAAATTTCCGTCGAATGGGTGTTTCTACAAAAAACCAAGGAAAATCCTGCAAAAGGGTTTTGTAGTACAATCCTGTTCAATAATACTTAATGCCTTGCTTAATACCTGCTGTAATACTTTGTAGTACAATCCTGCTTAATAATCCTGCAAAAAGGATTTTGTAGTACAATCGCCAAGGAAAACTTTAAAAAAATTTCATAAAATGGGTGTTTTTTGGACCAAAACCAATGAAAATGCTCGAAAATCCTGCTGAAAGATGAATTTTGTTGGTCGAAAGCCGAGGAAAACTCTTAAAAATCTCATAAAATGGGTGTTCTTTCGAGAAAAACAAAGGGACTTCCTTGAAAATCCTACAAAAAAGGGTTTTGTTGGACAATCGCCTGAAGAACCCTAAAAATTTCCGTAGAATGGGTGTTTCTACAAAAAACCAAGGAAAATGCCTAATAATCCTGCAAAAAGGATTTTGTAGTACAATCGTCGAGGGAAACTTTAAAAAATCTCATAAAATGTGTGTTTTTTGAACCAAAAACCAATGAAAATGTTTGAAAATCCTGGTGAAAGAAGGATTTTGTTGGTCAAAAGCCAAGGAAAACTCTTGAAAATCTCATCAATGGGTGTCCTTTCTTAAAAAATCAAGAAAAACCCTCTAAAATCCTGAAAAAAAAAAAAAAAAAAAAAGGTCTGCATATTTGAGAATCATTTATATTTTTTAAAATTTTTATTTATTTATATACATTTTTTGTAGATGACGAGCTTGATGAAATGTTGAGTAGTTATGGATTCAACATAGAAGATCTTATGAATATCGCTGAAGATTTCCCTTGTATAGAAGTTCTGCGAGTAAGGTTCTTTTGCTACCCTGGTATCATTTTTAATTTTTCATTCTACAGAAATGGGGTGTGACTGATGTAAGCGAGCATGGATGCTTATTAGCTTTTTCCAAGTACAACATAGCGAACCTTAAAATCGCTATAAGCAACCTTTCTCTTCAATCGCATCGAAAATTGGCAAGCAACAAAGTTGGAGTCGTCAAGAAGCTTAAGAATGAACTAGATATGTACGTTGAATTTTTAAAATATTTTTATAATTAAAATCCTTTATAGTAACAACGCCATCATAAAACGAGAAGTCGAAAGGAGATCGTACCAAATGTATAGAGAAAAACAAGAAGATAATCAAAATGAAAACTATGATGAAAAATCTATAATAAATATGGTAAGTATGGGTGAAAAAATTCTGGGGAAAAAAATTTAAAAAAAAACTGGAAATAATTTTTTTTAAAATAAACAGGATGATGTTAATCTGCTGAAGGAGAAATTGGAAAAAGAAAAAAAGAAACGATTTGAGGAGCTCAAAAAGAAGTCGAGGAATTGAGAGAGGAGAGGAAAAGTATTTAGACTTACCACCTGACTTAAAAGGGGCCTGCGAAAAACTCAAAGAAGCTAAGCTAAAGCAAGATGCCCTCACAAAAGCCTACATCGACAATTTGTATTAATGTTAATAATTTTTATAAAATAATTTGATTTGTACATAGATTTGAATTGCTTTTCTATTATGTTCATTCTCTAATTAATGGCTGGCAAGTATTTCGTAAAACCTAATTAAGTTGTAAGTACAATTAATACTTTTCTTAAAATAGGCAGATAAAGTTTTGTTCCTTTTTAGGCTTCAAGAAACAAGAAAATGTAAAATTATAAAAAAAAAATTTTTCTTTGACTTTCTTTGATATTTTATGAGCGACGAGAATCGAATGTAAACTCATGTATGGAAATTTTATTTATCATTTCCTGCCGCATCGCAAATACTTACAACAGTAGCCTTGAAAGTTATGGCTTTCTACAAATTTATTCTGTTTGAATTTCAAACAATAATTTCATTAGGGAAATAAGGAAAATAAATAAAAGACGTGTTATTTATGTATTTGTTTTCTTTTTAACTTATTGCGTTTAAAAGAAACGGTGATTTGTAGGGCTGTGAAATATATGCGATAAAAATTTTAAAATATGCACATATATGCAAATAATAAGGGTAAAATATGCAACTAAAATCCAGAAATATGCATAAATCTTAATTATCTAAAAATAAATTTTAAAAATCGCACATACCTACAGGGTGTCCGGAAACACATGGCATACGTCTGGGAGAGCGTTAAAAAGTGGTTTTATGAAAAAAAGTTAAATGTAAACCCCCCTTAATTTTAATAAAAGAATTTGATGGTGTAGTTTAAAATGCGCCTGGATATACAGGGTGTCCCAGACACAACCTAACTTCGTTATTTCAAATGAGAACCCCTATTTTTTATTTCAGATTCGTAATCTACGCAAAATTTAAAGTAGATTTGAGTACTCATATGACGATTTTGGACCACTTTTAAAAATGTCAAATTTTAGCGTTTTTTTCGCTAAAATCCGTTAAAATTGACCTAGGAGAAATGGAACCGAGCCATGAAATGATAGTTAAGCAATGACAGGAGGGAAGGGAAAAACAATAAGTCATAAAATCAATATTCCAAGTATTTGAACGGAGAGAGAACTGTACCGGATTAACTTATTCTAAGAAAAGCAATAATTCGATCAGGAGTTCATGGGAAGTGAAAAATAGATGAATCTGCACTTGGGCCAACAAAAACACACTCATTAAGCGGGAAAAAATGAAAGAATTTTTTTTCCAAATGTTTGAAAATTTTCAAATTTTTTCCTCCCTTCAATATATGCCAGACGAATATGCAATTGCAGTTCAAATATGCAAAAATATGTATTTATGGCCAAATATGCAAAATAAAAGTAACTCCATTTTGTTCCAAATGCCTTAAAACACATTCATTTTGATAATATTAGGAGAAATATGCAAATGCATATAATTCACAGCCCTAGACTGATTTGTAATATTAAAAAGCTCGGATTATAAAACAAAACCTTTTTCTTTTTTACTGTTTGGGTTTTAGACCATGCGTAATCGCGCAAATGGGGAACGTTAATTTTTTGGTTAATAAAGTTATTTAGTTAAAACCTTCTTCGTTTGGAGCAAGTTTCTGAAAAAAATTACCTTTTCGCCTCCGCCAAAAATTTTAAAAGTTAAAAAGGATATTGATAGCTCAAAAATCCGATGAAACGGGTGTTTTCACGCCAGAAAATCGAGGGAAATAACCCTAAACTCGTTAAAAAGGGCGTTGAACGCTCAGACACGATGAAACTGGTGTTTTCACACCCGAAACCCGGTAAGAAAGATATTAAACGCCCGAACGCCTGATAAAACGGGCTTTTATAGACCGGAGGGACGGGAGGTTTTTATAGAGGAAAATGACCCAAAATGGTTAAATAAAAGGGTGTTTAAAGCCCAATAATCCGATAAAACGGATGTTTCTACACCAGAAAATCCCGCCGATAATAAAAGTTAAAAAGGATGTTGATAGCTCAATAATCTGATGAAACGGGTGTTTTCACGCCAGAAAATCGAGGAAAATAACCCAGAACTCGTCAAAAAGGGCGTTGAACGCCCAGACCCGATGAAACTGGTGTTTTTACACCCAAAACCCGGTAAGGAAGATGTTAAACGCCCGAACACCTGAAAAAACGGTCTTTTATAGATCGGAGGGACGGGAGGTTTTTATAGAGGAAAATGACCCCAAACTGGTTATATAAAAGGGTGTTTAAAGCCCAATCATCCGATAAAACAGATGTTTCTACACCAGAAAATCCCGCCGATAATAAAAGTTAAAAAGGATGTCGATAGCTCAATAATCCGATGAAACGGATGTTTCTACACCAGAAAATCGAGCTAAATTAAATAAAACCCGATAAAACACCTAAAATGTAAAAAGCCGGAACATCCGATAACACGGGTGTTTCTAGATCAGAAAATCCCGCCGATAATAAAAGTTAAAAAGGATGTTGATAGCTCAATAATCCGATGAAACGGGTGTTTTCACGCCAGAAAATCGAGGGAAATAACCCAGAACTCGTCAAAAAAGGCGTTGAACGCCCAGACCCGATGAAACTGGTGTTTTTACACCCAAAACCCGGTAAGAAAGATGTTAAACGCCCGAACACCTGAAAAAACGGTCTTTTATAGATCGGAGGAACGGGAGGTTTTTATAGAAGAAAATGACCCCAATCTGGTTAAATAGAAGGGTGTTGAAAGCCCAATCATCCGATGAAACGGATGTTTCTAGACCTTATTATATAAAACCCGATAAAACACCTAAAATGTAAAAAGCCGGAACATCCTATAACACGGGTGTTTCTAGATCAGAAAATCGAAGAAAACGAATTTTCTTTTTTCCATTAAATCGCATTAATGGGTCGGCGTTTCCTGGGGACTCCAAAGTAAAGAACGTGAGCAATTTCGAAGTTTATCTTCCTGCTTCACAAGCTCAATTTTTTTCCGTTGTTTCAAGTATATAATTGGAGAAGACTGCACTCATTTCTGGGCTTATAAAAAAAAAGATGATCTTAGTTTTATAAAAGCGATTACATGAAGTCGTCGCGTTCTTTCTCGAGAAAAGTGTGGCGGGGCTGACACATGTTTCGCTCCGGCGGCGAGTCCGAGGGCGTGAAAGATCAGAGCAATTTGTCCTTTTTTTCCTATAAAAACAGAAAAGGGGGGTTCACTGTAAAAAATGTAACAAATCCTTAGTTCGTCGGGACGACCGGAGGCCCTGCATCCTTTATATGGAGGCGAAGACGGCTTTGACACGAAAGCTCACCGATATAAGATCATAACGATCAAATTATTCGTTATAAATGTTCCTTGTAATTTCAACTGAACGGAGCATTGTAAAAATACCCGCTTTAAAACGAGTCACGACTTGAATTTCTAAAAAGGCGTCAAAGGTTTCTGTCTATTTTTTAATCGGAACTTGCCAATGTCCTCATTTTTACATCCCTGGAAAGGAAACCTCCTCCCTGAATTCTCTGAATGAAGGTCCCAAAAAGCCAAACGTCAACATTTTTTCTTAAGTTCAATTGGTTGGAATGGAGAGGCCTGATGAATATTTGAGGTGAGTGACATATGGAGTTCCTTAACCTTGGCAAAACGTGAGACCGGGATGATACCCGCGGATTGATAATCCTGGAAAAGAGGAGTGAAACTTGAATCTTATGATTAAGAAGAGGATGCGGGGGTGGAATATTCTTTTCCTCTCATTCCGCTGTCTCGTTTCTTTTTCTTAAGACTCTTCTCCATTCACGCGGAATCGCCCTAAGAATTTCTTAAGGATCGTCAGAAAAAATTATATGTTAGCCAAACCGATTCATCACCGTCACCAACCTTTTTATGGAAGAAAGATAAATCTTTTTAACAAGTTTAAAAACTAGGATGAAATCTTTCGAAAAAAGTTAATTTTATAATAAAAGAGCCTTTCTACCGACATTTTTTGCTTATATGTATTCAAAAGGTCGTTTTCACTGTAGTTTGAGGGTTGCAAGTTATATGCTCAAATTCTACGATAAAATTGTTGGTTTAAATTTTTTTTTAGATTGTGCTGCAATCTAAAAGAAACAATCAGAACTGAACAATGCTAAAAACCGTAATTTTAAGTTTTTGAATTTGCTCCCAATTTACAAAAAATTGACTGTGGTTAGGAAAAAAACTCTCTTATCTTTTAGTTTTATTAAACACTCATAAATTTAAATACAAACTCGTTTTATCGAATTTTTTAATTTTGATCATAAAAATGATGGCTAACAAATAATTTGAGTAAAACTTTAAAGAAACGTCGCCGTATTAAGTGGTGTAACGGACCCTTAAAGTAAAATTTTGAGTGCATTGTAATACCTATTTTCCCTTTTCCAAAAAATTTTAATATCACTTATTGGCCCCATTTCTTCTTCTCTCTTTATTTCGTGAATTCACGGATGCTCTCCCAACGATACGCTCTGACTAACTTTTTTTCCAGTTATTTACGACCTAAATCGCCGTGGCTTTTGAAGAAGGAAAAAGACGCACGTGATAATTCAACGGATGATTGATTTAAAATCAAGAAAAAGGTCCGTAATGAAAAACGATAGGGGACGGATGATGGACCTTATCGGCGGACAACGTGTTTTCCCAGGACTCAAGCAATAACTCAAACTTTTTTCTATATATTTTTTTTTTCTCTCCCCCCTTGAAATAATTGCTGAGCGGTCATCGCAATTACACCGGCAGCCGAAGGATTCGGGAAAACGTCTCCCTTTCACGGGATAAAATTTCGAAATCCGAATACAGTTCGTTGCCACGAGGTTGATTGAACTTTTAAAAATAAAATTCGCATGTTGTAGGCGTGTAAAATCGGCCACGGAGATAAAAAAGATAGTGGGAGCTGACACGTGGGCGTTTCCGTGTCCTCGCCCTTCGAAATTACTAATCAATCCGCATTAAAATGGGACCAAAACATAGAATTAGCCCACTTATAAATATGGAAGAGACGTGTGAATTATTAAACTGGTCTGAAAATGTTTTTTTTCACCCGACTTCCTTTTACCATTTTTTTAAAAAATTCATCGCCCGTTAGTCCCTAATAGCTGACACAAAATGCACTCCTTTTTTAAAAATGCTAACGACATAGTTTCTAATGCTAATGACTAAATGCAACATTAGTCTCCGCTTTCTATCGATATTTTTTACCATAAAGAATGTTCCTAATTGCTACTTTAAAAAATCACAATTAGTTCTTTGAAATCGTGATACTCATAAACATTCATAAACTTACGGGTCGGAGAGGTAGAGACTAAACCCCTCCTGGCTGGTCAAACTCCGGTTTAATCAGGTAACCGGGGGTTAAACATCTTTTTTACCGGGTTTTCGGTAATTTTCGTCGATTTTCTGCCATGAAAAACCCGTTTTATGCGGTGTTCGGGATTTTAACATCTCTTTTATCGATATTTGGGTCGTTTTTCGGGTTTTCGGGTGTTATAACATCTTTTTTTACCGGTTTTTGAGTAGTTTTCATCGATTTTCTGGTGTAGAAACACCCGTTAAACCGGGTGAACGGGTGTTTAACATGTTTTGGGTTTTTTCCCTCAATTTTCTGGTTTATAAACATCCGTTTTTCGGGTTTTCGGGTGTTTTAACATCTTTTTTTACCTGTTTTTGAGTCGTTTTCATCGATTTTCTGGTTTGAGAACATCAGTTTTTTCGGGTGAACGGGTGTTAAACGTGTTTTGGGTTGTTTTCCTCAATTTTCTGGTTTATAAACCTCCGTTTTTCGGGTGTTTTAACATCTTTTTTTTTATCGGTTTTTGAATCGTTTTCATCGATTTTCTGGTTTGAGAACATCAGTTTTTTTCGGGTGAACGGGTGTTAAACATGTTTTGGGTTGTTTTCCTCAATTTTCTGGTTTATAAACATCCGTTTTTCGGGTTTTCGGGTGTTTCAACATCTTTTTTTACCGGTTTTTGAGTCGTTTTCATCGATTTTCTGGTTTGTACACATCAGTTTTTTCGGGTTTTTGGGTGTTTTAACATCTTTTTTTTTACCGGTTTTTGGACCGTTTTCCACAAATAAGTTTTTCGTCTTGTCCTAATCAAATCTATTGCATCCAGCTGATCCAAATATACTCTCTATCCTTCTTAGCTGTCGCTATTCGAAGATTTTACATTTTTGCCGCAAAGCAAAGTACCAGAACCCCTTGTCTGATTTGAACCGCTCTAAATAACAGATGCCCTCAAATGAACTTTTCCAAATCTACAGCCCGCAATACACTCATGTCATACTGGTATGCAGCTTCTTTCTCCTTATTCTTTTAATCCACCTTCTAAAAACTATGTTTATCAAAAACCTTCAATTAAATTTAAGTAATAATAGGCCATAAACTTCCGATGACAGGATTACTGTTGCGTTTTAGTAATTACTAATTATTCTTCCCTCATTAGCGAAGGCTTCCTCGTTTTTTTTCTTATGTTCCAGAAGCCAAATTCGTACTTCGAAATAGCTCATTAAAATTGAGGATTCCGCTCGTTTGATATTAAAGGGCGTGCGTTCTCCATACACGGCTCTCTATTATTGAACTGGAATATGAGGGCCAAACGTAAAGTCATCCTATTTACGACCTAGAGCCATTTATGGGAGGTGTTCTCAGACATGTAATAAATAAAGATCCCAAGGTTTAATAAAACAGTTTTTTTTTCTTTTGTCCCTTTCTCCCAATGCTTAAGTGATATCGTTTTCGGTTATTCGTTAAGTTTAAATTATCTCGATACCTAAAATGGACTTGAAGAAGGTCTAGAAGTGAAAGAATCCAATCAAAATGGCCTATAAAAAGAAGCTATTACGCCCCATGTCTAGGGATGGGCGATATATATCGGTAAGCGATATATCGATATATTTGTGCCGATATATCGGTATTTCATTATTGGTATTTTTTATTTTTTGGTTGGTTCAACTTGATGTTTTTTTGGTGTTATAAAATTGCTTGAGGAGGGGTGATGACAGGCACCCGAAATCGATCGCCAATAAAATAAATGATTTTAATGCATGGTTGGAACGTTCAGAATTTTATAACACCAAAAAAATATCGGTATTTCGATATATATCGGAGGTTCCGATATATCATTTGATATATATTTTTTTCCAAATACCTATGGCCGTCCGTTTTACGTCAATTTGGGTCAAAAAACACGATTTTGAATATAAATGTCTATTTTGAACGTTAGTGCTTAAATTATGTATGAACACAAATTTTAATAGATGTCGCATGCGGAATTTTTGACCAAAAATCGCCTTTTTTTTAGGCATTTTTCACAGTTTTTGTCTAAGAAACAACTGTTTGACTGGATTTTCTGGTGTTTTTTTTACGGTTTTCTGGTCCATAATAACTTTTTATTGAATTTTTCACCTAAAAACACCTATTTCACCGGATTTTTGGTATTTTTCCTCGATATTTTCACCAAGGCTCCAGAGAACTTCTACTTTTTTAGTTTTTTGGGCGAAAATCGTCGGAGTTATTAGTGTATATTTCAGGTTAAAAATACCTGATTAAAGGTTAAAAATATCGGTTGACCGATATATCGATATACAGGGTGTCCGGAAACAGATGGCATACGTCTGGGAGAGCGTTAAAAAGTGGTTTTATGAAAAAAAGTTAAATGTAAACCCCCCTTAATTTAAATCAAAGAATTTGACGGTGTAGTTTAAAATGCGCCTGGATATACAGGGTGTCCCAGACACAACCTAACTTAGTTATTTCAAAAGAGAACCCCTATTTTTTATTTCAGATTCGTAGTCTACGAAAAATTTCAAGTAGATTTGACTATTTTTGAGACCATTTTCGACACCTTAAAAAAATGTCAAATTTTAGCGTTTTTTTGCGCTAAAATCCGTTAAAATTGACCTAGGAGACTCGTTTTTTTTTTATTCCGCTTATTTTTGTCCGAAGATTCCAACTATCGCGAATTCATGCTTCTTCACGTTCTGCATCACGAGATGTCGTCGCTAACTTCCTTTTTCAAATTAAAACCCCAATTTTTTATTTCAGAAATGAAAAGTAGAGCATTTTTCAAGAACTTTTTCTTTTGGTCCGAAATCGCTATCTCCATTATTGAAGGAGCTACAGCGGTTTATTTACTTAACAGGCCGGTTAACTTTTTAACGGCCGGTTAAATTTTTGCCCTTTACTTAACGGGCCGGTTAAATTTTGGGCCGGTTAAATTTTTTAACGAACGGTTAAGTTTTTACCCTTTACTTAACGGGTCGGTTAAATTTTTGCCCATTACTTAACGGGCCGGTTAAATTTTTGCCCTTTACTTAACGGGCCGGTTAAATTTTTTAACGGGTGGTTAAGTTTTTACCCTTCACTTAACAGGCCGGTTAAGTTTTTGCCCTTTACTCAACGGGCGGCGTTAAGTATCGCATTAATAAAAATTAAATAAAAAAAGGACTCACGCTAACGCCTCCATGGCTGGCCATTTAGCCATTCACCCAAATTTTCCATAACGCCCCACAGTAACTTCCCAGCGCCCTTGGAGCAAAATTGATTTAAAATGATAGCTGTAGATTATAAATCGACAATTCTTTTTACTCTTTTTAAGGGATTGTCCGGTTACTCAACGGATGCCAGCGGGGTGGCTCTCGATTCTAATAAATCTAAATCCGTTTTAACGTTCCCGAAGAAAAAATATTCGAATTTACCCTACGGAGTCTGGAAGACCCCTCCCCAAAAACCCGACGTCGAGGGTATCACAATAACTTCTTTAAGGAAGTAATTATTTGATGATCCTCCATGTCCAGTTTTTGGGAGAGGGTGTTTTAGACCCCGTAGAGAAAAATCCGAATGATCGTTCGCCCCGAACTCCTTGATCCTGATACCACTTTATGTGATTATCGGCATTTATGAACGAAAAGGTCATCGAGAATTCGATCTGATTTAGTTGTCGATCCGAGTTCGTCTTTAAATGCAAATGTAACTCAACCGAGCTAAATAAACGGGACCGTTTAAACTGATCGAGACCGACGGGAACACGTGTGAAGGCCAATGAATCTTCCATTCAAAAGGTCATTTGCATTCAATAAACTAAAAGTTTGTTCGAAAAATTTTAATACCCCAGCTCGAAATAACGGAGGAACAATGGGAATATAAATAATTTTCAAGCTTTCCAGTAGAATCGCCATAAATCCTCGACGTAATTAAAAAATTTTATTGATTATAATTGTAAAATAGGAAAAAACAACCTCGTAAATAGATCGTGGAAGATAAATAGTACTGAATCAATTAGCCTTTCCGAGTATTGACATTAGTTGGCTGCGAGGGGCCCTAACGGGCTACACTTTTTATATTTGCTTTGCATAATGACATGTTGCCATTATTGAGATAAAACACGAGTCTCGGATGAGAAAATCAACGTTTAGCATTTTTGCAGCCATAAAATATTATCTATTAAAGCAAAGTTCATCCAATGGAGGAGCTGCATTTTATTCATGTGCAGTATTTCAACATTTTCAAGACAACAAAGGAAGGTTCTGAAAAATCTGGTGACGCCACCTCAGACGACATTTTCTCCCAAAATCGGTCGGTTTTTATAAAAAGTAATCCAATAATTCTTTGAAAAAATTAAAAATTGATCTGAAATCCTGATATATGATTCAAAGTCCCACTTGTGCCTTTGAAAATTCAAAGCTCATGAGTTCTTAAGCACCGTTTAAATGTTGAAAAAGGTCTTATAAAATATCAAACTGTCTATTCATATGCACGCGATGGTTTTAAAATTAATAATTCGCATGACTTTTCAACTTTTTATGAGGTACTTACACATTAATGGCTATTTTGTCTGAAAACAAAAACTATTTTTAGCGAAAAAAAGGTCGTTTTCCATATATGAAATAATAAAAAATGTTTTTACTATAACAGTTGACGTTTGAATGGTTTTCCTTGAGTTGGAGAACCATTTTTGTTTGAAAATATTCGCGGTGGATGATCACGTCGAGATGAGGACGTCGGATGGGAACGGGATGCCCATCCATGGGATCGCCTGACAGCATAATAGAAGGGGGGAGCCATCGAAGATCTATTGGAGGAAGTCACATAATTTCATTAGCGGAGGATCTCTAAGGCCTTAATTGATGTTGAAATGGAAGCATGGCGATATTATATAATAAATAATGGTCATCAGTGTCAACTACGTCCTGGGTCCTGCCAATTTGAGTAATTCCAGTGTAGATCTGGTTTAGTCACATCTTCACCATAGATCACGCCCGACGTCCTTTTCAGGGCCTTCATTCCCACGGAGCTTTTCTTCATTCAGTCATCTCTCGCATTTCTTCATCTCTAATGGAAATATTTCTTCCTTTTTACGTTTTAACTTCATTAAAGAAGTTATTGTGATACCCTCCACGTCCGGTTTTCCCCGTAGGTTAAGTTCGAATATGGATCTATACCGATCTCAACTTTGTCTGTGGTTCCGGCCGGCCGTAGCATTTTTTCCGGAACACTTTACGGCCATATTTTTCAACCGATTTTCACCAAATTTTCGCACTTTCTTTAGCCGGTGAAGAAGAATTTAACGAGGGCGATTTTTGAATTTCAAAAATGGCGGACATATGACTGTTTGAAATTTCAAAAAATTCGCTGCGACCGATCCGATTTTCACCAAATTTTCACCAATTACTTCTTATATTTTTTACGAATTTTTGGTGTAAAAAATTGCCACTTTTTAATTTTTACATATTTTTTTTTTTAGTAGGGAGAAATTTCATACTTCCACCCATTACGAGAGGCACATCCGTAGGCCGAAAAGCCCATTATTTCTACCTTAACACTTAAAAAAATTATTTAAAAAAAATAACTTAGAAAATTTTTCAGAAAAAAAGCGCAAATTTAAAAAAGAAAACCCGGAAAATTTTTCGAAAAAAACTTGGAAAATTTTTCAAAAACAAAAGAAAACTTGGAAAATTTTTCAAAAAAAACTTAGAAAATTTTTCGAAAAAACCAACTTGGAAAATTTTTCTAAACAAAAGAAAACTTGGAAAATTTTTCGAAAAAAAACAAAAACAAAAAACTTCCCCCTCCCTTATACTTCCACCTCCTTTATACTTCCCCCTCCGTTGTACGTCCCCGCGGTTATACTTCTCCCTCCCTTATACTTCCCCTCCCATATACTTCCCCCTCCTATATTGTTACTTCTCTTTAATTAAGGGAGGAAGTTTTCGTTGGAAGCTCTTCAAACAAGTACTTTGTCTCATTAAACTAAAATTTTAAAAAAGGTTGAAAAAACTGACGGCCGGCTATACAGACAACCTCATGATTGTTAAGAATCTCTGATGACAGCTAGAAGGCCTTCTTCCAAAAACTGTGCTTAAAAAGTAAATTTTAATTTTTTGGGCGAATTCAAGCTTTTACGTAGGAAATCCGTTTGTTCTCAAGGCTTTGTAATTGTAAAGAGATTTCCGGCTTCCATTAATTTCACGATAAGCCACTTACGCATAATTTATATTCCATTTAGGAAAAACATACAAGTTGTAAATAATATGACTCATATGACATCTCCAGGGTCTTCCTTCTTACTCCTGTTTATTTTAAAACTCTTGAGTACTTCGACGGATATGGAAGCGATTGAGGTCACGATTTTGTCCAAGAAGAGTCACAGATTGGAACGGCACGGGAGTAAAAAAAATGAAGAAAAAAGAAACCGCACAAGATGTTTCTTGTAAGAAACAGCATGTTTGTCGTGAACAATTTTTTTTTCATGTGCGCCGACCACGTATGTCGGGAGAGAGCGAACTATTTCTCGCGTAAATTACCTTCTCGAAAAGATTTAGCGTTTCCGAAAATGTTCCTCGTTAAATTAGTTTTAAAGCCATAATCATAATTCAATAAGACGTTGAAAATATGCAATTTTCCCCATTCACAAAGGCTCCAGGCGAGATAATAACTTTGAAAAAAAAAAAATTTAAAAAGACTGTCAGATTTATAAGATTGTGATCATTGATCACTTAATTAACTGTACCTGGGGTTTTTATTCGTTTATGCCTAAGGCAGGACCGGCCTTTTTATCTTAAAACCCATAACTGAGCCTATCTGCAAATAATGGCTAACGTTTAAAAATTCAATTTCCCGTTATTTCCGATCTGCGAATTCGATTAAAAATGACGTCAAAAAAAGTACAATTGTGATCTCTATAAATCGTGAGCCTTTGTATAATTTTCTCTATTTATTTCTTATTGTCAACGGGTTTTGGGAATAAAAATTCGTGATATCTTGAGATGAGGCTAATAATAAGGTGGGGAACTTCGGTTCCCATGGGTTATTATATCATTTTGTCACGTCGGGAGGTTTCATTACAATGTGCACTTTATCACGAGTTTGGCGGTGATTTTTGTTGTTAAGTTTTCTTTTGGAATATTTTTTAACGCTGTGTACAAGACCCTTGACCCGCGAAACGTACCATATAGGAACCTAATGATCATACGTGGGTGTTTTTTAACTTCAAGAAGTTATTGTGATGCCCTCCAAGTCGGGTTTTTGGGGAAGGGTCTTCCAGATCCCGGAGGGTAAATTGAATATGGATCTATACCGATCTCAACTTTGTCTGTGGCTCCGGCCGGCCGTAGCATTTTTTCCGGAAAACTTTACGGCCACAGTTTTTAACCGATTTTCACCAAATTTTCACACAAATTTCTTTAGACGGTGAAGAAGAATGAAACGAGGGCGATTTTTGAATTTCGAAAAAATGGCGGAGATATGACTGTTTGAAATTTTAAAAAATTCGCTGCGGCTGAACCGTTGGCCCAATTTTCACCAAATTTTCACTCCTTATATTTTTTAAGAATTTTCGGTATAAAAAATTGCCACTTTTTAATTATTATTTTTTTTGGAAGGGAGAAATTTCTTACTTTTACCCATTAAGAGAGGCACATCCGTAGGCCAAAGAGCCCATTATTTCTACCTTAACACTTAAACGAATTAAAAAATAAATAAATTAAAAATTTAAAAAAAAAAAAAAAAAAAAAAAGCGCAATTTTAAAAGAAAACCCGGAAAATGAAAAAAAACTCGGAAAATTTTCACAAAAAAAACTTAAGACAATTTTTTGACAAAAAAGAACTTACAATACTTTTCGAAAAAAAAAATCGGAAAATTTTTTGAAAAAAAAATTGGAAAATTAAACAAATCTCGGAAAATTAAAAAAAAAAAACTTGGAAAATTTTTCGGAAAAAACTTCCCCTCCCTTATACTTCTCTTTCCTTATACTTCCCCTTCCTTAAATTTTTTTACTTTCTGAAAGAGGCACTATTGTATTACCATCGGTCATTTGAGATGCCACAAAGTGAACGACAGCCATCCGCTAAAAATATTTATAAAAAATAACAAAATTAAATTATTTCCCTTTAGGCCACCCAGGCCGTATAACAGTAAAACCAATTTGTCCAAAATGTCTTTTTTTCTTTTAATATTTTTAATGGTCAAAATTCAGTAATTACTCAAAAACCTATATTATGGCTAATTAAGGACACATTTTTAATCAACGGTAGTCCTCAGCCATAATTGCAGTAATTTTTTTCTAAAATTGTAGTTGGATTGTTTCTTATGGGGTTGGGAATTCCTTAAGATCCAATTATGCGTTTGGACTAAAATAATGAAAAGCTATTTCATTTTTAATTACGTTACGTCCAAGGGTTTGAATTATTGTTTCTAATTAAAGGTATCATAATGTCCTTGCGAAACACAAATAGAAAATACCCGGGAAAGGTAGTATCGGTAATAGGCCGTCCATAATCAGGGCTTCGTAATGCGCGCAAGAGAGATTCGATTTATTGAACCTTCATTTAGACAACCTGAGACGTTAATTAATTATTCAAAGTGATCAATTAGCCCCTTGAAAAAAATCAAAATTTAGTTCTTTAGTTGAAAATTTGATAGCGGAGGACGTCCGGAGGGCACCACAGACAAATAAATTTTGACTCCCTGATCAGGGATTCCACCCTTAAAATTTTGTTAAAAAAGTGACCAAAAAGCTAAGACTAATTTCGACTTAAAAAAAAAAACTTTTGCGGAATATTACGCAATGCCTTCCACTAATAAACATTTTAAAAAATTGTTTTTAGATGTAAAAATTGATAAGAGAGAAAAAAAGGAAGGCCGTTTAGGTTAACCTGAGGCGCCTCTATCAAAAGCGGTCATTGGGCACACATAAATAAGTCTCCGAGCTAGTAATTACCCAGATGACGATATTAGATGTGTTCATCGGAAACCGAAATTAAATAAATCTCAATTTTCAGACCGCTCACGTCAAGATCGATCTTGAAAATTCTCCCTTTTAAAATTCGAAATGTATCAATTACTCCATTAATACATAAAAATGAAGATTTTATTGATAAAACCGGTAATTCGATATTCGATGGAATCCATACCTGACATTTTACTTTATCCTTTAAAAGAAACTTAATCATGAAAGACGTTTGAAAGTACGCATTTTTTTAATTAGAGTTTCTCCTGCCTTCTTTTGTGGATTTATTTCTTATTTATGAAGTTACGACAATTATTCCGTCAAGGAGAGATCGTCCAAAAGCTTCCCCTCTTAGAAGTAAAAATACAAATAATTATTATTAAAACTTTCTTTAAGGAAAAAACCTGAACATTTCCTAAATTAACCTAAATTAATCATAAATCATTTAGCCGATTTTTTTAAGCGATTTTCGGACGTTAGAAGGTGCTATTCTCAAAATTAGTTCATGACAAACTTTATTGATTTATGGTTATTCGAGTCGCTTTAAATTAAAGGGGAAAAAAATTGAGAAAAAATGTGGAAGGTCCAATAAAGACAATTTTTTTTCCATTTTATAATAAAGTGCGTTTAAATAATTGGATTTCATAAATCAAAAAGTTTCACCGACAAATAAATCAAATCTGCAAAAGTGCATTAATTTTTTTTGCCTATTTTAAGATCGTTTTGTCAACCACTTTTATTTATTTTTTAATTAAAATTTTTCTTTCGTTTTAAACGTTTTTTTTCCTCCGCTTTTAAACTCTCTCACAAGAGCCTTAAGTAGAATCTACGGCCAACTTAATGAATTTGCGAAAAATAAGTTTTAAGTTCATCAAACGCCAAACTCTGGTTGGAATTTTGTTCTTAAATAATTAAGATATACGATTTTTCAAGTTTCTAAACAAACAATTTAATATGTCCAGGATACTCGACTTCATACTTTCGTAACCGTCTTAATACTGATTAGACACAAATCTTGATAAATTGGAGAAAAAAAAAATGTTCCAGGTTAAGGGGTTTAAATCAAGATTAAGGGAATTTCATTCGAGTCTCGTTATTGGAGGCGATCGGACAAGTTGTTCCTTTGATCTTTGAGTCACGCAGGTTGATAACAAACGCGTTCCTCTTTTGTTATCCGTGCCGGAATTTTAATATTTCTATTTCACACGAGGTGATTCCTCGCAGTTTTTCCAATAACCATTTTTGACGAGAAATCATTAAAACGAGTTTAAAAAAAGGGCCAGAGGCTTAACGAGGCCTTTGTCGACTAAAAAGTGACAGACACGACTCTTGCGGAATAACTTAGATTATGAACTCAAACTATTTGAAACATGCTTGGGAATATTTGCTAGGAGCAATCACGAATCTACTTTCGTTCTATTTTTGCTGAGTACAATGTCCGATGCCCGAGTATGTTTTTTTTAAAGAAGTTGGTACTCACGAGTCTTAACAAATCTGTTCCAGGATCAAATTAAACAAGACATATCTCCTCCATTAATATGCTACACCATTGGCCAGAAACGAATAAGAAGATAGAAAACTATTTGAAGATAGTTCATTGGCAATAACATTCCCCAAGACTTATATGATTGGTGATAAAAAAAAATAAATAAATATTCAATATTTAAGAACCACCATATAAAACGACTTTAGTTTTCTTTTTTTATTAATTGTCCACTTAGAAGTTTTGTTCCAATTTTGCGTCAAAACTGTTGGTTTTTAAAATTTTGTTTTCTTTTTGACTTATCTTTAGATTGAATTGAGGCGCTCCGGGTACGAAGGGCGAACTCGACAAAACGTAGTTTCGAGATATTCGCATTTTAAAGTTTCGGTTTTTACGTATTTAAAGGGGGAAAAAATGGCGAACTCAACATAAAAATTATATGGGTGTATTCACCAAGAAGTCAAGAATCTGAAAATGAAAAAAAAAAAAATGGAGGACCCTTCCCCAAAAACCCGACGTCGAAGGTATCACAATAACTTCTTTAAGGAAGTTAAAAAATTTGTCCGATGTCGAGTTCGCCCTTCGTACCCGGAGCGCCTCAATTTATTTACTTAAATACAAAAGATTTTTTACTCGGCTGCGGCCGAACCGTTGCGTTGGCACGATTTTCACCAAATTTTCACCAATTACTCCTTATAATTTTTAAGAATTTTTGGTGTAAAAAACTAAATCATTGTTTAACATTAATTATCATTTAGCAGGGGCAAATTTCATACTTCCACGCCTTACGAGAGGGACCTCTTTTGGGCAAAAATCCCAATCTTTTTACCTTGATACTTAAAAAATTTCGACAAAAAAAAACTCGAAAAATTTTTCGGAAAAAAAATCAGAAATTTTTGAGAAAAAAAAACTTAGAACAAAAAAAAACCCTCCGTTATACTTCCCCCTCCGTTATGCTTCCCCTCCCTTATACTTCTCCTCCCTTATGTTGTATTTCCCCTCCCTTATACTCCCCCTCCCTTATACTCCCCCTTCCTTTTAATTCCCCTCCATTATATTTCCCCTCCCTTATACTTCCCTTTCCTTATATGTACTTACCCTCCCTTAACTTCCCCACACTTATACTTCCCCTCCCTTACTTCCCCTCCCTTGTACTTCCTCTTCCTTATACTCCCCCTCCTATATTTTTCCTTCTCTTTAAGAAAGTTTTCGTTGGAAGCTCTTTAAACTAGTACTTATAAGAGTCATGCGATTTTAAATAGGTAAAGAAGACTGAAGTGGTAGTTTCGTGACATTAAAGGAATTTAAATATTTCATTAAAAGAAAAAGGAAGCATAAGAAGATAATATTAATTTTTAATCTGTTTTCCCGCTACTTTTATGAAAAATTAAATTTTGAAGGGGCCCCTATCGTGAGGACAACGGGACACAACTCTCTAAAGCGGTGACCACTACGGAGGATGATGGAAAAAAAAGCAACATAATTTTTGAAGAATTAAAGGTAAATTATGAGGTTCAATCATCGTCTCTTAGATTATAGACATAGCGGCTTCATGAATAGATCTTCTGAGCCGGAGGGTTGAAGGAAAAAAAGGCACCGACTCCGGCTATATAATTGATCTTCCTTGATGAGCGACGTGAAAAAATATACAAGCGAGAAAATTCCTATTTCTAATTAGCAGTTATTACACCGTTAAAATACTGTAAAGAAGAGTCAAATGCGTAAAAGGTCGTCATACCAGAGAAAAGACCGAAAGGCGAACATCAAGATCGCAGACTCGTTTGAGATGTTTAAAAAAGTCATTAAACAATTTAAACCAAGGTGAAGGATTTAAAAATATAAAGTCTAGGATTGGGTTTCAAAAGAATGGATGTAAAAACGCCATTGTTGGTGCATTTGGATGCATTTAGAACGTTTTTCATTCCCGATCATCGAAGGTTGCCCTCTGAAGTATTTTCGCCATTCGTTCTTGGCCTTAAAAACGAAGAAACGCGGTCTTAAGTTAAATAAACACCGCAAAAGGGATTAAAAAATATGTTTTTATATTTGATAGAGGAAGTTAACGGAGAAAATTTCTCAAATTCGAAAATTAACGTCGTAGATTTATGATGAGAGACGTTTCTGTATAGTCGTGTGTTATTAGGAAGTTTATATACGGGGAATTTGAGTGGCACCGCGTCCAATCTGAATACGTATTCGCGTTATACGAGCACAACCATTAATTTTCGGTCTTTCAAGAAACCTCGTCACGTCGCGCTCCGCTCAAAACCGTCATTTTCAAAAAGATCTCCCTTTTCTTCTCGTAAACATTAAGACATACGTTTTTACACAGGAAAAAAAGTTTAAAATGTGTAATTTTCATGATGAGAGATGGTTTTAAAATTAAACTCTTAATTATTTTTTTTGTTTGAAAGTCGTGAAGTCTCTCTTTTTTATGGAACAATTTTGAGGGACGTTCAAAATTTTGATTTTTTTAAAAGAGGTCATTTTAATTATTCAAAAAGTTGGACTTCACGGTCAAATATTGGATTTATGAGGGAGGGGGGTCGATTTTCACCTTTGGAGTGAAAACAAATCTTCGTAGAATTCAACGAGAAAGAAAAGCGGGATGAAGTGATGAAAGCTGGTCGAAAGAAGAAATTAAAGTTGAGTGATGTCCTAGAAAAAAAACCTGTAAAGGATTCGAAAATTTTCTTTAATGAAAATCTGACAGCGTACAATAAAAATTTATTAAGGTTAGTCAAAAATAAATGTAAAGAACTTGGTTATAAATATGTCTGGGTCGCAAACTCAAGAATTCTTGTGAGAAAAGAGGAAAATCATCCTATTTTGAAAATTTTTTCGTGTAATGATCTAAATGCAAAAATAAAATGAAGAGAGACAATGGAATAAATCGGTTGGTAAAACAATGGATGGACATGGAAAGGTATAACAGTATGAGGAGAGGAACCTTTTTTTTATTTTTGTTTTGGTGATTTTTTTCATTTTTTCACAAAAGAAGATTGTGATGGTATTGTTTTAAAAAAAGAATTTTGTGTTATATGTTTTGTACAAAGAGAAATATGTTTGTGTACGGCTGGAAGACTGTCAAAGGAAATTGTGGTGATGTAAATAAAGTCTATAAAATTAAAAAGTGTGTTTTTTGTATCACAGATGTGGTTAACGGTTATTGTGTAAACCTTATGACTAAAAAAGGATGATGAGGGATGAGGAAAACCTTGAAGAAGAGGGGCAAAACTTTGATGTGAAGGAAAGTTTAGGAGATTGGGTAAGAGAGTGCCTACCAGAGGAGAAAAAGGCGGTTTCAATGATACATTTAAATATTAGATCGCTGAGGAAAAACTGGAATCAATGGGTAATCGTAACGGAAAAATATAATTTTGACATCATAGTCCTAACAGAGGTGAATATTCATGATGATGAAGTAGATATTTACAATCTGAGAGGGTATGATATGGTTATTAAATTGAGAGGGAATAGGAGGGGAGGAGGCATCTTAATTTATATAAAAAAGGGTTACTAATAAATGAGATTGATATCAATAGCAATACTTGTGAATCGATAGGAGTTAAGTTGGAGAAAATGGGATGAAATTCGTGATAATTGGAATGTACAGACCTCCACAGGGGAAGGAAAGAGATTTTATAGAGGAATTGGATAATATTGGGAACCAGGGTAAGGGACAAAAATTTAATTTTAATGGGAGATATAAACATTGACATAAAAAAGACTGGGAATACAGTGGACAAGTATTTATCGGTTTGTCATGGACACGGAATGTTACCTAGTATAATGGATTTTACAAGGGAAGAAATAATTGCAGGTAGGGTGACGAAAACTTGCATAGACCATATTTTCATTAGAATAAAAAGGATTAAAAAAATGCAGGTTAGCTCTGCTGTAATAAAGCAAAAAATTTCTGATCACTATATGGTAGGATTAGCCATCACGGAAATGTCAGGGAGTGAAGGACACAAGGAGAAAAGAATAATTAGAATGTTTAATCAAAATAAAATAAATCAGTTAATTAACGATACAAACTGGGAAATAAAAGAGAAAGACCCTGAACAATATTATGCAAGGTTTTGTGAACTGATGGGTTGGATATACAAAAGTTCTTGTAAGGAAGTAGAAAAAAGGGATGAAATGGATTACTGTCGAAGGAAGAATGATAAAAAATGGTTCGATGAAAGCTTAAGGCAAATAATTTCAAAAAGGGATAAAATGTTCAGAAAATTAAAATCCAATCCCAATCATCCCATATATAAATTAGAATATAGGAAATTAAGGAATAGGGCCACATATGAGATCAATAAAGCGAAAAATAAATATTATAATAAGAAGATCAAAGACAATAGATACGACACTAAGAAAGTATGGGAAACAATAAATGAACTTATGGGACAAAAAAAGAAAATGGATGTTGACCAAAAAATTAAAGTAGTTTTAAAAATATAAGTGAAAAGGAAATAGCAGAAAATTTTCTGAAAACTATTTATAATGAGTTGCAAAAAATTAGTCATGTTTGTACTAATAAGCTTGGGAATGATATAGTTGGAAAAAGAGTTAAACAATTTAACTTAAGTCATGCTGAGGATGAGGATAGAGAAAATAATTAATTCCTTAAGTAAAAAGGCTCCTGGATACGACGGAATAAGAATAATAGATTTACAGTTAAATTCTAAATTATTTGCGAAAGTCATTAGGGTTTAATAAATAGAATGATTGATACAGGCATTTATCCAAAGGGTTTAAAAATATCGATTATTAGGCCAATATTCAAGGGAGGTAAAGGAGGAGAGTATAGAAACTACAGACCAATAAATATCTTGCCTGTAGTTAATAAAATAATAGAAAAATACATTGACAATAGATTAAATGAATTTCTGGAAGATGAGAAAATATTAAATGAGGCAGTTTGCCTATAGGAAAAACAGAGGAACTGAAAATTTATTATTACAATTTTGTGAAACTATAAATTCTAAACTGAATAAAAACATCTATGTCAGTGTATTTGTGGACTTCTCTAAAGCGTTCGAGACCATTAACCATAAAAAATTATTAAAGCAATTGGAAGTTATGGGAATATCAGGGAATTTAGGAAAATTGTTTGAAAGTTATTTGAAAGAGAGGAAAGTTATTGTAAGGGTGGGTGAGATTGAAAGTAAATGATGATGATGAATAAAGGAGTACCCCAGGGAAGTACATTAGGACCGAAATTTATAATATTTATACAAATGATATCAATAGGGCCATAGGGGCAGATGAAGCCTTCTTCTATGCAGATGACTCTGCCTTTTTAACGTGGCATAGAGATCCTCAAGAGGCATTGAAAAAGGCCCAGGAATGTATGAATCGGTTGTCAAAATGGGCCCATGATATGGAACTGGTGATAAATGGGAAAAAAACGGTGGTTATGGTGTTCAGGACACCCCAGATGAAGGAAGTGGAGTCACCACTAATAATTTGTCATGGCTGTGAGTGCTTGGTGAAAGAGAATATATTATGTAATTGTGATAAATTGGGGGTGGTGAGAGAATTCAGGTATTTGGGGTTGTATTAGATGAAAAAATGATTTGGACCCCATATTAAGGTACTAAATAAAAAACTAAGTTGCGAAGGCAAAATCTATAACCTGAAATGGTATGTGCCAAAAAATACGTTGATTTGCATTAAGGCAATTTTCGAATCCTTAATAAGATATGGGGTGGAATGCTATGGAAGCGCAGCAAAAGCAATCTCGAAGTGATAAGAGAGAGCCAGGAAAAAACGTTAAAAATGATAACAAATAAGAAGGATTTCAAAATGAATTTAGAAATATGTGAAACACTTGGGCCTAGACAGTTTATTTTTTAAAGGTTATTTTTTATTTTTGGACTAAGTACAAAGACATATTAGAAGAAAAAGTGATAGAACAAGAGAAAATAAAAAGTACATTTTGCCACTTGTACATAATGTATACGGAGAGAGAATGTCGAAGTACATTACAACAAATATGGAACTGTCTTCCCCAAGAGTTATTAAAAGGAAAAAAACAAAGGAAACAAAAAAAGAAGTTGTTAAATTTTTAATTCATAAGTTGAATGTTGAATAGGTAGCAATACAATAAAGTAAAAAAGGGAATAGAAAAGCTCGGCCACCGAGACAATGACTGCAAATACATAATGTAAATAGTGATAAATAAAAAGAGAAATTGTAAAATAAAAAATAGTTGATAAATGGAACCAGCCGATAGGAAGGAAAATGTCCTGGCTGGACCATAATTGTAATTAATTTGTATATAATGAAATAAAAAAAAAAAAAAAAAAAAAAAAAAAAAACAGGTGCAAACTCTCCGGCTCTCCAATCACGAGGTGGTACAGCCGAAAGTCACGTCTGGCTACGTGAGACTGGTTAGTAACACGACTTTTCGCTTCAATTGCGTCGGAGATCGATACCTTGCTCCGTTCTATGTCGATAAAAAAAAGGGAAGAAGTTTCCCACCCAATATATTTTACGTTTCCACAGTTTCGCTTCAAAAGTTCGGTTTGCGCACAAATGAGAAATCACTCATGGTGAAATAATGAGAGAAACATGTTTTTTTATACGCCAATTTCGGTTCTTGTACATAGAAGGACTTAAGCAGTTGCTATTGAGATTGATTGATTCTCTAATGTTTGTAACCACTGCAGTAGAGGGAGAAAAGTTACTACCCTCGTAGGATATACCTTTTACCCAGATGAAATGATAGCGTCCTGTAGTCCCACTGTAGAGACCACTGCTGTACAAAAAGAGTTACCACCATGGATATTCTCTGTGGTCCAAATCTGAAGAAATAATTTCGATTACTTGTAAATAGGCTGTAGGCTTGCAGAAAGCTGACATTGAACGTTGAAAATTCTTCAGTCTTGTGCTTCCACAGCTCCCGCTAGCCCAAATATCCATTTTTTCCCAGTACAACCCAAAGTTATTTGGGCATTTTTTACATTTTTTGATAATATGCAGCAATTTAAGCTGCCTCTTTTTACTAATTCATTGTTTTATCCCAGTGTGCCTATGGCGAAAATTATTCATAATATTTTTGAGGGCGAAAATCTCACGAATATCGATGAATAAACGATCGTGGGTTTTCTTCGTTATTATTTTAGATATGCGTTGGTGGCTGGCGGGATTTACATCTTCCTATAACCGATATCTTTTTTACCGCTTATGGAAGAGAGATGGACCGAGAAATATCCTTAAATGACAAAAAATATTCTTATTTTACGTCTTTTTTTCTGCTTTCTTACATACATAGTTTATAACGTCGCTGTCGTCCTAAATGATTCTTCACAAATGAATAAGTAAGCTACTTACGCACACGAGGTCCCAACCCTGGACTACATTTTGCTATTGGAGCGCAAAGAGATAGGAGCGATGGAGAAAAAAGTGAAGAAAGAGGTAAAACAATAAAAACTACGGGGTCTGGAAGACCTCTTCCAGATACCGTACCTCGGAGGGCGTCACAATAACTTCTTTGAGAAAGTTAAAAAAATGATAAATTAACTTTTTATTTAGGAGAAAAAAAGGGAGGATGATTGGGAAGTCACAAATTGCAAATATTACAAGGAAAACTACGGTCATTTTATGGTGAGTGGATGATGTCTGCATGTTAATTAATTTTTTTAAATTTTAGTCATGGGGAATGTTTTTACGGATGAACTATTTTCAAAGCGTTGTCTACATGGTATTACTTGTATCCCATCTTCCCTTTTTGGGTTATAGCAGTTATTTAATGTTCGAAGATGAATTTGCCGACTTTACTGAAGACCTGCATTTTTTCGTTTTGTTGTTTTTATCGCTTACTGCGGCGTTGATCGCCAACTTTTCAAAGTCAACGCTTGTTGGCTTGATAAGGTTTAAGATTCTTTTATGCTTTGAAGTTAAGTGTTTCCTTTAATGTAGAATGTTTGATGACGGCCTTCACGATTACGGGAGACATTAGACGAAAAGACTGCTGATGAAATCAAAGCAGTCACTGAGAAAATTCGAAAAAGGAAAACTTTTCGTTCACAATTTATGATTTACGGTTTAACCATGGCAGCTGGAACTATTCTCTGTCGACCTCTTTATGATTGGGCTATCGGAGAATTCGAAGTCCCAAACTACAAGCATAACATCAACAGGTATGTAATAAAATATACCAAAAATCTTTTTTCAATTTCTTCTAAGAATGATTCCCGTTAAATTGTACTATTTCTGGATGTCTCATCGCTGTATACAATCATTTTTATGTATCTGTTAGAATACTACATCATCCTTCAAACTACCTTCTTGGTCATCGGTAAACTTCTCAGATTTTTCCCCGTTAAATAATTTTTTTGTTAGCATCTTCAACAACCTTTATAACAACTTCGGAAGAACTCTGCGTGGAATTATCGACCTTGAATATTACACTGAAAAATTTAAGACGAAGAGCTGCTAGTGATGAAAAAGTTAAAAAGACGTTCTTTTGGATTGTCTCAAAAGAAGCGTGGTTCATCACATAAATATAATCAAGTAGGTTCAACCCTTTGAAAGCAGCCTGCCCTGCATATCAGTTCAGCAAGCTTTTTCTTACATATTTTTAGATGTTTTAAAGCTTTTCAAAAGCTCTATTACTGGATTTTATGGTTCATATTTACGATTTCCACGTACATGATGTGCCTTTGTGGCTTTTTGATGACGTTGGAAGGTGTCCAAATGAAACTCACCAATAGAATCACATCAATTTTTTTTCTCGTACTTGAAACATTTCACCTTTTGATTTACTGTTGGTATGGTGAAGAAATCGAAACTATGGTAAGCTACGTCCGAACTGCTTGTTTTTAAACTATTCTTTTAGAGTGGTGCTATACACTCTGAAATATACAATTCTGAATGGATCGAACATAGCATGATTTTAAAAAATTCTATTAATATTATTCAACTTCGTTCCCTGCAGCCTTTGAAAATGTCATGCGGCGGTCTAATGTACGCTAATTTAAACACTTTCAGCACAGTAAGATCTTTGTCAGAATTTTTAAGAGACTTAAATTTTTTTGATTTCAAGGTTGTCAATACTGCATATTCCTACTTCAATCTACTCAAAGCATCCCGCTAATACAGATAATGCAGCACAGCAAAAGAGGTGCCTGGATTTTTTAACTTTAACTAAACCTTGTCATGTTTTCATTCAACTTTGAGTCCATCTGACATCGGCTCTTAAATAATTTTTTTTTTTTTTAGGTTTTGAAATCAACGATCGACCATTTTGAAACCAGCTTTTGCATGATCTTTGCTTCTATAGTGGCCCCTACAAGCTTTAAAGTTAATTCCATGTTTGCTTTGTAATGAAATAAATAAAAAGAAGATAAGATACAAATTACCTTTCAATTGCATCGGATATCGATTCATTGCTCCGTAGGTACTATGTCAATAAAAAAAGGGAAGAAGTTTCCCACCCAAATATTTTACGTTTCCACAGTTTCGCTTCAAAAGTTCGGTTTGCGCACAAATAGAAATCACTCATGGTGAAAGAATGAGAGAAACATGTTTTTTATACGCCCATTTCGGTTTATGTACATAAAAGGACTCAAGCAGTTGCTATTGAGATTATTCGCGAAAGTTTGTAACCTGCTGTTGAGAGAGAGAAAAGTTACTACCCTCGTCCCATACCTTTTACCCAGATGAAATGATAGCGTCCTGTAGTCCCACTGTAGAGAGCACTGCTGCAGAAGGAAAGTAGAGTTGTGGGAACCACAAAAATATGTTCTAAATAATATTTATATCAGCATCAGAGTAAAATACATGACACACAAAGCAACTTCATACTTCATTTCTTTCTTTCTACATTTAGTGGTGATGATCCATCCCACAGAGTTACCATCATTTAGGATATACTCAGGTAGTGTTTTGCTGTCCCACCCTGATGACAAAAGTTCGAATCCCGATTGACTTATAAATTCTGAGATCCTAGTAAATGTAGGCTTGCAGAAAGCTGACATTGAACGTTGAAAATTCTTCAGTCTTGTACTCTTGAGCCTAATATCCATTTTTTCCGCAAGTACATCCCAAACAAAGTTATATTTTGGGCATTTTTTACATTTTTTGATAACATGCAACGACTTAAGCTGACACTTTTTACTAATTCATTGTTTCATCGCAGTGTGCCTTTGGCGAAAATTATTCATAATATTTTTGTGAGCGAAAACCTCACGAATATCTATAAATAAATTATCGTGGGTTTTCTTCGTTATTGTTTTAGTTATGTGGCGGGATTGATTTACAACCCCCATAACCAATATCTTTTTTACCGCTTATGGAGGAGATATGGACCGAGAAATATTCCTTTGTTTTTTTAAAAATGACTAAAATTTAAAAAAACGCCCTATAGTAAATTTAGAAAAGGTCGAACTGAGTTAAAGAGATTAATAAAATGAAAAGAAACGTTATTTTACGTCTTTTTTCTGCATTCTTACATACATAGTTTATAACATCGCCTTCGTCGTAAATGATTCTTCTCAAATGAATAATTAAGCTACTTTTGCACACGAGGTCCCAATATCAGAACTTGATGTATAATGAAACAAATTTTATATTGCAACATTTTGCAGTTGGAGCTCAAAGAGATAGGAGCGATGAAGAAAAAAGTGAAGAAAGAGGTTCAGGGGAAAAAAAAGGTGGATGATTGGGAAGTCACAAATTGCAAATATTACAAGGAAAACTACGGTCATTTTATGGTGAGTAGGTGATGTCTGCATGTTAATTAATTTTTTTTTTAATTTTAGTCATGGGGAATGTTTTTACGGATGAACTATTTTCAAAGCGTTATCTACTTGGTTATACTTGTAATCCATATTCCCCTTTTGGGTTATAGCAGTTATTTAATGTTCGAAGATGAATTTGCCGACTTTACTGAAGACCTCCATTTTTTCGTTTTGTTGATTTTATCACTTACTGCGGCGTTGATCACCAACTTTTTTAAGTCAACGCTTGTTGGCTTGATAAGGTTTAAGATTCTTTTATGCTTTGAAGTTAAGTGTATCCTTTAATGTAGAATGTTTGATGACGGCCTTCACGATTACGGGAAGACATTAGACGAAAAGACTGCTGATGAAATTAAAGCAGTCACTGAGAAGATTCGAAAAAGGAAAACTTTTCGTTCACAATTTATGATTTACGGTTTAACCATGGCAGCTGGAACTATCCTCTGTCGACCTCTTTATGATTGGGCTGTCGGAGAATTCGAAGTCCCTAACTACAAGCATAACATCAACAGGTTATTATTAAACAGTATTAAACTATACCAAAACAATTTATATTTCTTCTAAGAATGATTCCGGTTAAATTGTACTATTTTCTGGACGTCTCATCGCTGTATACAATCATTTATATGTATCTGATAGAATACTACATCATCCTTCAAACTACCTTCTTGGTCATCGGTAAACTTAGATTTTTTCTCCGTTAAATAATTTTTTGTTAGCATCTTCAACAACCTTTATAACAACTTCGGAAAAACTCTGCGTAGAATTATCGACCTTGAATATTACATTGAAAAATTTAAGACGAAGAGCTGCTAGTGATGGAAAAGTTAAAAAAGACGTTCTTTTGGATTGTCTCAAAAGAAGCGTCGTTCACCACATAAATATAATCAAGTAGGTTCAACCCTTTGAAAGGACCTCTCAAGCATACTGCCCTGCATATCAGTTCAGCAATCTTTTTCTTACATATTTTTAGATGTTTTAAATCTTTTCAAAAGCTGTATTACTGGATTTTATGGTTCATATTTACGATTTCCACGTACATGATGTGCCTTTGTGGCTTTTTGATGACGTTAGAAGGAGTCCAAATGAAACTCACCAATAGAATCACATCAATTTTTTTTCTCGTACTTGAAACTTTTCATCTTTTGATTTACTGTTGGTATGGTGAAGAAATCGAAACTATGGTAAGCTACGTCCGAACTGCTTATTTTTAAACTTTTCTTTTAGAGTGGTGCTATACACTCTGAAATTTACAATTCTGAATGGATCGAACATAGCATGATTTTAAAAAATTCTATTAATATTATTCAACTTCGTTCCCTGCAGCCTTTGAAAATGTCATGCGGCGGTCTAATGTACGCTAATTTAAACACTTTCAGCACTGTAAGATCTTTGTCAGAATTTTTAAGAGACTTACATTTTTTTGATTTCAAGGTTGTCAATACTGCATATTCCTACTTCAATCTACTCAAAGCATCGCGTTAACACAGCTAATGCTGCACAGCAAAAGAGGTGCCTGGATTTATTAACATCTTCAAAGAAAAAACTCTTATGTCCGGTTTTCGGGAAAGGCCAGGGGGAATTTTTTGTTTCTAAGCGTCCGAGGTGGCGGGGGTGGACCCAGGCAGAAGCTTTCGCCATAATGCCATGGCTTCCTTTCCCGATCAGGAGCAGTCACCCATCCACATTCTAACCGACGTTGCTTAATGGGAACTACGACGGTGTTCTAAATTCGTGTCAATTCACCCAGTAAACCCAGTTTTAAACTTAAAAGCCGCTATCTAGGACCAAAATGTTTGGAAAATCGTCTCTCACGTCTCTTCCATGCAAATGTCGATGGAGACGTGGGTCACGACGACGCGATTTGTCAAAAGTCGCGCATTTGCTCACAAATCGCACATCAACGACTTTTTTTTGTTAAGGAAGTTTACCATTCCTCTTATCTTGAGAAAGCCTTTAAGAAAACCATGGTAAAACGTTTGGAACCGTCGAGGAATATCCAAAAGTGAACTTTTCATTTTTCCCACTGTCAAGAGTCCATCTTTTTCTGACATCTTAACTAATTTTTTTTTTCAAAAACATTCTTTTTTAGGAAATAAATCAGCGTTTGAAACTTTTGCACGATCTTTGCTTCTATAGTGGCCAGAGCACAAGCTTTAAGTTAATTCCATGTTTTGCTTTGAAATGAAATAAATAAAAAGAAGATAAGATACAAATTACCTTTCAAATTATATTTCTGACATCAATTTTAGCCGAAGAAGGTCAAAACTCCGGTCGTTTTCCTTTCGCGGATAAGACTTTGCCTTCTTATCATCCATTAGAGGGAATGATTCATTCACTTATAAAATTTTCAAAGAATATGTGAATTCCATTAAAATTGATCTAATTAAGTTATAAATTTTGTTTTCACACAAAATTGTGTTTTTGTAAAAAATATTTTTAAGGCTCGAACCTGTTATTATTGATCATTTTAATTAGTTAATAATTTTTTAAAAGATCCATTAAAAATGCAAATTAAGTTTACTCAAAGACTAATCCTATAATTAAGTGGATCTTTTATCTCCATATCATGTAAAGGTAGTTTTAAAAAAAGAAGCAAATTTTCAATAAATCGAAGATGGTGACATCCCTGAGGGATATTAATCGGATAAGTGGGACCTAGTGACTGTAAGTAATGAAGGAGCGGCGAGCTTATAGAAAACCCGAGTGGGCGATTTTTTTATTAATGACCAGCGGGAATGCAGCTTATAAGTGTAACGGAGATGGTTGAAGTTTTTTTTATTTAAAACCCAATAATCTAATATCGGTTTTAAAAAATATTGGCTTAAAAAGAAACTTGACTTTCTTCACTTAAAAGTAAATAAAGTGTCCGAACGGTTTGTTTTGACTTAATGCCATATGAGAAGTTATTGAATTAGAGAAGTTTATGATAATTCTAGTAGCTTTAGTAGTCTTCAAATGATTTAAGAATCATTTCTAATTGCATTTCTACAACCTTATATTTCAATATTTGTTGTTTTTCCTGCTTTTGAAACTACTACTACAACTCCTCTTCCCTAATCCGACGTTCATAGGTCTTGAAGACCGCATTTCCTGATGTTGCCGACCCTCACAAGTTACTGCAGATGCTTTCATCTTCGATCGTGACACTTAGTTGACGAAAACAACGAATCACGAAATATCATAGTCGACTATTGACATCTCAACCGTTTTCCCAGGAACGGAGGAACTACTACTACAACTCCTCTTCCCTAATCCGACGCTCGTAGGTCTTGAAGACCGCATTTCCTGATGTTGCCGACCCTCACAAGGTACTGCAGATGCTTTCATCTTCGATTGTTGCACTTCGCTGACCAAAACAACGCATCACGAAAATCATAGTCGACTATTGACTTTTCAACCGTTTTCCCAGGAACGGAGGAATTACTACAACTCCTCTTCACTAATCGTCCGACGTCCATAAGTCTTGAAGACCGCATTTCCTGACGTTGCCGACCCTCACAAGGTACTGCAGATGCTTTCATCTTCGATTGTTGCACTTCGCTGACCAAAACAACGCATCACGAAATATCATAGTCGACTATTGACTTTTCAACCGTTTTCCCAGGAACGGAGGAACCCTTCATATCCTGCTTCTGACACCATTGAAAATGAGTACAATCCCCTTTATAAATGACCGAAACTAAAATAACCCAATCGCATAAATGAAGCAGATAAATAAACAATATCAGCGAGTGGGTAAAATAATTTAGAAGTTGGGTAGGGCATTGAATGAGTGAAGCCTTTAAAAGCTGACGTAGAGAAAGTACGTTTACTTGTGGCCCTCCCAGAATGATTTATAGAAAATGTCCCCTCCGGCGGTGCACTTAAAGAGGGGAAAAGTTCAGGTGGTAATTAGATGTTTGATTTGACTCGGCTACTGATAGCTACAGTTTTTTTAGCCCGATTTCTCCTTTCTTAGAGATATATAGGGACTTTAATTATCCTTAAAGGTCATAATGTACCACTTGTCGCTCCAAGACAGGGTTAAATAGAAGTAACAAATCTTTAAATTTATGACTCTTTCCGTCGAACAACACCGGGGGTATTGCGTAGAGACGGCGAAATATCGTCCGCTTTGTAATGAGCAACGAACACCATAAATATTAAGACTCAATGGCCGATTCCGTTTAAAACCTTATATTTCCTATTTGGATTAAATAATAAACGTACATTTTCTGGGCAACCGATAACGTTTTTATTATGGTATGTGAAGAGTGTCACCTTATAAATCGTTTGATATACAATCCTTGGGTTAACGATTTTTTAAAATATTCAACTCCCATTTCCATACGGTTTAGCCAATCAAATTGCAAATCGTATCAAGATGTTTCCAGCTTAAAAGGAATGCCAATAAAGTTTCCCCGTACATGATGTGGTAGTACCAGCATACTTGTCCAACGGACAAAAATATTCAACAAACACGTCTGTACACGTCAAATAAGATATAATGCATAAAAGCGTTTTTTTAAAATTCTTAGGTAGTCGTAACTTGAAAATGGCATCTGAATAGCGGAATATGCAGCGGAAAAAGTGAAGACTGTTATACAAAAGAGAGAGTGCGGTAGTGTTCCCATGGAGATGTCAGTAGTCGACTTTGATTGTTCAGTGGACGATCGAAAATTAAAGAGCCTCCAGTACATCGTATGACTCGTAAACCGGAAAGAATCGCGTTTTCGAGGCGAAGGAAACGTCGCTGTCGTCCAGATCTGGTAAGACCGAGGAAGATTGGACGAAAAGATGGAATTAATTACATGAAAATTGCAAAGACATCAGATTTCACCATATTTAGGGAAATCGAATTCGAGTTCATTTCGTCGCGTTAGTTCTAACACCAAGTCATTTTTTTAATCAATTTTGAGTTTGGCATTGTTTCTGATGGTAAATTTTGTGAAGAATCGAATTCCGTTGGTAGTTTAACCCTATTACCAACAGAAAACGCGTAGTTCACATTAATTATCATTTTAGTAGGGTGAAATTTCATACTCTACCCATCACGAGAGGCACATCCCTAGGCCAAAGAGCCCATTATTTCTACCTTGACACTTAAAAAATCTTCGAAAAAAGAAAACCCGGAAAATTTTAGGAAAAAACCGGAACTGTTTTAAAAAAAAAAAAATTTTAGAAAATTTTTCGAAAAAAAAAAAAAAACTTTGACAATTTTTCGAAAAAAAAAAAAAAAAAAAAAAAACGGAAAATTTTTCAAAAAGGAAAACCCGGAAAATTTTTCGTAAAAAAAACATCCCCCTTCCTTATTCTTTCCCTCTTTTATATACTTTCCCTCCCTTATACTTTCCCTCCCTTCGTTATACTTTCTTTCCCCTATACTTCCCCCCCTGTTATACTTCCCCCCCTGTTATACTTCCCCCTTCGTTAAACATCCCCCTTCCCTTTACGTACCCTCCGTTATCCTTACCCTCCTATATATTATGTACTTCCCCCTCTGTTATACTTCCCCTCCCATATTTTCCCCATCCGTTATACTTCCCCTCCTATATACTTCCCCCTCCTATATTGTTACTTCTCTTTAAGGAAGTTTTCGTTGGAAGCTCTTCACACCAGTACTTTTTTATCAATTTTGAGTTTCGCATTGTTTCTGATGGTAAATTTTGTGAAGAAACGAATTCCGTTGGTAGTTTAACCCTATTACCAACAGAAAACGGTTTAAATTTAGCCGTATTTAGGGAAATCGATTAAAAATTGAAGAGACCATTTCGTCGCGTTAGTTCTAACACCGTCTAAGTCATTTTTTATCAATTTTGAGTTTGGCATTGTTTCAGATTGTAAATTTTGTGAAGAATCGAATTCCGTTGGTAGTTTAACCCTATTACCAACAGAAAACGCGTAGTTCACGATTTCGCCAACAGGTAATGCATGAGTAATTAATCCGTATTTTGGCTCTCCTAAAACCTAGGAAAAATGACATAGCCGGTATTAGAACTAACGCAACAATTTATTATTTCTTCACGTGGAATTATCACTTAATAGAAAACAAAACCAAAAAACTGATTATCTCTCTTTATAGAGGAACGAAATTTTTTTTTTTAGAAGAAATGATTTGATTGTTTGTGGTTTGAAGAGTTGCTAATGGTTTCTGACCAATTACGGTCGTGTAGATTTTTTTATTTATAAAATGTTCCTTGATTAAGTGTGTCAAAAAATGTGTTTTTATTTCACAACAAATTAATTCATTCGTATTAATCAAAAAAAGGATGCATGCCCATGAACGGAACATCATTCAAGTTAAAGTAGAAAATTATTCATCACTTTCAAAAGACGCATTTAAAAAAGTCAAGAATTATCTTTAGGCCCTTTTTTATTTAAATGAAGCCTTAAAAGGTGAATTAATTGATTATAATATTAATAAAATTTAAATTTTTCTTCCCAACCTTATTAGAGGCGATTTAAATAAAAGGCGGATAAAAATTAAATTACATGTCGACCTCTTAAATATTCAGCGCTTTAAAAAGGACGAAAATGACACAAATGAACGTTTTAAAAAGGTGTCTATTAGTGAGAGTTTAATGGGTTTGTCTACAAAGTTTTAAACCACAAATGGATTTCGGTTGATACTTTCGAAAAAATGCTAATTTTATACATTTTTTCAGAATCTCGGCTTCGAAAGCCTTCACTTCTTGGAGAGAATTTACGATTCGTTTGTCACTAAACGAGTTCGTGTTGAAATTTTATTTAGTTTTGTTTAATTTTAGCTTTATTTGAAGATAAAAATAAGATTATGAATCCTGTGACACTGTTTTTGGTGGAGGGTCGTTATATGTTGAAAAATATTGATATTTTGAACTCCCTCGCTTTTTGAAAAAAGCCGTAATGCCCTTAATCTGAATAAATTTTAGACCGCACATTTTGCTTCTTATGTCAACTTCATCAAAATATTGTGATACCCTCTCTCCGAGGACCCCGAAGGATGTGGGAAGCGACGACCTTTGTACCCAGAAGAAAAGCCGTTGCCCTGAAGAGTCAATAATGATCGATGTGTACCTTCTGTGTTTAATTCGCCGGGGAGAGAAAAGCGATTAAGGCGCCTCCTAATCAGTCCGGTGCCCCGCTGGAGTAAATGGCTAAACATTAGTCACCCAGACCTGAGGCGATCAACTCCTCCCCCACGATATCAGGTTATTAACCGACTACTGATTAGCGGGTCGTTCTCAAAACCGAGATATCAATTATCTTTTCGCTCATCAACGTAGATTATTAATTGCAAAGGATTACGAATTAATATCACGACCTCGGATTCCTTGATTGATGCCAGTGATAAATGTTAGGAGCAGGTACCATTATTAAAGAATCTTTTCCTTTAAGAAAAATAAAAAAATTGACGGCTCCGCTGACTATAATTTATTTCGAGTTCCTTAAACCCTCCTCTTTTCTTCCTAGCAGTTAATATCTGTCAGATTGCAAAAAACTTCCGAATCCTTTTCAAATCGCCGTTTAAAAAAAATTAAAAGTTAAGGAAGTTACCGAAGTTATTTTGTATCGTAAAATTTCCAACTTGTTTATGAGTTGTGAAAGGAGGTGGCTTAACATGCAGAATAAATTTACAGTAAGGTTTCTAGAAGCACTTAATTTTCTGCTATATTTTCCAGTTCAAAATGCCATAGAAAATATTAAAAAGGAAGAAAGAAGTCTCCGGACGTAAGTAGAAGGGAAAGACGTGATGACCAATACTATTCCATTTACGATCCCCCACGAAATAAATTCCGGATCATAATTTAATGTGTTCGGCCGTAAAGTGAGCCCCCAAGGGTGTAATTCTGAACAAGAGCCACACCCGAGGAGGCACTCGAGAAAGAACCATTTCAGTCCTTTATGGTTGGCCAATATACTTCTTCTTACTTTTTTTACAACTTTTTATCCCGTTAGAGATATTTTTTTCAGGAAAAGATATTAAAAGAAATTTTGTTTAAACCTAAAATCAGATATCAAATGGCGTCTGGTTGTTCAAACATTGCCTTCAGCCCAAATGAAGGAAATTCAATGAAGTATTAAGCGCTTCAAGGTCTAAGCTTGCTAAATGTCGTTTAAACACTACTCTGATGAATCGTACATCTGAAAAAAAAACTTATATTCGTTAAATATCTTTCATGAGCAGCCTTCTTTCTTTTTCCCGACATAGCAGCCAATGGAGCCCTTCAACTCTCTTTTTCCAAGAGATGACAGCATTTTAAGCCCTTTATCTCCCTTTTCCCAAGAGACTGCAGCATTTGGAGCCCTCTACCTCCCTTTTCCCAAGAGGCTGCAGCATTTCGAGCCCTCTATCTCCCTTTTCCCAAGAGACTACAGCAGTTCGAGCCCTTTGTCTCTCTTTTCCTAAGAGACTGCAACAATTGGAGCCCTTTAACTCCCTTTTCCCAAGAGACTACAGCGGTTCGAGCCCTTTGTCTCTCTTTTTCCAAGAGACTGCAGCATTTGGAGCCCTCTACCTCCCTTTTCCCATGAGGCTGCTGCATTTCGAGCCCTCTATCTCCCTTTTCCCAAGAGACTACAGCAGTTCGAGCCCTTTGTCTCTCTTTTCCTAAGAGACTGCAACAATTGGAGCCCTTTAACTCCCTTTTCCCAAGAGACTACTGCAGCAGTTCGAGCCCTTTGTCTCTCTTTTTCCAAGAGACCGCAGCATTTGGAGCCCATTAACTCCCTTTTCCTAAGAGACTGCAGAATTGGAGCCCTTTAACTCCCTTTTTCCAGAGACTGCAGCATTTGGAGCCCTTTGTCTCTCTTTTCCTAAGAGACTGCAGCAATTGGAGCCCTTAAACTCCCTTTTCCCAAGAGACTGCAGTATTTGGAGCCCTTTATCTCCCTTTTCCCAAGAAACTTCTGCATTTCGAGCCCTTTGTCTCTCTTTTCCAAAAGAGACTGCAGCATTTGGAGCCCGTTAACTCCCTTTTCCCAAGAGACTGCAGCAACTGAAGTCCTTTATCTCCCTTTTTCCAATGGATGGTTAGAGAGACTGCAGCATTTGTAGCCCATTATGTCCTTTAATTATACGCTTGCAGAATCTGCAGTTCTTTATCTCCGTGATTTCCATATGTCCATGAAACTATCCTTGATCTACCTAGGGAACTGAAAAAAAAAATTATTTTAATAATTTCTTACGGAAAAAAAGAGAAACCGCCAGTTATTCTACCTATTCGGCCTCAGCGAGTGGACTAACTGATGCTCCATAACCATTAAATGGTACAATTTTGCCCAATAAAGGAGAACTCTAGTGAAGGAGCGAAGAAAAATGCAACATGTGTATTCTGGTTGTCGTCCTTTTTATCTAATAAAGGGTAGGGTAAGAACCCCCATTAGACCTCAAACACGTCCCGGCCTTTTTCATATACGGCGAAAGCAATTACAAGGTGTCGAGTTTTCAAGACTTCCCTCTTCAAAACCCAAAGCTTGTTTAAGCTCTTGTAACAACTAGTCAGATATTAAAAATGTTTGCGTACATAAACGTCATAGGAGCGATAAAAAGACACTAATCACACCTTCCACTTATGATCTCCGCTTAAAAAAATGCTCAGTAGATCTGTTGGGTAGAAAATTATTATTTTTATGCAGCTTTTTTTATACCATGAATTTTTTTTTCTCTAGGAATTTTATTGCGCCCTCATAAAAGGCAGGTCTCAATAAAAGCTTATTCTACCTTCAATTACCTGCTCGGAGTTATTCAAAAGCCTCAACTCCCATTAGCATAGCGATTGTAAACGTGGAAAGAAAATCACTAAGATATCATTTTCAAAGATGGCTATCTACACGGATGATGCATCTTGCTATCCCACGTTTTTAACCCTTTCTCTTAAATTTCGGAATATCAAAGTTTCCAATATCTACGCAATGGAAGCAGTTCTCAGATTCCCTGGCGACTGGACTCCCATAGCTGAAAAATTATTGCTCTCCTAATTACTATGAAAGTACCTACAATGAAGCATTTCATGCATTTACATTTGCTCGGTATATGGTACTTTTTTTTGTAAATGCCAAGAAAGGAGAAATTTTATTGCTCGGATTACACGCATTGCATTGTAATTGTTTGTGCACTCTTGAGAAGAAAAAAATGACGTTTAAATCTCAAGTTTTCTTTTAAAAAGGAAAGGAAAAAAAATTAGTGAGAGAGGATACCGCTGTTATTAATCGCAAGGTATGATCTTTCGCGGCGGGACATTAGAAAAGTATTTAAAACAACAAATCGCCTTTTACCTTAAAAAATCTTATCTCGGTTTAACATCCTGAGAATATAATAGTCGCTGCGCAATCCAGGAGCTGCATTGTCGCCGCTGAGAAATTGAGGCATTCGCATCCTTCGCCGAAGTAAAAAAGAAATTCCGTTTTTATTTCCCCCCCACTTGTGAATTTTCGGCTTCGAAAAATACGAGGGGTTTTAATTAACACAAGAATAAACACGCCTATCTCCATCTTGTAACGCTACATTAACGAGATAGTTTCCTTCCCTGCGGGGGGCTCGTGAACCAATTGACTCCGAAATCCCGAGCCCGCTTTTTTTGGGAAGGTGGACCTTTTCAGTATTCAGAAGCCGTTGATTTCTTTTAACAACGCACGAACATTTAGCAGTTAACCACATTATTTTTAAAAACAAAGGAGTCAATTCTAGGACCTCATAATTCATAAATATTTTATCTTAAGTTGAGTAAAAAAACAATTTATTGTAATTTTGATCCGATTTTTACCAAAATTTTGTTAATTTTTAACTTCCTTAAAGGAATTATTGTGATACCCTCCACGTCGGGTTTTTGGGGAAGGGTCTTTCAGACCCCGGAGGGTCAAATCGAATCTTTACCGATCTCAACTTTGTCTGTGGCTCTGGCCAGCCGGCCGACCGTCCGTAGAATTTTTTTTCTGGAACACTTAACAGCCACAGTTTTCAACCGATTTTTACCAAATAAGAAGAATGTAACGAGGGCGATTTTTGAATTTTCAAAAAATGGCCGTTTATGTCTGTTTGAAATTTTAAAAAATTTGCTGCGGCCGAACCGTTGGTCCGATTTTCACCAAATTTTCACCAATTACTCCTTATAATTTTTACGAATTTTTGGTGTAAAAAAAATTTTTTTTACATTAATTACCATTTTAGTAGGGAGAAATTTCACACTTCCACGCCTAACGAGAGTGATCTCTCATGGGCGAAAATCCCATTATTTCTACCTTGAGATACCTACTTAAAAATTTTTTCGGAAAAAAAAACAAACAAACTTCCCCCTCCGTTATACTTCCCCCTCCGTTATACTTCCCCTCCCTTATACTTCCCCCTCATATATTGTTACTTCTCTTTAAAAGGAAGTTTTCGTTGGAAGCTCTTCATACTAGTACTTTTTTCTTCTTTCGAATGTAGGGACTCGTTTAAGCTGCTTTTACCCCGTTTTGTGAGGCCAGGCTGGGCGAAGACTGTAATTTTTTCTTCCTCAAAATTCAAAGTTCCAGTCTGAGCTGGCACCAGATAAATTTTTTATATGGAAATTTAAGTCATGAGTTATTTCGTTTTCTCAAAAGGAGTTCAATTGGTGATAGTTTGCAAAATCGATTTGCTTTTCATGCGTAAAAATGCCTTCTATACAATCAAAAAACCGTTTATAATACGAGGAGAAAAAAAATTTTTTTCCACGAGGTTAAAGGGATCGAAGAAAAAAAAAGAAGATTCCAAAATATTCGCGTATCATGGTCAGACCCCCCTCGTTCATTGTTCGCGTTTATGTGTTAAAACGGGCGGGAATAGGAAATGCGAGGGGATACGCGTGACCCGGGATTGGACGTTTATGGGAGCGGCGAAGGGGGACCTGCGGGAGGGGGACCGGCGAACCCTCGTGGACTTCTCACTCTTCAGTAGTGTTGTGGCCACCGCGAGCGAACCCACGCACAACCTACATCCACAAACACGTCAAGTAAGACATTTTAATAAAAAATAAACACGACGAAAAATTATGCATCAATATTTAAAACCCAAACAACCTAAAAACTACAAAGTTGCTAAAGATGGGGAAAAAATCTCAAAGTTGAAACTTTTTTCTTAAGCCAAAAATTTGCTTCTTTAGCAAGGATAGCGCATTTCGATTTATCAGTGAAAATTCATCCCCCAATAATTTTTGCCTCCATAAAACCATACTTTTATGCAAAATTTCCTATTAAATTTTCTAAGTTCAACAATTATTCATTATTGTTGTATAAACTGTATATGGTATAAACTATTGGCTATTAATTTTATTACGTAATAAGATAGTAAATTTAAAAAAATGAAATATTTAGGTAGGTTCTCATTTACCTGTTTAACTTGAGAGTTTAACTTTTCAACTCTAAAATAGACTAAAAAGTAACGCATTCTTAAGATTGAAAATTTAAAGAATTTTCCTTCCGTTATTATTAATTTATTGAAAATATGGGTGAAAATTAGGTCATTAGGTCAAACCATTAGGTCTTCCGGCGCGGCTACATCTTTTGTTCTTATTGACAAAAAAGTTTTCTATAGTCAAAATTGTTTACGTGACTTCAAAATAATAAAACGAAATTATTGAAGAAAAACAATTTTTTTTGGCTTATTTACTTATTCTAAAGTCGTAAAAAACACGATTCTATAAAAAACTCTATTAAAAATATATTGGCAGAGGAATAATCGTTTTTCAAGGTTTACTTACTTATTATTCCGAAGAGATTATCAAACAATGTAATCAAAACCGGATACTAATTGCGAAGATTGGGAATTTAGCGGAGTTGTTCTATTAAAATGTCAATTTTATTCCTTCGATGCCAATCATTTATTCATGTCCGCTTGTTTAATGCAAAAATCGCCGAGCCTTTTTCACCTTCGTCGGCGACGCAATTTTTTTTCTTTTAGATCCACATTTTTTCTGTAGAAAAGTTTAAAAACTTGTATAAAAGATACTCAATTTCTGCGGTTTTCTTGGTCAAAAAACTGAAGAAAAGGCTCGGAAATTGATTGAAGGGAATCAAATTTTTTTTTGGCAGAATATCGAGAAAATTGACCAAACTATCAAGTTCGTTGGCCAATAAACCGATGGAAAGAGGCTCGTCCATATTTAAGGTTGTTTCTTGGCCCAAAAATCGAAAAAACCGAAAAAAAAATTCATTTTTAGGGAATTTTTTGGCCCAAAAATTGAGAAAAACGCCCAAAAATCATTTTCTTTTCTTTTTAACACTCTCAGCGCGGGTCGATATATATATCGAGTAGAAAGTTCCTTTCCCTGGGCGGACTATTCGTTGGTCGATATATATCGACCGTTCATGCGTCTTTTAAAAAGCGATTTTCGATGCTTAAAACAGTGAATTTCGCACAACCGTTGACATACGTTAATTCTTAAAGGGTTTTTATACCTAAATACGGCCTTAGCTTGACTCTAGACCTTTTTCTTCATTTCGATTTTGACTTTCAAAGTAGACAGTTGAACCAGCTACTTCACGGAGACGTTTTCAGTTCAATTTTGGATTATTTTTCTACTTTTTGACTGTAAGTTTTTTAAAATAATAATTTTTAAACTATTAATTAACTTATGATCACAACTTTTTGCCGTTTTTATTAATATTATTTAGCTTTTAGACCAAAAGAGTAGAAAAAACCAAAAGCGTTCCTTCTCACAATGGGACCTGTTACTATTAATTTCGGGTAATTTCTTTAAAAACTTATTAATTTTTTGTTCTATTAAGTTAAATTAAACACAAAATTATTTATTAGGTACAACGATCATAAGTTAAAATCATTTTTTTTAGTATAATTTAAAAAAAAAAGGAAAGACTTCCGAGCGGTCAGGAGCAGTGGCGAATTCGGAAACTAAAACTTTGAACGGTAGCAGTTCGTTCTATGTTTCACTCTAAAAACAAGTTCGTTACTTTTTACCTTTTCCAACTTTATTAAGGCCGAAGATTCATTTAGTTTTTTTAGTAGATTTTATTCAAAATTATTCACTTTTATTAATTATTTTAGTTTTTGCACTTAGAAAAAATAAATAACTACCTACTTACCCAATTTTTCTAAAACAGCATTAAATACCTATTTTCAAATACTTTTCATTATGGTAGAGATCCGCGCTGTTTTTTCTATAAAAATTTTTTTTATCGGTTTTTCCCTCCAGGTCATTTCACCGGATTTGAGATAATCTTTACCTACTTACGTATTAAGTTTTGACAAAAAAATCGTTAAATTAACTAAAGTTTCCTTTCTAATCCCAACGGTTTTTTCGGGAATCCCAAGCCGTTACAAATGGCTAGTGACTTAATTTTTTATTATTTGTCATCAGAAAAGCAATTTTGAATAATTTGAGTAGGTACCATAAATATTTCGCACACGTGAAAATGTATCCACACGAAAATATATAACGAGCAAATGTAATAATATAAAAAAAAAAAAAAAATTAAGCTAATGGCTAAAAGTAATAGGTTGACCACTTAGAGAAGTTGATCCTAGTAACAGTTCCAAAATGGTATGAGAAGGGGAAAAAATTGCGGGATTGCCTACAAATCTGATCTTTTGTGAGGGACAATTAAGCCTTATTTTGGCATAATTAACATGCCAAATTAATTTTATACTTCATTATTAATGTTTTTGGAGGTAATTAAGTAGTTTGACGAAAAAAAATTTTCCCGCCCCAGGGTGAGATTTGCCAGTTGGGCTTGCCGCGCTGAGAGTGTTAAGAATCGTACGCATTGAGATAGGACCACTGGACAACTTAGTTTATGATGCCATTAAACCTAATTTTTTATTAACTCGCTAACCTGGACGACCCTGTATAAAAAACATTAAAAGTCTAGAAAGTTAAGATAATAAATATTTTGATTTTTGATTATGAGTATTAAAAATTAATTATTGTACGGTGAACCTTTTGACCCTTAAAGCGGCGAATTTGAGCTTCAAGTGAAGTAAATCAAAGACCGCGTGTTACAGTCCCAAAAGGTTTTAAATGTCAGGATTGGTGGAGGCACGTACGAAAATTAATTTCGTTGATCGGTTCTAAACCGCTGGCGGCGAAGGAAGTTTTGTATAAAAGGCGTTTTATACGAAGGCATTTTTATACCCCGGAGATGTTGGAACCTCAAAAAAACCCATCATACGGGTTCTAATAATGCCTTTGAAGAAAAAATTTTTTTACGGGAGAAAAATGCGCTTCCGATACTGACAAAAAAAGAAGAGCGATTTCAATGAGGTTGACGAACCTTTGAACTGTCTCTGAAGAGGTTTCTCCCCCACTTGAAGGCCTTTTTGAGTCAGGAGCCTAAATCACCGCTACGCCCGCTGATTGACTCGCTCCCGGCATTTCAATCCGAAAAGAGACAAACGCAAAACGTCTCCATTTAAATTCTACGTCTTCCTCCCCGAAAGTTCTTTAAATAATTTCGAAATGTACGCAACTCCTCGAAATTAGGTGTTTTATCTCCCGAATTTTTGGGTAACTTCAAGTTGTACGGAGTAAAACATTAAAATCTCTTAAGGGTCCGTTATACCGCTTTAAATTTTTGCTCCAATTTTGCGAGAAAACTGTTCGTTTTAAACAATTTTTTCTTTTTTGTTTGGCATTAGAATACATTTATTAACTTAAGTACAAAATATTTTTTTAAATTCACAAATCTTAAAAACGGAGAAAATCAGAAAAAACATCACGATTAAAATATTAAAAATTCCATAAAACGAATTTGTATTTAAATTTATGACAGTTTAATAAAGCTAGAAGCAAAGGAAGTTTTTCTATCTACACTCAACTTTTTGTAAATTGGGAACAAAGCGTAGCGATAGTTCTAACATCGGATAAGTCATTTTTTATCAATTTTGAGTTAGGCATAGTAGATGGTAAATTTTGTGGAGAATCGAATTCCGTTGGTAGTTAAACCCTATTACCAACAGAAAACGCGTAGTTCACGATTTAGCCAACAGGTGATGCGATTCCAATGAGAAATTAATCCGTATTTTGGCTCTCCTGACAACCTAGGAAAAATGACTTATCCGGTGCTAGAACTAACACGAGGAAATTCAAAAACTTGATTCCTTCACTCCTGGTTAAATAGAAGATTATTGAACTCTTTCTTAATTTTAGTTTAATGTATTTGCTTTTTTATTATTCAAGTTTTGCACCCACTTGGTGAATCGAAGCACGGCGGCAAAACCTACATTGTAGCAGTTTTTTTTTTTTAAATTATGGTAATTTCCCTCAGGCCGCAGAAACGATCGCTGTGTTTACGGATGCAAACCGCCTGATCATTACGCCGTTTCAGACCAATTAGGGATCATTATAAAAAGTGGCATTCGAGTTCTACGAGCGTATAATACTTAAAATTTTACGACAAATCTACATTTTAAACGGCTTCATTTTGAAGGGGAAAAAAAAGTGTCTTTTTGACCCCCTGGTTGATGAGCCAAAAAAGCGGAGGGTTTTGAAATGTCTTTGAGAAAGTTAAAAAGCGTGTTTTTTAAAGCGAGAACGGGACCCATGGGTGGAAGACAATGTGGTAATTTAAAGGAACGAAACGAGCTTCACTGAATCATTCATGGGATGAAATCATAGAGCGCAATATGGAGTCCCATTGTTTACACATGAGCTGAGCCATTAAAGTGATTGACTGCTTACTCACTCGACTATTCGCTAATTAAACGCGGATTTCAATTTCCATCGAAATCAAAGAGAAGTTATTGAATTACCCTCCATGTCCGCTTTTTGGGTGAGGGGTCTTTAAGACCCAGGGAAGGAAAAACTATTTGTTTCTTCCCATTTTCACCAAACGTTTATAGAAAATTACTTTTGTGGCAATTTTTTAACTTCCTTAAAGAAGTTATTGTGATACCCTCCACGTCGGGTTTTTGGGGATTTTCTAATTCGAATTTTCTACATTAATTATCATATTAGTAGGGAGAAATTTCATACGTCCACCCGTTACGAGAGAGACCTCCCAAATCCCAAATGGGAGAAAATCCCATTATTTCTACCTTGATACTTAAAAAAAAAAAAAAAAAAAAAAAAAACGGAAATTTTTTTGAAAAAAAAAAAAAAAAATCTTCCCTTCTTTATTCGAGTACTTCCCCCTCTGATATACTTTCCCTCCTTTCTACCTCCCCCTCCATTATACTTCCCCCTCTGTTATACTTCCCCTCCTTTATACTTCCCCCTCCTATATTTTTACTTCTCTTTAAGGAAGTTTTCGTTGGAAGCTCTTCAAACTAGTACTTTTCTTTGAATTTGCAAAACAAGCAGAAAACTGTCTCTCAAGTTTATTTTTATCATCGCCGTACTATTGGTCCAATTTTTTGAAACTGTGGCATTCGTAATCGGTTTTAGTGTTTAAAATGTGGGACAATATTTAAAATTCCTTGACTTTATCCTATAGATTTATTAAAATGGTCTTTAAATCTAAGTTATAGGTAGGCACAAGATATTTAAAAAAATTTTCTTACAGGTTTTTATTTATGAAAAAAAAATTCGTTCCACTTAATAAAGCGGATTATGGCCACAAAAAAATAAATTTGAATAAAAATCTATCTAGGAAAAATAAAAAATTCTCCAATATAAACATTCAAATTGAGCTACCGGTTGAATCAACACCTGATCCTTTTACAAAAGAGGCTTGCGTCCAATCGGCGATACAAAACTGAACAAAGGCCTTTTTTGAAATGCTAAACCGAAACCTCTACGGTATATATTATAAGGTCGAAAATGTAAATGAGGCCCGATTTGAATAAAGGAGTCATGAATTCAGAGCCTAAACTACAATGCAACAACTAAAAACCTCAGACGCGCCGAGTTACAAATTAGGTCTTAGGGCTTATCGTGACCGAAAACACCTTCTAATTGCACAACTATCATCTTTGACTTTTTATCATCTATTGTTTCTAAAATTAATTTACTGTTTTTGATGAATATTTTAACGATTGAAATTAGATCGAGTCTTTTTCGTCGAGTCACGACCCTTAGGTGGTCGCCCGAGATTTACGAGATTTACACCCAACGGCTTCATCCAACAAGGAAAACGGGACTGATCTACATGTCAAACCACATTTAAACCCATTTCGGTCTTAATTAAACTCTGAATACCAATAATCACGATATGCAAATGCATTTTTTTTCTCAAATTTTTATCGGGGCTAATAAACTTGTTTAATGTACTAGTACTCTGATTAAATTAATGATTAAATTTTAATCAATAATAAAAAAAACTGGAATCTTGACTTCCTGAAAATCAAGTCAGAAAAAACATTTTTTTTTGCGATAATTTTCACCCAATGAAGAACACTTACTAAGCGAGTTATTTTTTAAAGGTACTTGGGGTATACTTCCCCCTCCTTTATACTTCTCCTCCTTTACACTTCTCCTCCTTTATACTTCTCATCCATTCTACCTCCCCTTCCTTTATACTTCCCCTCCGTTATCGTTTCCCTCCCTTATACCTCCCCTCCTTTATACTTTCCCTCCTTTTTACTTCCCCTCCTTTATACTTCCCCTCCAAAATTGTACTTCTCTTTAAGGAAGTTTTCGTTGGAAGCTCTTCAATCTAGTACTTTTAGTAAGAAACCCCATTTTTGCTTGGTTTTTAGGAGTTGTAAGCGAGTAGCTTATCTCACTTAAAATAGTTCCATGGGGTTCCGCCTGGGGTCTAACGATCATAGCACGCGTCGATTAGAGTGATAAGATTTAATGTCGATTAAGAGTGTTTACGAATGAATGTTCGTGTAATTTATTAGTAACTTAGTAAGATTCTTTCTTAGAACGTGATTTATTCACCTTAAATAAGTAAATACAAAATAAAAGAAATAGAACAAACCAATACCTTAAATAAGTAAATAAATTACACGAACATTCATTCGTAAACACTCTTAATCGACATTGAATCTTATCATTCTTATCTACGCGCGCTATGATGGTTAAACCCCAGGCGGAACCCCATGGAACTATTTTAAGTGAGATAAGCCATTCGCTTACAGAGTTTTTCCTCGGTTTTTAACAAAGAAATGCCATTTTTACAGAATTTCCAGATGATTTCCACGGTTTTTTGACAGAGAAACCCCATTTTTGTATTAATAAGGGTTTGACGATTGAAAATTTTTTTTTAAGGGAACAAAGGGGGGATCTTTCTTCTTTTTTCTATTTAATATGCCATGTTGGGATCATCATTTTATTAATAGGATTAAGGCTCGTTTTACATTTCTATATTATGTATCCGGTTTTAAAAATGTTGATCCTTTCAATTTTCGAGAGGACAATAGTAGGGAGCATTAAATATGGTCAGAATTCAAACAAACCTTCCTCCAAATAAATAAACTGTCGAAAGATACCTATCGAAACCTATTTCAGGCATAAAGAACGTTCCTTAAATCAGTCAGGTTTTACGGTTACTACTTTTGAGGTGGGCAGAAAACGATGTTTAAGTTATGAGCGAGTTATGGTGAGGTTAAATTTAGAAGTAGGAAAAAGCATGTTTTTATTTTTATATTTTTTAATAAGGACCTTTTTTGGAGAGTGGATGGTACCTGTTGTTTGATGTAACGTAGAAGGGATTAATTAATTTAAAAAAATAAACACTTTTTATAACCTGTTTCCTCCGTTATTAAAATGAAAAAAATAAAATAAAAAGTTTCATCTTGTTAGTAGAAAAGCGTCAACGTTAAGGTGAAAAAAAGACAACATTTTCAATTTGTCCATAATGGCTTTGAAAACCAGTCTCGTTATTATAGTTTATCCCGAGTATATTGAACGCCTTGATCGGAAACGGGTCGTCATATGTTCAGAGTCTTTCGATAAAAGAGTCGCGGCCGGCGAGATAAGAGGATGGGGCGGTTCGTTATATACTTTACCCATATGGGATCTACCAGATATTCATTATGCAACAACGGAATGCGCATAATGCATTTACCCTGTCCTTAATCAAATCGCTACCAACGAACCTATGAGTCCTTTATAGAGCATTTTAAAACTTGATAATATGTACGTTGGCTACACTGTTTTTGCCCTAAAAGTTATTTTTTTGCTGTAGACTGCTGAAAAATTAGATAAATCTTTCTAAAAAAAAATTTAAATAAAAAAATTTGCCAGAATTAAGGTAGAAATAATCAAGTTATCGCTCAGCCAAGCCTCTCGGATCATTTTAAAACTTGATTATATGTACGTTGGCTATACTGATTTTGCCCCTAATAGTTATTTTTTGCTGTTGACTGCTGAAAAATTAGATAAATCTTTCTAAACAAAAAAAAATTAAATAAATAAATTTGCCAGAATTAAAGTAGAAATAATCAAGTTATCGCTCAGCCAAGGCTCTCGGAACGGGCGTGAACAGCCCATATTTCTCCCTTCTATAAAAAAATTTTTTTTTCAGTTCGTAAGTTCTAGTTTTTTACTGAAAATTTTGGTTGTCTCGGAAGATTATTGTAAAAATCTAGTGGGAAACGGATGAAAATTTGGGAGTGACGTACGGCCAGCATCATTGGCAACTTTTTGATCGGTAAGGTCTCTTGAAGAGCCTCTCCCAAAATTCGTTCATGGAGGGTAATCTAATAACTTCTCTTTGAGAAATTTCGAAGTCCCCAAAAATGAAGGAAAAGTAGGTTTCTCAGCCTAAAAACCTGAAAAAAGTTGAGTAAAAATGGTGTTCACACGACGAAAACCCGTAAAAATTAAAGATTCTCGGTTTCTGAAAGCGATGAAAAGGGCCGGAAAAAGTCAACTCGGTTTTATTACGTTCCACCCTGAAACCTTTCTTCTTTTTTGGCTTGATAGATTTTAAAAAAAATCCAGTTTTTTCTCTCCTCTGATATTTTATTAACTTTCTCAATTCCTTCGTTTGAACCTGATTTTCTGACTTGTTTTTTCATTCACTTCTTTTTTTGGTCTCAACTTGAATACTTAATGTTAACCTATCGTAAAGTTGAGATTTTAGTTTTTTTTTTTAAATGTAGGTACTTTTAAGATGTGCTTTTAATGGTCCATTTACATTAATGGTACCGATTACCTATTTATGTAGCTTACAACAAACGGGACCACCGTGAAAAAAAAAAGAAAAAAACCTAAAAAACCAGTCCTGACAGAAAAAGAGTTTTATTTCCAGAACAATAAACTCGTAGAGCAATTATGTGATTTAAAACTGGAATTTTCCACAAAGGCGATTAAACAATTTCCGTAACATATTAGAAAAATTAACTTGGTCTTCCGTATGTCGGCACTTCTGAGGTGTCGTCCAATTCCTTTGACGCATGCCATTCCATATATCAGAACGTTTATTTTTTTCTTTTAATCTCGTAATCCTGATAACAACATTTTTTTCCCATAGGGATGCGCAATATTTTTTTTCCATCTCCAACTATTCTCATACTTCAACCTATAATATGCAGTCACTAGTTTACACATGTCTAACAGTCCTTTAGATCCTGGCGGTAAAGAGAGAGGGAGAATAAAAAAAAAGCTCTTCTTTTTGAATAAACACTCAAACCCTTCCCCACGTTACTGGTTTGAGGAGCTTCCGACGAAAACTTCCTTAAAGGGAAGTAACAATATAGGAGGGGGAAGTATAACGGAGGGGACGTACAACGGAGGGGGAAGTATATGGGAGGGGAAGTATAAGTGAGGAGAAGTATAACAGAGGGGGAAGTATAACGGAGGGGGATGTATAAGTGAGGAGAAGTATAACAGAGGGGAAGTATAACGGAGGGGGATGTATAAGGGAGGGAAAGTATGAAGTAGAAGAAAGTATAACAGAGAGGGAAGTTTTTTTTTTTTGAAAAATTTTCCAAGTTTTCTTTTTTTTTTCGAAAAATTTTCGAACAGTCGAAAATTTTCAAGTTCGAAAATTTTTGGGAAAAAAAAGCACTCGGAAAATTTTTCGAAAAAAAAAAAACTTGGAAAATTAAAAAAAAAAAAACTTAGAGAATCTGGTGAAAATCAGTTGAAAACTGTGGCCATAAAGTGTTCCGGAAAAAAATGCTACGGCCGGACGGCCACAGAGACAAAGTCGAGATCGGTAAAGATCAATATTCGAATTGACCCTCCGGGGTCTGGAAGACCCCAAAAACCCAACGTAGAGAGCATCACAATAACTTCTTTAAGGAAGTTAAAACAAAAAAGTTGAAATTGAAATTTTAGATTTTCTTGACGATTTCTCTGTGGAGAAAAAAAATTTCTAAATTGCTAATAAATCTGGAAGGATGAAATTTGATTTGAATAAAGATTGACAAGGTAGGTGGTCGTGTTTGCCCAGGTCTTAAATTTTTTTTAGAGCCTGTCGGCTCTTTTGAAGTTATTTTCTTAAGTGATCGTCTCAATTTTGACGTTTTAATTTTTTAAATACGAATATTTTTTCATATTAATCGCCTTTCAGAAGATGTCGACTTTTAATAACTCGCTTATTAATATTAATTTTAAAATTGTGCAAATTATCTTGGCTACAATAGGTCTTGGAGTCATGGCATTGTGGTGATAGCCCCCATTTTGGGCCCATATTTCCCCTCTGATTGTTGACGTTTAGGTCAAAAAAACAGTCCATGGAAATTCTGCTATCGAAAAACCCTGATTTTTTAAATAAGCGTAAATCATGGGTCATACAGACCCATCAAGGACTGCGGTAACACTGCGCCCCGCCTAGAAAAACTAACGGATTTGGCCAGATTTTTGAAGATGATTGGGCCTTCTATGCTGTGGCCTTCCGGCTGTATGTTCAGTTGCAGCAGACTTTCTTTTAAAATTCATTGTTTTTCTTAAAATTTTGAAAGTTTTTATAAAAAATGATAGAAAACCGGTCATAATTTAATAAAAAGGAGCGTAAATAAAATTTTCCTTGATTTAAACTGGTTTAAAAGTTACAAATGAGACGGAGACGAATATGTTGGCCGGGCATTCAGTAGCTGGGAGAGGTGCGAGTTTAGCATTCATGCGGGTGATGTTGATTTGTGGGTTATCGAGCCCCCGGGTAGGTGTTTCTGACAAATAGTTACAACGCTCGCGGTACACAATGCGGACGGAGAAACCAAAAGCCAGAAGGGGACTTCGAAATATACGGTCATGTTCCTCTCTTATCGCAACACCTTTATTTCTTTTCCCTCCTTCGCTTCGATTTAATATCTCATAATTCCTATTAACTAACCTTGTCATTTTATAACCGGTCCCAGTCCGTCAAGCCACAATGTTTTGAGTTATTTCACTTATATTTAACTTCATATAAAGAAAAAAAAAGAGGTTTGTGATATACAGAAAAGACAAATGGGACAGCCTTTTATTTTCTTTCGGCCTTTTAAATTTTTTTATTCGTATACTTTCTATTCTACATCCTTTCAAACAGGATGGGCTACAAACACAAAACAATTTTTTGGACGTAATCAATTCGTTTGAAAAATGATACTTCAGTTTGGATTTGAGGACATCATGAGGTGAAGGAAAAAAACTATTTTGGGATTCTGCAGGTGTATTATAATTTACAATGGACTAAGGACATCTTGACGTGTCCTTCGGGCTAGCTAAGAAAAGAAAGAGGAAGACAAAAAATAAAAAAAGCTGCGAAACCCATCGGCTATAAACCCGACATGCATATTCAATCGCGGACATGTCCGAACTTATCATTCAGGTCCGATACATTACTACGTCCATCTAAACGTTCGAACGTTTTTGAATAAAAGATGCACCTAAAAGTTTAACAGCGTTGTTTTGGCGCAGGAGGCCCCAGTGTAGTTTTTCTTCGGGTTTTAGCCGGAGGACCGGAATACTCCTGGGCATTCTTTACATTGTGGCTACCGATTTCTCTTCCAAAAAAGTGTTTTTCTTCTTTGATAAAGTCTTAAAAAAATCTTATTGTGAAAAAGCATGAATCGTAAAGTAGACACCCATGAAATCTTCAACGTCAAACCGTAAAACGTTTGAAGGATAGACGTCAAACATTAAAAAAAAAATCCATCTAATAAAAATAGCGGTTTTGAAATGTTATGATGTTTATTTTTTATAAAAATTGTTATTCGGTTTTTTTAAGGTGCGATTTATGAGCCGTTTTGTATGACAGTGACCCCCCTTTCGAGGTACTGTTAGCCGTCGAGAAACCATATCCTCTGTTTTAGGCAGTCACCCTTGACCTGAAGCCGCTTTTATTACTCAACGATTCGTTCCAAAGACGATTCTCTCAAATTGAAGAATGACTGGACGAAAAAAAGTCTCGTTCGAGTTTCAGATTAAAGCGTACCCTTCGCATTTTTTTCAGGCCTTAAATTAAAGTTCAAAGTTAATAAAAAAGCTACTGATGACCTCAAACGTCATTTAAAAATAAAGTAGGTACTGTAGATACTAAATAATATAAACGAAATGGCTACCGAATTGTCATCCAAAAAAAAAAAGATCGTGTCGATGTGTCAAGGCCTTCTTGATTATCCTTAAAAGGCGCCATTTCGGATACATTATTTACATTGTTTAAAATAGTATCAGATTTCAAGGCGAACACCATTTCCAGTTGTGAAAAACAGGAACGTAAAATATAGGAAATGATTAGAATTGCATTTTATTAAAATAATTAATTTAAACAGTGACCGAAGTATATCGGCTTTACGTCTATGGCTATTTTATTAAAAACCGAACGCAAGGCCGGTTAGTGGATATAAACTCCCCGCCTACATTCAATCTAGAAAATAATTTTCTCACAGGAACAGAAATTTTTTTTTCATTAAATTGTATACTTTTTCATTACGGGAATTTTTACGAGTTTTGAAAAAAGCTCTTGACATTTTTGATATACCTAGAAGATACAAAAATTTGGTGAAAATTGGATGAAAATTGCGGCTGTAAAGTGCTCTGGAAAAAAAGGACTGTTTGAAGAGCTTCCAACGAAAACTTCCTTAAAGAGAAGTAACAATATAGGAGGGGGGAGTATAACTGAGGGGGAAGTATATAGGAGGGGTATAGCGGAGGGGAAGTATAACGGAGGTGGAAGTTTTTTTTCTTTTTTTACTTTTATTTTTTTCGAAAAATTTTCCAACTTTTTTTTTGAAAAATTTTCCGGGTTTTCTTTTTTAAATTTGCACTTTTTTTTCTGAAAAATTTTCCAAGCTCTTTTTTTTTTTTCGAAAATTTTTCAAAGTGTCAAGGTAGAAATAATGGGCTCTTGGCCTAGGGATGTGCCTCTCGTAATGCCTGGAAGTATGAAATTTCTCCCTTCTAAAAATAAGTATCAAGGTAGAAATAATGGGATTTTTGCCCAAGGGAGGTCCCTCTTTTAGCGCGTGGAAGTAGGAAATTTTCCCTACTAAAATGATATTTAATGTTGAAAAAATGATAATTTTATCACCAACAATTCTTAAAAAATCTAAGGAGTAATTAGTGAAAATTTGGTGAAAATCGGACCAACTGCAATATTCATGCTTTTTCACAATAAGATTTTTTAAGACTTTATCAAAGAAGAAAAACTTTTTTGGAAGAGAAATCGGTAGCCACAATGTAAAGAATGCCCAGGAGTATTCCGGTCCTCCGGCTAAAACCCGAAGAAAAACTACACTGGGGCCTCCTGCGCCAAACAACGCTGTTAAACTTTTAGGTGCATCTTTTTCAAAAACGTTCGAACGTTTAGATGGACGTAGTAATGTATCGGACCTGAATGATAAGTTCGGACATGTCCGCGATTGAATATGCATGTCGGGTTTATAGCCGATGGGTTTCGCAGCTTTTTTTTTTTTTGTCTTCCTCTTTCTTTTCTTAGCTAGCCCGAAGGACACGTCAAGATGTCCTTAGTCCATTGTAAATTTAATACACCTGCAGAATCCCAAAATAGTTTTTTTTCCTTCACCTCATGATGTCCTCAAATCCAAACTGAAGTATCATTTTTCAAAGGAATTGATTACGTCCAAAAAATGTTTTGTGTTTGTAGCCCATCCTGTTTGAAAGGTTGTAGAATAGAAAGTATACGAATAAAAAATTTAAAAGGCCGAAAGAAATAAAAGGCTGTCCATTTGTCTTTTCTGTATATCACAAACCTCTTTTTTGTCTTTATATGAAGTTAATATAAGTGAAATAACTCAAAACATTGTGGCTTGACGGACTGGGACCGGTTATAAAATGACAAGGTTAGTTATAGGAATTAGAGATATTAAATCGAAGCGAAGGAGGAAAAGAATAAAGGTGTTGCGATAAGAGAGGAACATGACCGTATATTTCGAAGTCCCCTTCTGCCTTTGGTTTCTCCGTCCGCATTGTGTACCGCGAGCGTTGTAACTATTTGTCAGAAACACCTACCCGGGGGCTCGATAACCACAAATCAACATCACCCGCATGAATGCTAAACTCGCACCTCTCCAGCTACTGAATGCCCGGCCAACATATTCGTCTCCGTCTCATTTGTAACTTTTTAAACCAGTTTAAATCAAGGAAAATTTTATTACGCTCCTTTTATTAAATTATGACCGGTTTTCTATCTTTTTTATAAACTTTCAAAATTTGATGAAAACAATGAATTTATAAAAAGTCTGCTGCAACTGAACTACAGCCGGAAGGCCACAGCATAGAAGGCCAATCTTCAAAAATCTGGCCAAATACGTTATTTTTCTAGGCGGGGCGGAGTGTTACCGCAGTCCTTGATGGGTCTGCACGACCCATGATTTACGCTATTTAAAAAATCGGGGTTTTTCTATAGCAGAATTTCCAGGGACTGTTTTTTTGACTAAACGTCAACAATATGAGGGAAATATGGGCCCAAAATGGGGGCTATCACCACAATGCCATGACTCCAAGACCTTGTAGTCCAATAATTTGCACAATTTTAAATTAATATTAATAAGCGAGTTATTAAAAGTTGACATCTTCTGAAAGGCGATTAATATGAAAAAATATTCGTATTTAAAAAATTAAAACGTCAAAATTGAGACGATCACTTAAGAAAATACTTCAAAGAGCGACAGCTCTCTAAAAAAATTTAAGACCTGGGCAAACACGACCACCTACCTTGTCATCTTTATTCAAATCAAATTTCATCCTTCCAGATTATTAGCAATTTAGAAATTTTTTTTCTCCACAGAGAAATGAAATCGGCAAAAAAAATCAAATTTCAATTTCAACTTTTTTGTTTTAACTTTCTAAAGAAGTTATTGTGATCTCTCCACGTCGGGTTTTGCGGAAGGTGTCCAGACCCCGGAGGGTCAATTCGAATATTGATCTTACCGATCTCGACTTCGTCTGTGGTGCCAGCCGTCCGTAGCATTTTTTCCGGAACACTTACGGCCACAGTTTTCAACCGGATTTTCACCACATTTTCTTTTTTTTTTTCAAAATTTTCCGAGTTTTTTTTAATTTTCCAGGTTTTTTTTTAATTTTCCGAGTTTTTTTTCCGAAAATTTCAAAGTTTTTTTTTCGAAAAATTTTTAAATGATAATTTTGACTGTTCAAAAATTTTTCGAAAAAAAAAACTTCCCCTCTGTATATTCCCCCTCCTTTATACTTTCCCTCCCTATACCTTCCCCCTCCGTTATACTACCCCCTCTATACTTCCTCATCCGTTGTACGCCCCTCCGTTATACTTCCCCTCCTATATTGTTACTTCCCTTTAAGGAAGTTTTCGTTGGAAGCTCTTCAAACCAGTACATATAACGTGGGGAAGGGTTTGAGTGTTATTCAAAAAGAAGCTTTTTTTTTTTCCCCTCTCTTTACCGCCAGGATCTAAAGGACTGTTAGACATGTGTAAACTAGTGACTGCATATTATAGGTTGAAGTATGAGAATAGTTGGAGATGGAAAAAAAAAATATTGCGCATCCCTATGGGAAAAAAATGTTGTTATCAGGATTACGAGATTAAAAGAAAAAAAATAAACGTTCTGATATAAGGAATGGCATGCGTCAAAGGAATGGACGAACCCTCAGAAGTGCCGACATACGGAAGACCAAGTTAATTTTTCTAATATGTTACGGAAATTGTTTATCGCCTTTGTGGAAAATTCCAGTTTTAAATCACATAATTGCTCTACGAGTTTATTGTTCTGGAATAAAACTCTTTTTCTGTCAGGACTGGTTTTTTTAGGTTTTTTTCTTTTTTTTCACGGTGGTCCCGTTTGTTGTAAGCTACATAAATAGGTAATCGGTACCATTAATGTAAATGGACCATTAAAAGCACATCTTAAAGTACCTACATTTAAAAAAAACTAAAATCTCAACTTTACGATAGGTTAACATTAAGTATTCAAGTTGAGACCAAAAAAAGAAGTGAATGAAAAAACAAGTCAGAAAATCAGGTTCAAACGAAGGAATTGAGAAAGTTAATAAAATATCAGAGGGAGAAAAAAACTGGATTTTTTTTTAAATCTATCAAGCCAAAAAAGAAGAAAGGTTTCAGGGTGGAACGTAATAAAAACCGAGTTGACTTTTTCCGGCCCTTTTCATCGCTTTCAGAAACCGAAAAATCTTTCATTTTTACGGGTTTTCGTCTTGTGAACCCCATTTTTACTCAACTTTTTTGGGTTTTTAGGCTGAGACCCATTTTTCTTCATTTTTGGGGACTTAGAATTTCTCAAAGAGAAGTTGTTGGATTACCCCCATGAACGATTTTTATGAGAGGCTCTTCAAGAGACCTTACCGATCAAAAGTTGTCAGTGATGCTGGCCGTACGTCATTCCGTAATTTTCATCCGTTTCCACTAGATTTTTACAATAATCTTCGGAGAAAAATTAAAAATTTTCAGTAAAAACAGACTCAAAAATTGAAAAAAAAATTTTTTATAGAAGGGAGATATATGGGCTGTTCACGCCCGTTCCGAGAGCTATGGCTGAGCGATAACTTGATTATTTCTACCTTAATTCTGGCAAATTTATTTTCATTTAAAAAAAAAAAAAAATTTTTTAGAAAGATTTATCTAATTTTCAGCAGTTTACAGTAAAAAATAACTATTAGGGGCAAAACAGTATAGCCAACGTACATATTATCGAGTTTTAAAATGATCCGAGAGGCTTGGCTGAGCGATAACTTGATTATTTCTACCTTAATTCTGGCAAATTTATTGAAATTTTTTTTTAGAAAATTATTATTTAGTAGCAGTTACAGCAAAAAAATAACTTTTAGGGCAAAAACAGTGTAGCCAACGTACATATTATCAAGTTTTAAAATGATCCGAGAGGCTTGGCTGAGCGATAACTTGATTATTATACCTTAATTCTGGCAAATTTATTTATTTAATTTTTTGTTTTTAGAAAGATTTATCTAATTTTCAGCAGTCAGCAAAAAAAATAACTTTTAGGCAAAACAGTGTAGCCAACGAACATACTATCAAGTTTTAAAATGCTCTATAAAGGACTCATAGGTTCGTTGGTAGCGATTTGATTAAGGACAGGGTAAATGCATTATGCGCATTCCGTTGTTGCAATGAATCTGGTAGATCCCATATGGGTAAAGTATATAACGAACCGCCCCATCCTCTTATCTCGCCGGCCGCGACTCTTTTATCGAAAGACTGAACATATGACGACCCGTTTCCGATCAAGGCGTTCAATATACTCGGGATAAACTATAATAACGAGACTGGTTTTCAAAGCCTATGGACAAATTGAAAATGTTGTCTTTTTTTCACCTTAACGTTGACGCTTTTCTACTAACAAGATGAAACTTTTATTTTATTTTTTTCATTTTAATAACGGAGGAAACAGGTTATAAAAAGTGTTTATTTTTTTAAATTAATTAATCCCTTTTACGTTACATCAAACAACAGGACCATCCACTCTCCAAAAAAGGTCCTTATTAAAAAATATAAAAATAAAACATGCTTTTTCCTACTTCTAAATTTAACCTCACCATAACTCGCTCATAACTTAAACATCGTTTTCTGCCCACCTCAAAAGTAGTAACCGTAAAACCTGACTGATTTAAGGAACGTTTTATGCCTGAAATAGGTTTCGATAGGAATCTTTCGAGTTATTTATTTGGAGGAGAGTTTGTAGGAATTCTGACCATATTAATGCTCCCTACTATTGTCCTCTCGAAAATTGAAAGGATCAACATTTTAAAACCGGTACATAATATAGAAATGTAAAACGAGCCTTAATCCTATTATAAAATGATGATCCCAACATGGCATATTAATAGAAAAAAAGAAGAAAGATCCCCCTTTGTTCCGTAAAAAAAAGATTTTCAATCGACAAACCCTTATAATACAAAAATGGGGTTTATCTGTCAAAAACCGTGGAAATCATCTGAAAATTTTGTAAAAATGGCATTTCTTTGTTAAAAACCGAGGAAAACTCTGTAAGCGAGTACCTTATCTCACTTAAAATAGTTCCATGGGGTTCCGCCTGGGGTCTAACGATCATAGCGCGCGTAGATAAGAATGATAAGATTAATGTCGATTAAGAGTGTTTACGAATGAATGTTCGTGTAATTTATTTACTTATTTAAGGTATTTGTTTGTTCTATTTCTTTTTTGTATTTTAATATATTTATTATTTAAGGTGAATAAATCGTTCTAAGAAAGAATCTTACAAATAAAATACAAGAACATTCATTCGTAAACACTCTATCGACATTAAATCTTATCATTCTTATCTAGCGGGCTATGATCGTTAGACCCCAGGCGGAACCCCTTGGAACTATTATAAGTGAGAAAACCAAGCAAAAATGGGGTTTTTTACTAAAAGTACTAGATTGAAAAGCTTCCAACGAAAACTTCCTTAAAGAGAAGTATATTTTGGAAGGGGAAGTATAACGGGAGAGGGGTATAAAGTAGGGAAAGTATAACAGAGTGGGAAGTATAAAGAAGGGGAGGTATAAGGGAGGGGAACGAAACGGGGGGAAGTATAAAGGAAGGGAGATATAAAGGAGGGGAAGTATAAAAGAAGGGGGTGTAAAAGGGAGGAGAAGGATAACGGAGGGGGAGTTAGGGGGAGAAGGATAACGAAGGGGGAAGTATTAGGGGAGGTTGATGGAGGAAAAGTATAAACGAGTAGTTTAAAGGGGGAAGTATATAGGAGGGGTAGTATAAAGGAGGAGGAGTATAAAGAGGGGAAGTATAACAGAGGGGAAACTATTTTTTTTTTTTTCAAAAATTGTCCAAGTTTTTATTTTTTTTAACTTCCCAAGTTTTTTTCCTTCAAAAATATGATTAAAAAAATGAAATTTTTTTGATAATTTTCTTATTGTGGTATCATAAGCTCATAGGGGAAGTACGTTAATAGGAGGGGAGGTAGAAAGGAGGAGAAGGAAGAAGGAGGGGGAAGTATACCCCAATGTGAAAAATAACTCTTTGTAAGTGTTCTTCATTGGGTGAAAATTATCGCAAAAAAAAAATGTTTTTCTGACTTGATTTTCAGGAAGTCAAGATTCCAGTTTTTTTTATTATTGATTGAAATTTAATTAATTTAATCAGAGTACTAGTACATTAAACAAGTTTATTAGCCCCGATAAAAATTTGAGAAAAAAATGCATTTGCATATCGTGATTATTGGTATTCAGAGTTTAATTAAGACCGAAATGGGTTTAAATGTGGTTGACATGTAGATCAGTCCCGTTTTCCTTGTTGGATGAAGCCGTTGGGTGTAAATCTCGTAAATCTCGGGCGACCACCTAAGGGTCGTGACTCGACGAAAAAGACTCGATCTAATTTCAATCGTTAAAATATTCATCAAAAACAGTAAATTAATTTTAGAAACAATAGATGATAAAAAGTCAAAGATGATAGTTGTGCAATTAGAAGGTGTTTTCGGTCACGATAAGCCCTAAGACCTAATTTGTAACTCGGCGCGTCTGAGGTTTTTAGTTGTTGCATTGTAGTTTAGGCTCTGAATTCATGACTCCTTTATTCAAATCGGGCCTCATTTACATTTTCGACCTTATAATATATACCGTAGAGGTTTCGGTTTAGCATTTCAAAAAAGGCCTTTGTTCAGTTTTGTATCGCCGATTGGACGCAAGCCTCTTTTGTAAAAGGATCAGGTGTTGATTCAACCGGTAGCTCAATTTGAATGTTATATTGGAGAATTTTTTATTTTTCCTAGATAGATTTTTATTCAAATTTATTTTTTTGTGGCCATAATCCGCTTTATTAAGTGGAACGAATTTTTTTTTCATAAATAAAAACCTGTAAGAAAATTTTTTTAAATATCCTGTGCCTACCTATAACTTAGATTTAAAGACCATTTTAATAAATCTATAGGATAAAGTCAAGGAATTTTAAATATTGTCCCAGATTTTAAACACTAAAACCGATTACGAATGCCACAGTTTCAAAAAATTGGACCAATAGTACGGCGATGATAAAATAAACTTGAGAGACATTTTCTGCTTGTTTTGCAAATTCAAAAGAAAAGTACTAGTTTGAAGAGCTTCCAACGAAAACTTCCTTAAAGAGAAGTAAAAATATAGGAGGGGGAAGTAAAGGAGGGGAAGTATAACAGAGGGGAAGTATAAGGAGGGAGTAGAGGAGGGAAGTAATCAGGGGGAAGTACTCGAAAAAGAAGGGAAGTTTTTTTTTTTTTCAAAAAAATTTCCGATTTTTTTTTTTTTTAAGTATCAAGGTAGAAATAATGGGATTTTCGCCCAAGGGAGGTCCCTCTCGTAACGGGTGGACGTATGAAATTTCTCCCTACTAATATGAATTTAATTAGAAAATCCCCAAAAACCCGACGTGGAGGGTATCATAACTTCTTTAAGGAAGTTAAAAAATTGCCACAAAAGTAATTTTCTATAAACGTTTGGTGAAAATGGGAAGAAACAAATAGTTTTTCCTTCCTGGGTCTTAAAGACCCCTCACCCAAAAAGCGGACATGGAGGGTAATTCAAACTTCTCTTTGATTTCGAAGGAAATTGAAATCCGCGTTAATTAGCGAATAGTCGAGTGAGTAAGCAGTCAATCACTTTAATGGCTCAGCTCATGTGTAAACAATGGGACTCCATATTGCGCTCTATGATTTCATCCCATGAATGATTCAGTGAAGCTCGTTTCGTTCCTTTAAATTACCACATTGTCTTCCACCCATGGGTCCCGTTCTCGCTTTAAAAAACACGCTTTTTAACTTTCTCAAGACATTTCAAAACCCTCCGCTTTTTTGGCTCATCAACCAGGGGGTCAAAAAGACACTTTTTTTCCCCTTCAAAATGAAGCCGTTTAAATGTAGATTTGTCGTAAAATTTTAAGTATTATACGCTCGTAGAACTCGAATGCCACTTTTTATAATGATCCCTAATTGGTCTGAAACGGCGTAATGATCAGGCGGTTTGCATCCGTAAACACAGCGATCGTTTCTGCGGCCTGAGGGAAATTACCATAATTTAAAAAAAAACTGCTACAATGTAGGTTTTGCCGCCGTGTTTTTTCGATCACCAAGTGGGTGCAAAACTTGAATAATAAAAAAGCAAATACATTAAACTAAAATTAAGAAAGAGTTCAATAATTTTATTTAACCAGGAGTGAAGGAATCAAGTTTTTGAATTTCTCGCGTTAGTTCTAACACCGGATAAGTCATTTTTCCTAGGTTTCAGGAGAGCCAAAAACGGATTAATTCTCGCATCACCTGTTGGCTAAATCGTGAACTACGCGTTTTCTGTTGGTAATAGGGTTAACTACCAACGGAATTCGATTCTCCACAAAATTTACCATCTACTATGCCTAACTCAAATTGATAAAAATGACTTATCCGATGTTAGAACTAACGCGACGATTTGCTCCCAATTCACAAAAAGTTGAGTGTAGATAGGAAAAAATCCTTGCTTCTAGCTTTATTAAACTGTCATAAATTTAAATACAAATTCGTTTTATGGAATTTTTAATATTTTAATCGTGATGTTTTTTCTGATTTTCTACATTTTTAAGATTTGTGAATTTAAAAAAATCTTTTGTACTTAAGTTAATAAATGTATTCAAAGCCAAACAAAAAAGAAAAAATTTTAAAACGAACAGTTTTCTCGCAAAATTGGAGCAAAAATTTAAAGCGGTATAACGGACCCTTAAGAGATTTTAATGTTTTACTCCGTACAACTTGAAGTTACCCAAAAATTCGGGAGATAAAACACCTAATTTCGAGGAATTGCGTACATAACGAAATTATTTAAAGAACTTTCGGGGAGGAAGACGTAGAATTTAAATGGAGACGTTTTGCGTTTGTCTCTTTTCGGATTGAAATGCCGGGAGCGAGTCAATCAGCGGGCGTAGCGGTGATTTAGGCTCCTGACTCAAAAAGGCCTTCAAGTGGGGGAGAAACTCTTCAGAGACAGTTCAAAGGTTCGTCAACCTCATTGAAATCGCTCTTCTTTTTTTGTCAGTATCGGAAGCGCATTTTTCTCCCGTAAAAAAATTTTTTCTTCAAAGGCATTATTAGAACCCGTATGATGGGTTTTTTTGAGGTTCCAACATCTCCGGGGTATAAAAAATGCCTTCGTATAAAACGCCTTTATACAAAACTTCCTTCGCCGCCAGCGGTTTAGAACCGATCAACGAAATTAATTTTCGTACGCCTCCACCATCCTGACATTTAAAACCTTTTGGGACTGTAACACGCGGTTTGATTTACTTCACTTGAAGCTCAAATTCGCCGCTTTTAGGGTCAAAAGGTTCACTGTACAATAATTAATTTTTAATACTCATAATCAAAAATCAAAATATTATTATCTTAACTTTCTAGACTTTTAATGTTTTTATACAGGGTCGTCCAGGTTAGCGAGTTAATAAAAAATTAGGTTAATGGCATCATAAACTAGTTGTCCAGTGGTCCTATCTCAATGCGTACGATTCTTAAAAAGAAAAGAAAATGATTTTTGGGCGTTTTTCTCAATTTTTGGGCCAAAAAATTCCCTAAAAATGAATTTTTTTTTCGGTTTTTTTCGATTTTTGGCCAAAAACACCCTTAAATATGGACGAGCCTCTTTCCATCGGTTTATTGGCCAACGAACTGAGATTTTGGTCAATTTTCTCGATTCTGCCAAAAAAAAATTGATTCCCTTCAATCAATTTCCGAGCCTTTTCTTCAGTTTTTGACCAAGAAAACCGCAGAAATTGAGTATCTTTTACACAAGTTTTTAACTTCTCTACAGAAAAAATGTGGATCTAAAAAAAAAAAAAAATTGCGTCGCCGACGAAGGTGAAAAAGGCTCGGCGATTTTTGCATTAAACAAGCGGACATGAATAAATGATTGGCATCGAAGGAATAAAATTGACATTTTAATAGAACAACTCCGCTAAATTCCCAATCTTCGCAATTAGTATCCGGTTTTGATTACATTGTTTGATAATCTTCGGAATAATAAGTAAGTAAACCTTGAAAAACGATTATTCTTCCATATATTTTTAATATTTTTTTATAGAATCGTGTTTTTTACGACTTTAGAATAAGTAATAAGCCAAAAAAATTGTTTTTCTTCAATAATTTCGTTTTATTATTTTGAAGTCACGTAAACAATTTTGACTATAGAAAACTTTTTTGTCAATAAGACAAAAAGATGTAGCCGCGCCGGAAGACCTAATGGTTTGACCTAATGACCTAATTTTCACCCATATTTCAATAATTAATTATAACGGAAGGAAAATTCTTTAAATTTCAATCTTAAGAATGCGTTACTTTTTAGTTATTTTAGAGTTGAAAAGTTAAACTCTCAAGTTAACAGGTAAATGAGAACCTACCTAAATATTTCATTTTTTTAAATTTACTATTTTTACATAATAAAATTAATAGCCAATAGTTTATACCATATACAGTTATACAACAATAATGAATAATTGTTGAACTTAGAAAATTTAGTAGGAAATTTTGCATAAAAGTGGTTTTATGGAGGCAAAAATTATTGGGGATGAATTTTCACTGATAAATCGAAATGCGCTATCCTTGCTGAAAGCAAATTTTGGGTTAAGAAAAAGTTTCAACTTTGAGATTTTTTCCCCATCTTTAGCAACTTTGTAGTTTTTAGGTTGTTTGGGTTTTAAATTGATGCATAATTTTTCGTCGTGTTTATTTTTATTAAAATGTCTTACTTGACGTGTTTGTGGATGTAGGTTGTGCGTGGGTTCGCTCGCGGTGGCCACAACACTAAGAGTGAGAAGTCCACGAGGGTTCGCCGGTCCCCCCGCAGGTCCCCCCTTCGCCGCTCCCAAACGTCCAATCCCGGGTCACGCGTATCCCCTCGCATTTCCTATTCCCGCCCGTTTTAACACAAACGCGAACAATGAACGAGGGGGGTCTGACCATGATACGCGAATATTTTGGAATCTTTTTTTTTTTTCTTCGATCCCTTTAACCTCGCGGAAAAAAATTTTTTTTTCCTCGTATTATAACGGTTTTTTGATTGTATAGAAGGCATTTTTACGCATGAAAAGCAAATCGATTTTGCAAACTATCACCAATTGAACTCCTTGAGAAAACGAAATAACTCATGACTTAAATTTCCATATAAAAATTTATCTGGTGCCAGCTCAGACTGGAACTTTGAATTTTGAGGAAGAAAAAATTACAGTCTTCGCCCAGCCAGGCCTCACAAAACGGGGTATAAGCAGCTTAAACGTCTCCCTACATTCGAAAGAAGAAAAAAAGTACTAGTTTGAAGAGCTTCCAACGAAAACTTCCTAGGTAACAATATATGAGGGGTAAGTATAAGGGAGGGGAAGTATAAGGGGGGGGAGTATAACGAGGGAAGTAACGGAGGGGAAGTTTTTTTGTTTTTTTTTTTCAAAATTTCCCGAGTTTTTTTTCGAAAAATTTTCAAGTATCTCAAGGTAGAAATAATGGGATTTCGCCCATGAGAGGTCACTCGTTAGCGTGGAAGTGTGAAATTTCTCCCTACTAAAATGGTAATGTAAAAAAAAATTTTTTACACCAAAAATTCGTAAAAATTATAAGGAGTAATTGGTGAAATTTGGTGAAAATCGGACCAACGGTTCGGCCGCAGCGAATTTTTTAAAATTTCAAACAGATAATATCACGGCCATTTTTTGGAATTAAAAATCGCCCTCGTTACATTTTTGTTTGGTGAAAATCGGTTGAAAACTGTGGCCGTTAAGTGTTCCAGAAAAAAATTCTACGGACGGACGGCCGGCTGGCCCAGAGCCACACAAGTTGAGATCGGTAAAGATATATTCGATTTGACCTCCGGGGTCTGGAAGACCCTTCCCCAAAAACCCGACGTGGAGGGTCACAATAATTCCTTTAAGGAAGTTAAAAATTACAAAATTTGGTAAAAATCGGATCAAAATTACATTAAATTGTACAAATACATTAATTGTTTTTTTACGCAACTTAAGATAAAATATTTATGATTATGAGGTCCTAGAATTGACTCCTTTGTTTTTAAAAATAATGTGTTTGCTAAATGTTCGTGCGTTGTTAAAAGAAATCAACGGCTTCTGAATACTGAAAAGGTCCACCTTCCCAAAAAAGCGGGTCGGGATTTCGGAGTCAATTGGTTCACGAGCCCCCCGCAGGGAAGGAAACTATCTCGTTAATGTAGCGTTACAAGATGGAGATAGGCGTGTTTATTCTTGTGTTAATTAAAACCCCTCGTATTTTTCGAAGCCGAAAATTCACAAGTGGGGGGAAAAAAAGGAACGGAATTTCTTTTTTACTTCGGCGAAGGATGCGAATGCCTCAATTTCTCAGCGGCGGCAGCTTGGATTGCGCAGCGACTATTATATTCTCAGGATGTTAAACCGAGATAAGATTTTTTAAGGTAAAAGGCGATTTGTTGTTTTAAATACTTTTCTAATGTCCCGCCGCGAAAGATCATACCTTGCGATTAATAACAGCGGTATCCTCTCTCACTAATTTTTTTTCCTTTCCTTTTTAAAAGAAAACTTGATTAAACGTCATTTTTTTCTTCTCAAGAGTGCACAAACAATTACAATGCAATGCGTGTAATCCGAGCAATAAAATTTCTCCTTTCTTGGCATTTACAAAAAAAAGTACATATACCGAGAAAATGTAAATGCATGAAATGCTTCATTGTAGGTACTTTCATAGTAATTAGGAGAGCAATAATTTTTCAGCTGGGAGTCCAGTCGCCAGGGAATCTGAAACTGCTTCCATTGCGTAGATATTGGAAACTTTGATATTCCGAAATTTAAGAGAAAGGGTTAAACGTGGGATAGCAAGATGCATCATCCGTGTAGATAGCCATCTTTGAAATGATATCTTAGTGATTTTCTTTCCACGTTTACAATCGCTATGCTAATGGGAGTTGAGGCTTTTGAATAACTCCGAGCAGGTAATTGAAGGTAGAATAAGCTTTATTGAGACCTGCCTTTTATGAGGGCGCAATAAAATAGAGAAAAAAAATTCATGGTATAAAAAAAAAAGCTGCATAAAAAATATAATTTTCTACCCAACAGATCTACTGAGCATTTTTTTAAGCGGAGATCATAAGTGGAAGGTGTGATTAGTGTCTTTTATCGCTCCTATGACGTTTATGTACGCAAACATTTTTAATATCTGACTAGTTGTTACAAGAGCTTAAACAAGCTTTGGGTTTTGAAGGGGAAGTCTTGAAAACTCGACACCTTGTAATTGCTTTCGCCGTATATGAAAAAGGCCGGGACGTGTTTGAGGTCTAATGGGGGTTCTTACCCTACCCTTTATTAGATAAAAAGGACGACAACCAGAATAACATGTTGCATTTTTCTTCGCTCCTTTAGAGTTCTCCTTTATTGGGCAAATTGTACCATTTAATGGTTATGGAGCATCAGTTAGTCCACTCGCTGAGGCCGAATAGGTAGAATAACTGGCGGTTCTCTTTTTTTCCGTGAGAAATTATTAAATAATTTTTTTTTTTTTTTCAGTTCCTAGGTAGATCAAGGATAGTTTCATGGGAAATGGAAATAACGGAGATAAAGAACTGCAGATTCTGTATAATAAGGGGAAAGGGCTAGAAATGCTGCAGTTTCTGGAAAAGAGAAAGGGCTCTATTGCTGCAGTCCTTGGAAAAAGAGAGAAGGGCTCAATGCTGCAGTCTCTTGGGAAAAGGGAGAAAAGGGCTCTAATTGCTGCAGTCTCTTTGGAAAAGAGACAAAGGGGTCCAAATGCTGCAGTCTATTGGGAAAAGGGAGAGGGCTCCAAATGCTGCATTCTTGGAAAAAGGGAGTTAAAGGGCTCCAAATTCCAGTCTCTTGGAAAAAAAGAGACAAGGGCTCAAATGCAGAAGTGTCTTGGGAAAGGGAGATAGAGGGCTCCAAATGCTGCATTCTTGCAAAAGGGAGTTAAAGGCTCCAAATGTTGCAGTCTCTTGGAAAAAGGGAGTCAAAGGGCTCCAAATGCTGCAGTCTCTTGGAAAAAGGGAGATAAAGGGCTCCAAATACTGCAGTCTCATGGGAAAAGGGAGTTAAAGGGCTAATCTGGTCTGGGAGTGAAAAAAAGGGCTCCAAATTCTGCAGTCTCTTTGGAAAAGAGAGAAAGGGCTCCAAATGCTGCGTCTATTGAAAAGGGAGATAGAGGGCTCCAAATGCTGCATTCTCTTGGAAAAGGGAGTTAAAGGGCTCCAATGTTCCAGTCTCTTGGAAAAGAGAGAAAGGGCTCGAAATGCAGAAGTGTCTTGGGAAGGGAAGATAGAGAGCTCCAAATGCCGCAATCTCTTAGAAAAAGGGAGTTAAAGGGCTCCAATTGCTGGGTTTCTTAGGAAAAGAGAGACAAAGGGCTCCAAATGCTGCATTTTCTTGGAAAAAAGGGAGTGAAAGGGCTCCAAATGTTGCAGTCTCTTGGAAAAAGAGGACAAAGGGCTGAATGCTGCAGTCTCTGGGAAAAAGGGAGTTAAAGGGCTCCAATTGCTGCAGTTAAGGAAAGACAGACAAAGGGCTCGAACTGCTTCAGTCTCTTGGGAAAGGGAGATAAAGGGCTTAAAATGCTGTCATCTCATGGAAAAAGGAGTTGAAGGGCTCCATAGGCTGCTATCGGGAAAAAGAAAGAAGGCTGTTCATGAACAGATTAAACGAATATAATTTTTTTTTCAGATGTACGAATCATCAGAGTAGTGTTTAAACGACATTTAGCAAGCTTAGACCTTGAAGCGCTTAATACTTCTTTGAATTTCCTTCATTTGGGCTGAAGGCAATGTTTGAACTACCAGACGTCATTTGATATCTGATTTTAGGTTAAAAAAATTTCTTTTATCTTTTCCTGAAAAAAAATATCTCTAACGGGATAAAAAGTTGTAAAAAAAGTAAGAAGAAGTATATTGGCCAACCATAAAGGACTGAAATGGTTCTTCTCGAGTGCCTCCTCGGGTGTGGCTTGTTCAGAATTACACCCTTGGGGGCTCACTTTACGGCCGAACACATTAAATTATGATCCGGAATTTATTTCGTGGGGGATCGTAAATGGAATAGTATTGGTCATCACGTCTTTCCCTTCTACTTACGTCCGGGACTTCTTTCTTCCTTTTTAATTTTCTATGGCATTTTGAAACTGGAAAATATAGCAGAAAATTAAGTGCTTCTAGAAACCTTACTGTAAATTTATTCTGCATGTTAAGCCACCTCCTTTCACAACTCATAAACAAGTTGGAAATTTTACGATACAAAATAACTTCGGTAACTTCCTTAACTTTTAATTTTTTTTAAACGGCGATTTGAAAAGGATTCGGAAGTTTTTGCAATCTGACAGATATTAACTGCTAGGAAGAAAAGAGGAGGGTTTAAGGAACTCGAAATAAATTATAGTCAGCGGAGCCGTCAATTTTTTTATTTTCTTAAAGGAAAAGATTCTTTAATAATGGTACCTGCTCCTAACATTTATCACTGGCATCAATCAAGGAATCCGAGGTCGTGATATTAATTCGTAATCCTTTGCAATTAAAATCTACGTTGATGAGCGAAAAGATAATTGATATCTCGGTTTTGAGAACGACCGCTAATCAGTAGTCGGTTAATAATGATATCGTGGGGGAGGAGTTGATCGCCTCAGGTCTGGGTGACTAATGTTTAGCCATTTACTCCAGCGGGGCACCGGACTGATTAGGAGGCGCCTTAATCGCTTTTCTCTCCCCGGCGAATTAAACACAGAAGGTACACATCGATCATTATTGACTCTTCAGGGCAACGGCTCTTCTTCTGGGTACAAAGGTCGTCGCTTCCCACATCCTTCGGGGTCCTCGGAGAGAGGGTATCACAATATTTTTGATGAAGTTGACATAAGAAGCAAAATGTGCGGTCTAAAATTTATTCAGATTAAGGGCATTACGGCTTTTTTCAAAAAGCGAGGGAGTTCAAAATATCAATTTTTAAACATATAACGACCCTCACCAAAAACAGTGTCACAGGATTCATAATCTTTTTTATCTTCAAATAAACCTAAAATTAAACAAAACTAAATAAAATTTCAACACGAACTCGTTTAGTGACAAACGAATCGTAATTCTCTCCAAGAAGTGAAGGCTTTCGAAGCCGAGATTCTGAAAAAATGTAAAAATTAGCATTTTTTCGAAAGTATCAACCGAAATCCATTTGTGGTTTAAAACTTTGTAGACAAACCCATTAAACTCTCACTAGACACCTTTTTAAAACGTTCATTTGTGTCATTTTCGTCCTTTTAAAGCGGAATATTTAAGAGGTCGACATGTAATTTAATTTTTATCCGCCTTTTATTTAAATCGCCTCTAATAAGGTTGGGAAGAAAAATTTAAATTTTAGTAATATTATAATCAATTAATTCACCTTTTAAGGCTTCATTTAAAAAAGGGCCTAAAGTAATTCTTGACTTTTTTTTTAAATGCGTCTTTTGAAAGTGATGAATAATTTTCTACTTTAACTTGAATGATGTTCCGTTCATGGGCATGCATCCTTTTTTTGATTAATACGAATGAATTAATTTGTTGTGAAATAAAAACACATTTTTGACACACTTAATCAAGGAACATTTATAATAAAAAAAATCTACACGACCGTAATTGGTCAGAAACCATTAGCAACTCTTCAAACCACAAACAATCAAATCATTTCTTCTTAAAAAAATTTTGTTCCTCTATTAAGAGAGAGATTCTCAGGTTTTTTGTTTAGTTTTCTATTACTTGATAATTCCACGTGTAGAAATAATAAATCCGTTAGTTCTAACACCGGATATGTCATTTTTCCTAGGTTTCAGGAGAGCCAAAATACGGATTAATTACTCATGCATTACTGTTGGTGAAATCGTGAACTACGCGTTTTCTGTTGGTAATAGGGTTAAACTACCAACGGAATTCGATTCTCACAAATTTACCATCAGAAACAATGCTAAACTCAAAATTGATAAAAATGACTTAGCCTGTTAGAACTAACGCGACGAAATGGACTCTTCAATTTTTAATCGATTTCCCTAAATACGGCTAAATTTAAACCGTTTTCTGTTGGTAATAGGGTTTAAACTACCAACGGAATTCATTTCTTCACAAAATTTTACCATCAGAAGCAATGCCAAACTCAAAATTCATAAAAAATGACTTAGCCGGTGTTAGAACTAACGCGACGAATGGACTCTTCAATTTTAAATCGATTTCCCTAAATACGGCTAAATTTAAACCGTTTTCAGTTGGTAATAGGGTTAAACTACCACGGAATTCGATTCTCTACAAAATTTACCATCAGAAACAATGCGAAACTCAAAATTGATAAAAAAAGTACTGGTTTGAAGAGCTTCCAACGAAAACTTCCTTAAAGAGAAGTAACAATATAGGAGGGGGAAGTATATAGGAGGGGAAGTATAACAGAGGGGAAAATATGGGAGGGGAAGTAAAACAGAGGGGGAAGTACATATATTGGATGGTAAGGATAATGGAGGGTACGTAAAACGGAGGGGGAAGTATAACAGAGGGGGAAGTATAAGGGAACGAAACTATAACGAAGGGAGGGAAAGTATAAGGGAGGTAAAGTATAAGGGAGGGAAAGTATAAAGGAGGGGGAACTATAAAAGAGGGAAAGAATAAGGAGGTTGATGTTTTTTTACGAAAAATTGTCAGTTTTTTTTAATTTTCTGTTTTTTTTTTTCGAAAAATTTTCCGGTTTTTTTTCGAAAAATTTTCCGGTTTTTTTTTTTCGAAAAATTTTACGGGTTTTTTTTTCGAAAAATTTTCTATGTGTCAAGGTAGAAATAATGGGCTCTTTGGCCTGGGGATTTGCCTCTCGTAATGGTTAGAGTATGAAATTTCTCCCTACTAAAATGATAATTAATGTGAACTACGCGTTTTCTGTTGGTAATAGGGGTTAAACTACCAACGGAATTCGATTCTTCACAAAATTTACCATCAGAAACAATGCCAAACTCAAAATTGATTAAAAAAATGACTTGGTGTTAGAACTAACGCGACGAAATGAACTCATAAATTCGATTTCCTAAATATGGTAAAATCAGAGGGTTGAAATCAATTTTCATGAAATTTATTCCATCTTGTTCTCCAATCTTCCTTGGTCTTACCTGATCTGGACGACAGCGACGTTTCCTTCCGAAAACGCGTATCTTTCCGGTTTACGACTCATACGATGTACTGGGGTTCTTTAATTTTCGATCGTCCACTGAACAATCAAAGTCGACTACTGACATCTCCATGGGAACACTACCGCACTCTCTCTTTTGTATAACAGTCTTCACTTTTTCCTCTGCATATTCCGCTATTCAGATGCCATTTTCAAGTTACGACTACCTAAGAATTTAAAAAAAACGCTTTTATGCATTATATATTTGACGTGTACAGACGTGTTTGTTGAATATTTTTGTCCGTTGGACAAGTATGCTGGTACTACCACATATGTACGGGGAAACTTTATTGGCATTCCTTTTAAGCTGGAAACATCTTGATACGATTTGCAATTTGATTGGCTAAACCGATGGAAATGGGAGTTGAATATTTTAAAAAATCGTTAACAAGGATTGTATATCAAACGATTTATAAGGTGACACTCTTCACATACCATAATAAAACGTTATCGGTTGCCCAGAAAATGTACGTTTATTATTTAATCCAAATAGGAAATATAAGGTTTTAAACGGAATCGGCCATTGAGTCTTAATATTATGGTGTTCGTTGCTCATTACAAAGCGGACGATATTTCGCCGTCTCTACGCAATACCCCGGTGTTGTTCGACGGAAGAGTCATAAATTTAAAGATTTGTTACTTCTATTTAACCCTGTCTTGGAGCGACAAGTGGTACATTATGACCTTTAAGGATAATTAAAGTCCCTATATATCTCTAAGAAAGGAGAAATCGGGCTAAAAAAACTGTAGCTATCAGTAGCCGAGTCAAATCAAACATCTAATTACCACCTGAACTTTTCCCCTCTTTAAGTGCACCGCCGGAGGGGACATTTCTATAAATCATTCTGGGAGGGCCACAAGTAACGTACTTTCTCTACGTCAGCTTTTAAAGGCTTCACTCATTCAATGCCCTACCCACTTCTAAAATTTTACCCACTCGCTGATATTGTTTATTTATCTGTTTCATTTATGCAATTGGGTTATTTTAGTTTCGGTCATTTATTAAGGGGATTGTACTCATTTTCAATGGTGTCAGAAGCAGGATAAGAAGGGTTCCTACGTTCCTGGGAAAACGGTTGAGATGTCAATAGTCGACTACGATATTTCGTGATTCGTTGTTTTCGTCAACGAAGTGTCACGGTCGAAGATGAAAGCATCTGTAGTACCTTGTGAGGGTCGGCAACGTCGGGAAATGCGGTCTTCGAGACCTAAGAAGTCTTGAAGACCGCATTTCCTACGTTTAGGGAAGAGGAGTTGTAGTAGTAGTTCCTCCGTTCCTGGGAAGACGGTTGAGATGTCAATAGTCGACTATGATATTTCGTGATTCGTTGTTTTCGTCAACGAAGTGTCACGATCGAAGATGAAAGCATCTGCATACCTTGTGAGGGTCGGCAACGTCAGGAAATGCGGTCTTCAAGACCTATGAACGTCGGATTAGGGAAGAGGAGTTGTAGTAGTAGCTCCTCCGTTCCTGGGAAAACGGTTGAGATGTCAATAGTCGACTATGATATTTTGATTCGTTGTTTTCGTCAACGAAGTGCCACGATCGAAGATGAAAGCATCTGCAGTCCCTTGGAGGGTCGGCAACGTAGGAAATGCGGTCTTCAAGACCTATGGACGTCGGACGATTAGGGAAGAGGAGTTGCAGTAGTAGTTCCTCCGTTCCTGGAAAACGATTGAGATGTCAATAGTCGACTATGATATTTCGCGATGCGTTGTTTTGGTCAGCGAAATGCCACGATCGAATGAAAGCATGCAGTACCTTGTGAGGGTCGGCAACGTCAGGAAGTGCGGTCTTCAAGACCTATGAACGTCGGATTAGGGAAGAGGAGTTGTAGTAGTAGTTCCTCCGTTCCTGGGAAAACGGTTGAGATGTCAATAGTCGACTATGATATTTCGTTATTCATGTTTCGTCAACGAAGTGTCACGATCGAAGTTGAAAGCATCTGCAGTACCTTGTGAGGATCGGCAACGTCAGGAAGTGCGGTCTTCAAGACCTATGAACGTCGGATGATTAGGGAAGAGGAGTTGTAGTAGTAGTTCCTCCGTTCCTGGGAAAACGGTTGAGATGTCAATAGTCGACTATGATATTTCGTGATTCGTTGTTTTCGTCAACGAAGTGTCACGATCGAAGATGAAAGCATCTGCAGTACCTTGTGAGGGTCGGCAACGTAGGAAATGCGGTCATCAAGACCTATGGACGTCGGATTAGGGAAGAGGAGTTGTAGTAGTAGTTTCAAAAGCAGGAAAACAAAACAAATATTGAAATATAAGGTTGTAGAAATGCAATTAGAAATGATTCTTAAATCATTTGAAGACTACTAAAGCTACTTGAATTATCATAAACTTCTCTAATTCAATAACTTCTCATATGGCATTAAGTCAAAACAAACCGTTCGGACACTTTATTTACTTTTAAGTGAAGAAAGTCAAGTTTCTTTTTAAGCCAATTTTTTAAAACCGATATTAGATTATTGGGTTTTAAATAAAAAAAACTCAACCATCTCCGTTACACTTATAAGCTGCATTCCCGCTGGTCATTAATAAAAAAATCGCCCACTCGGGTTTTCATAAGCTCGCCGCTCCTTCATTACTTACAGTCACTAGGTCCCACTTATCCGATTAATATCCCTCAGGGATGTCACCATCTTCGATTTATTGAAAATTTGCTTCTTTTTTTAAACTACCTTTACATGATATGGAGATAAAAGATCCACTTAATTATAGGATTAGTCTTTGAGTAAACTTAATTTGCATTTTAATGGATCTTTAAAAAATTATTAACTAATTAAATGATCAATAATAACAGGTTTCGAGCCTTAAAAATATTTTTTACAAAAAACACAATTTTGTGTGAAAACAAATTATAACTTAATTACATAGATCAATTTTAAGGGAATTCACATTCTTTGAAAATTTTATAAGTGAATGAATCATTCCCTCTAATGGATGATAAGAAGGCAAAGTCGTATCCGCGAAAGGAAAACGACCGTAGTTTTGACCTTCTTCGGCTAAAATTGATGTCAGAAATATAATTTGAAAGGTAATTTGTATCTTATCTTTTTTATTTATTTCATTTCAAAGCAAAACATGGAATTAACTTAAAGCTTGTGCTGGCCCTATAGAAGCAAAGATCGTGCAAAAGTTTCAAACGCTGATTTATTTCCTAAAAAAGAATGTTTTGAAAAAAAAAAATTAGTTAGATGTCTGAAATGAAGGACTCAGAGTTGACAGGAAAAATGAAAAGGTCACTTTTGGATATTCCTAGACGTTTCCGAACGTTTTACCATGGTTTTCTTAAAGGCTTTCTCAGATAAGAGGAATGGTAAACTTCCTTAACAAAAAAAAAGTCGTTGATGTGCGATTTGTGAGCAAATGCGCGACTTTTGACAAATCGCGGGTGACCGCTCCTGTTTGGGAAATGAAGCCATGGCATTATGGCGAAAGCTTCTGCCTGGGTCCACCCAGCCTTAAAAAATTCCCCCTTTTTTCTTTGAAGAAGTTAATAAATCCAGGCACCTCTTTTGCTGTGCTGCATTAGCGGGATGCTTTGAGTAGATTGAAGTAGGAATATGCAGTATTGACAACCTTGAAATCAAAAAAATGTAAGTCTCTTAAAAATTCGACAAAGATCTTACTGTGAAAGTGTTTAAATTAGCGTACATTAGACCGCCGCATGACATTTTCAAAGGCTGCAGGGAACGAAGTTGAATAATATTAATAGAATTTTTTAAAATCATGCTATGTTCGATCCATTCAGAATTGTAAATTTCAGAGTGTATAGCACCACTCTAAAAGAATAGTTTAAAAAGAAGCAGTTCGGAGTAGCTTACCATAGTTTCGATTTCTTCACCATACCAACAGTAAATCAAAAGATGAAAAGTTTCAAGTACGAGAAAAAAAATTGATGTGATTCTATTGGTGAGTTTCATTTGGACACCTTCCAACGTCATCAAAAAGCCACAAAGGCACATCATGTACGTGGAAATCGTAAATATGAACCATAAAATCCAGTATATAGCTTTTGAAAAGCTTAAAACATCTAAAAATATGTAAGAAAAAGCTTGCTGAAGTGATACGCAGGGCAGTCTGCGAGGTCCTTTCAAAGGGTTGAACCTACTTGATATTTATGTGTGAACCACGCTTCTTTTGAGACAATCCAAAAGAACGTCTTTTTTAACTTTTCCATCACTAGCAGCTCTTCGTCTTAAATTTTTCAATGTAATATTCAAGGTCGATAATTCTACGCAGAGTTTTTCCGAAGTTGTTATAAAGGTTGTTGAAGATGCTAACAAAAAAATTATTTAACGGAGAAAAAATCTAAGTTTACCGATGACCAAGAAGGTAGTTTGAAGGATGATGTAGTATTCTATCAGATACATATAAATTGTATACAGCGATGAGACGTCCAGAAAATAGTACAATTTAACCGGAATCATTCTTAGAAGAAATTAAAGTTTTGGTATAGTTTATAGATACCTGTTGATGTTATGCTTGTAGTTTGGGACTTCGAATTCTCCGACAGCCCAATCATAAAGAGGTCGACAGAGAATAGTTCCAGCTGCCATGGTTAACCGTAAATCATAAATTGTGAACGAAAAGTTTTCCTTTTTCGAATCTTCTCAGTGACTGCTTTGATTTCATCAGCAGTCTTTTTGTCTAATGTCTTCCCGTAATCGTGAAGGCCGTCATCAAACATTCTACATTAAAGGAAACACTTAACTTCAAAGCATAAAAGAATCTTAAACCTTATCAAGCCAACAAGCGTTGACTTAAAAAAGTTGGTGATCAACGCCGCAGTAAGTGATAAAATCAACAAAACGAAAAAATGGAGGTCTTCAGTAAAGTCGGCAAATTCATCTTCGAACATTAAATAACTGCTATAACCCAAAAGGGGAATATGGATTACAAGTATAACCAAGTAGATAACGCTTTGAAAATAGTTCATCCGTAAAAACATCCCCATGACTAAAATTAAAAAAATTAATTAATATGCAGACATCATCTACTCACCATAAAATGACCGTAGTTTTCCTTGTAATATTTGCAATTTGTGACTTCCCAATCATCCACCTTTTTTTCCTGAACCTCTTTTTCACTTTTTTCTTCATCGCTCCTATCTTTGAGCTCCAACTGCAAAATGTTGCAATATAAAATTTGTTTCATTATACATCAAGTTCTGATATTGGGACCTCGTGTGCAAAAGTAGCTTAATTATTCATTGAGAAGAATCATTTACGACGAAGGCGATGTTATAAACTATGTATGTAAGAATGCAGAAAAAAGACGTAAAATAACGTTTTTTCTTTTATTAATCTCTTTAACTCAGTTCGACCTTTTCTAAATTACTCGAGGGCGTTTTTTTAAATTTTAGTCATTTTTAAAAAACAAAGGAATATTTCTCGGTCCATATCTCTTCATAAGCGGTAAAAAAGATATCGGTTATGGGGGTGGAAGTTGTAAATCAATCCCGCCACATAACTAAACAATAACGAAGAAAACCCACGATCATTTATTTATCGATATTCGTGAGGTTTTCGCTCACAAAAATATTATGAATAATTTTCGCCAAAGGCACACTGCGATGAAACAATGAATTAGTAAAAAGTGTCAGCTTAAATCGTTGCATGTTATCAAAAAATGCCCAAAATATAACTTTGTTTGGGATGTACTTGCGGAAAAAATGGATATTTAGGCTCGAGGAGCTGTGGAAGCACAAGACTGAAGAATTTTCAACGTTCAATGTCAGCTTCTGCAAGCCTATATTTACTAGGATCTCAGAATTTATAAGTCAATCGGGATTCGAACTTTTGTCATCAGGGTGGGGCCGCAAAACACTACCAGAGTATATCCTACATAATGGTAACTCTGTGGGATGGTCATCACCACTAAATTTAGAAAGAAAGAAATGAAGAAAGAAGTTGTTTTGTGTGTCATGTATTTTACTCGATGCTGATATAAATATTATTTAGAACATATTTTTGTGGTTCCCACAACTCTCCTTTCCTTCTGCAGCAGTGCTCTCTACAGTGGGGCTACAGGACGCTATCATTTCATCTGGGTAAAAGGTATGGGACGAGGGTAGAACTTTTCTCTCTCTCAACAGCAGGTTACAAACTTTCGCGAATAATCTCAATAGCAACTGCTTGAGTCCTTTTGTACAAGAACCGAAATGGGCGTATAAAAAAACATGTTTCTCTCATTATTTCACCATGAGTGAGTTCTAATTTGTGCGCAAACTGACTTTTGAAGCGAAACTGTGGAAACGTAAAATATTTGGGTGGGAAACTTCTTCCCTTTTTATCGACATAGTACGGAGCAAGGTATCGATCTCCGATGCAATTGAAAGGTAATTTGTATCTTATCTTCTTTATTTATTTCATTACAAAGCAAACATGGAATTAACTTAAAAGCTTGTAGTGGCCACTATAGAAGCAAAGATCATGCAAAAGCTGGTTTCAAAATGGTCGATCGCTGATTTCTTTCCTAAAAAGAAAAAAAAAAAAAATTTAAGAGCCGATGTCAGATGGACTCAAAGTTGACATATGAAAACATGACAAGGTTTAGTTAAAGTTAAAAAATCCAGGCACCTTTTGCTGTGCATTAGCTATATTAGCGCGATGCTTTGAGTAGATTGAAGTAGGAATATGCAGTATTGACAACCTTGAAGTAAAAAAAAATGTAAGTCTCTTAAAAAATTCTGACAAAGATCTTACGTGCTGAAAGTGTTTAAATTAGCGACATTAGACCCGCCGCATGACATTTTCAAAGGCTGCAGGGAACGAAGTTGAAATAATATTAATAGAATTTTTTAAAATCATGCTATGTTCGATCCATTCAGAATTGTAAATTTCAGAGTGTATAGCACCACTCTAAAAGAATAGTTTAAAAAAGAAGCAGTTCGAGTAGCCATAGTTTCGATTTCTTCACCATACCAACAGTAAATCAAAAGATGAAAAGTTTCAAGTACGAGAAAAAAAAAATGATGTGATTCTATTGGTGAGTTTCATTTGGACACCTTCCAACGTCATCAAAAAGCCACAAAGGCACATCATGTACGTGGAAATCGTAAATATGAACCATAAAATCCAGTAATACAGCTTTTGAAAAGCTTTAAAACATCTAAAAATATGTAAGAAAAAGCTTGCTGAAGTGATATGCAGGGCAGTCTGCATGAGAGGTCCTTTCAAAGGGTTGAACCTACTTGATTATATTATGTGATGAACCACGCTTCTTTTGAGACAATCCAAAGAACGTCTTTTAACTTTTTCATCACTAGCAGCTCTTCGTCTTAAATTTTTCAATGTAATATTCAAGGTCGATAATTCCACGCAGAGTTCTTCCGAAGTTGTTATAAAGGTTGTTGAAGATGCTAACAAAAAAATTATTTAACGGGGAAAAAATCTGAGAAGTTTACCGGACCAAGAAGGTAGTTTGAAGGATGATGTAGTATTCTAACAGTACATAAAAATGATTGTATACAGCGATGAGACATCCAGAAAATAGTACAATTAACCGGAATCATTCTTAGAAGAAATTGAAAAAAGATTTTTGGTATATTTTATTAGATACCTGTTGATGTTATGCTTGTAGTTTGGGACTTCGAATTCTCCGATAGCCCAATCATAAAGAGGTCGACAGAGAATAGTTCCAGCTGCCATGGTTAAACCGTAAATCATAAATTGTGAACGGAAAGTTTTCCTTTTTCGAATCTTCTCAGTGACTGCTTTGATTTCATCAGCAGTCTTTTCGTCTAATGTCTTCCCGTAATCGTGAAGGCCGTCATCAAACATTCTAATTAAAAAAAAAAAAAAAACTTAACTTCAAAGCATAAAAAATCTTAAACCTTATCAAGCCAACAAGCGTTGACTTTGAAAAGTTGGCGATCAACGCCGCCGTAAGCGATAAAAACAACAAAACGAAAAAATGCAGGTCTTCAGTAAAGTCGGCAAATTCATCTTCGAACATTAATAACTGCTATAACCCAAAAAGGGAAGATGGGATACAAGTAATACCATGTAGACAACGCTTTGAAAATAGTTCATCCGTAAAAACATTCCCCATGACTAAAATTTAAAAAAAAATTAATTAACAAGCAGACATCATCCACTCACCATAAAATGACCGTAGTTTTCCTTGTAATATTTGCAATTTGTGACTTCCCAATCTCCCTTTTTTTCTCCTAAATAAAAAGTTAATTTATCATTTTTTTAACTTCCTCAAAGAAGTTATTGTGACGCCCTCCGAGGTACGGTATCTGGAAGAGGTCTTCCAGACCCCGTAGTTTTTATTGTTTACCTCTTTCTTCACTTTTTTCTCCATCGCTCCTATCTCTTTGCGCTCCAATAGCAAAATGTAGTCCAGGGTTGGGACCTCGTGTGCGTAAGTAGCTTACTTATTCATTTGTGAAGAATCATTTAGGACGACAGCGACGTTATAAACTATGTATGTAAGAAAAAAGACGTAAAATAAGAATATTTTAGTCATTTAAGGATATTTCTCGGTCCATCTCTCTTCCATAAGCGGTAAAAAAGATCATGGAGGACGGAATATTCTTAGTCAAGATGTAAATCCCAAAGCCAGCCACCAACGCATATCTAAAATAACGAAGAAAGCCCACGATCGTTTATTCAACGATATTCGTGAGGTTTTCCCCCTCAAAAATATTATGAATATTTTCGCCATAGGCACACTGGGATAAAACAATGAATTAGTAAAAAGTGGCAGCTTAAATCGTTGCATATCAAAAAATGTAAAAATGCCCAAAAACTTTGGGTTGTACTGGGAAAAAATGGTATTTGGGCTAGCGGGAGCTGTGGATGCACAAGACTGAGAATTTTCAACGTTCAATGTCAGCTTTCTGCAAGCCTACAGCCTAAATTACAAGTAATCGAAATTATTTCTTCAGATTTGGACCACAGAATATATCCATGGTGGTAACTCTTCTTTCTTGTACAGCAGTGGTCTCTACAGTGGGACTACAGGACGCTATCATTTCATCTGGGTAAAAGGTATAACCTACGAGGGTAGTAACTTTTCTCCCTCTACTGCAGTGGTTACAAACATTAGAGATCAATCAATCTCAATAGCAACTGCTTAAGTCCTTTTATGTACAAAACCGAAATGGGCGCATAAAAACATGTTTCTCTCATTATTTCACCATGAGTGATTTCTCATTTGTGCGCGAACCGAACTTTTGAAGCGAAACTGTGGAAACGTAAAATAATATTTGGGTGGGAAACTTCTTCCCTTTTTTTTTATCGACATAGAACGGAGCAAGGTATCGATCTCCGACGCAATTGAAGCGAAAAGTCGTGTACTAACCATCTCACGTAGCCAGACGTGACTTTCGCTGTACCACCTCGTGATTGGAGAGCCGGAGAGTTTGCACCTGTTTTCACTCCAAAGGTGAAAATCGACCCCCCCCTCATAAATCCAATATTTGACCCCGAAGACCAATTTTTTGAATAATTAAAATGACCTCTTTTGAAAAAAATCAAAATTTTGAACGTCCCTCAAAAATTGTTCCATAAAAAAGAGAGACTTCACGACTTTCAAACAAAAAAATAATTAAGAGTTTAATTTTAAAACCATCTCTCATCATGAAAATTACACATTTTAAACTTTTTTTCCTGTATAAAAACGTATGTCTTAATGTTTACGAGAAGAAAAGGGAGATCTTTTTGAAAATGACGGTTTTGAGCGGAGCGCGACGTGACGAGGTTTCTTGAAAGACCGAAAATTAATGGTTGTGCTCGTATAACGCGAATACGTATTCAGATTGGACGCGGTGCCACTCAAATTCCCCGTATATAACTCCTAATAACACACGACTATACAGAAACGTCTCTCATCATAAATCTACGACGTTAATTTCGAATTTTCTCCGTTAACTCCTCTATCAAATATAAAACATATTTTTTAATCCCTTTTGCGGTGTTTATTTAACTTAAGACCGCGTTTCTTCTTCTTTTTTTAAGGCCAAGAACGAATGGCGAAAATACTTCAGAGGGCAACCTTCGATGATCGGGATGAAAAACGTTCTAAATGCATTCAAATGCACCAACAATGGCGTTTTTACATCCATTCTTTTGAAACCCATCCTAGACTTTATATTTTTAAATCCTTCACCTCTAATGACTTTTTAAACATCTCAACGAGTCTGCGATCTTGATGCTCGCCTTTCGGTCTTTTCTCTGGTATGACGACCTTTACGCATTTGACTCTTCTTACAGTATTTTTAACGGTGTAATAACTGCTATTAGAATAGGAATTTTCCTCGCTTGTATATTTTTTCACGTCGCTCATCAAGGAAGATCAATTATATAGCCGGAGTCGGTGCCTTTTTTTCCTTCAACCCTCCGGCTCAGAATCTATTCATGAAGCCGCTATGTCTATAATCTAAGAGACGATGATTGAACCTCATAATTTACCTTTAATTCTTCAAAAATTATGTTGCTTTTTTTTCCATCATCCTCCGTTGTGGTCACCGCTTTAGAGAGTTGTGTCCCATTGTCCTCACGATAGGGGCCCTTCAAAATTTAATTTTCATAAAAGTAGCGGGAAAACAGATTAAAAATTAATATTCTTATGCTTTCTTTTCTTTTTAATGAAATATTTAAATTCCTTTAATGTCACGAAACTACCACTCAGTCTTCTTTATCTATTTAAAATCGCATGACTCTTATAAGTACTAGTTAAAAGAGCTTCCAACGAAAACTTCCTTAAAGAGAAGAAAAATTATAGGAGGGGGAAGTAAAGGAGGGAAGTATAACGGAGGGTTTTTTTTGTTCTAAGTTCTTTTTTTTCTCAAAAAACTGAGTTTTTTTTTCCGAAAAATTTTTCGAGTTTTTTTTTTTTTTTTGTCGAAATTTGTTTAAGTATCAAGGTAAAAAGATAGGGATTTTTGCCCAAAGAGGTCCCTCTCGTAAGGCGTGGGAGTATATATTTCTCCCTACTAAATGATAATTAATGTTAAAAAATGATAATTTATTTACACAAAATTCTTAAAAATTATAAGGAGTAATTGGTGAAAATTTGGTGAAAATCGGACCATGCAACGGTTCGGCCGCAGCCGAGTAAAAAATCTTTTGTATTTAAGTAAATAAATTGAGGCGCTCCGGGTACGAAGGGCGAACTCGACATCGGACAAATTTTTTTAACTTCCTTAAAGAAGTTATTGTGATACCCTCGACGTCGGGTTTTTGGGGAAGGGTCCTCCAGTTTTTTTTTTTTCATTTTCAGATTCTAGACCTCTTGGTGAATACACCCACATCATTTTTATGTTGAGTTCGCCATTTTTTCCCCTTTAAATACGTAAAAACCGAACTTAAAATGCGAATATCTCGAAACTACGTTTTGTCGAGTTCGCCCTTCGTACCCGGAGCGCCTCAATTCATCTAAAGATAAGTCAAAAAGAAAACAAAATTTAAAAACCAACAGTTTTGACGCAAAATTGGAACAAAACTTCTAAGTGGACAATTAATAAAAAAAGAAAACTAAAGTCGTTTTATATGGTGGTTCTTAAATATTGAATATTTATTTATTTTTTTATCACCAATCATATAAGTCTTGGGGAATGTTATGCCAATGAACTATCTTCAAATAGTTTTCTATCTTCTTATTCGTTTCTGGCCAATGGTGCAGCATATTAATGGAGGAGACATGTCTTGTTTAATTTGATCCTGGAACAGATTTGTTAAGACTCGTGAGTACCAACTTCTTTAAAAAAACATACTCGGGCATCGGACATTGTACTCAGCAAAAATAGAACGAAAGTAGATTCGTGATTGCTCCTAGCAAATATTCCCAAGCATGTTTCAAATAGTTTTGAGTTCATAATCTAAGTTATTCCGCAAGAGTCGTGTCTGTCACTTTTTAGTCGACAAAGGCCTCGTTAAGCCTCTGGCCCTTTTTTTAAACTCGTTTTAATGATTTCTCGTCAAAAATGGTTATTGGAAAAACTGCGAGGAATCACCTCGTGTGAAATAGAAATATTAAAATTCCGGCACGGATAACAAAAGAGGAACGCGTTTGTTATCAACCTGCGTGACTCAAAGATCAAAGGAACAACTTGTCCGATCGCCTCCAATAACGAGACTCGAATGAAATTCCCTTAATCTTGATTTAAACCCCTTAACCTGGAACATTTTTTTTTCTCCAATTTATCAAGATTTGTGTCTAATCAGTATTAAGACGGTTACGAAAGTATGAAGTTGAGTATCCTGGACATATTAAATTGTTTGTTTAGAAACTTGAAAAATCGTATATCTTAATTATTTAAGAACAAAATTCATACCAGAGTTTGATGAACTTAATACTTATTTTTCGCAAATTCATTAAGTTGGCCGTAGATTCTACTTAAGGCTCTTGTGAGAGTTTAAAAGTGGAGGAAAAAAAAACGTTTAAAACGAAAGAAAAATTTTAATTAAAAAAATAAATAAAAGTGGTTGACAAAACGATCTTAAAATAGGCAAAAAAATTAATGCACTTTTGCAGCTTTGATTTATTTGTCGTGAAACTTTTTGATTTATGAAATCCAATTTATTTAAACGCACTTTATTATAAAATGGAAAAAAAATTGTCTTTATTGGACCTTCCACATTTTTTCTCAATTTTTTTCCCCCTTTAATTTAAAGCGATTCGAATAACCATAAATCAATAAAGTTTGTCATGAACTAATTTTGAGAATAGCACCTTCTAACGTCCGAAATTCGCTAAAAAAATCGGCAAAATGATTTATGATGTATTTAGGTTAATTTAGGAAATGTTCAGTTTTTTTCCTTAAAGAAAGTTTTAATAATAATTATTTGTATTTTTACTTCTAAGAGTGGAAGCTTTTGGACGATCTCTCCTTGACGGAATAATTGTCGTAACTTCATAAATAAGAAATAAATCCACAAAAGAAGGCAGGAGAAACTCTAATTAAAAAAATGCGTACTTTCAAAACGTCTTTCATGATTAAGTTTCTTTAAAGGATAAAGTAAAATGTCAGGTATGGATTCCATCGAATATCAATTACCGGTTTTATCAATAAAATCTTCATTTTTATGTATTAATGGAGTAATTGATACATTTCGAATTTTAAAAGGGAGAATTTTCAAGATCGATCTTGACGTGAGCGGTCTGAAAATTGAGATTTATTTAATTTCGGTTTCCGATGAACACATCTAATATCGTCATCTGGGTAATTACTAGCTCGGAGACTTATTTATGTGTGCCCAATGACCGCTTTTGATAGAGGCGCCTCAGGTTAACCTAAACGGCCTTCCTTTTTTTTTCTCTCTTATCAATTTTTACATCTAAAAACGATTTTTTAAAATGTTTATTAGTGGAAGGCATTACGTAATATTCCGCAAAAATTTATTTTTTCTAAGTCAAATTAGTCTTAGCTTTTGGTCACTTTTTTAACAAAATCTTAAGTGCAGGGTGGAATCCCTGATCAGGGAGTCAAAAATTTATTTTGTCTGTGGTGCCCTCCGGACGTCCTCCGCTATCAGATTTTAACTAAAGAACTAAATTTTGATTTTTTTTCAAGGGGCTAATTGAGCACTTTGAATAATTAATTAACGTCTCAGGTTGTCTAAATGAAGGTTCAATAAATCGAATCTCTCTTGCGCGCATTACGAAGCCCTGATTATGGACGGCCTATTACCGATACTACCTTTCCCGGGTATTTTCTATTTGTGTTTCGCAAGGACATTATGATACCTTTAATTAGAAACAATAATTCAAACCCTTGGACGTAACGTAATTAAAAATGAAATAGCTTTTCATTATTTTAGTCCAAACGCATAATTGGATCTTAAGGAATTCCCAACCCCATAAGAAACAATCCCACTACAATTTTAGAAAAAAAATTACTGCAATTATGGCTGAGGACTACCGTTGATTAAAAATGTGTCCTTAATTAGCCATAATATAGGTTTTTGAGTAATTACTGAATTTTGACCATTAAAATATTAAAAAGAAAAAAAGACATTTTGGACAAATTGGCTTTACTGTTATACGGCCTGGGTGGCCTAAAGGGAAATAATTTAATTTTATTATTTTTTATAAATATTTTTAGCGGATGGCTGTCGTTCACTTCGTGGCATACCCCCTCGATGGTAATACAATAATTCCTCTTTCAGAAGGAAAAAAAAGTACTTGTTTGAAGAGCTTCCAACGAAAACTTCCTTAAAGAGAAGTAGCAATATAGGAGGGGAAGTATAACGGAGGGGGAAGTATATGGGAGGGGCAGTATAACAGGGGGAAGTATAAGGGAGGGGCAGTATAACAGGGGGAAGTATAGGGAACGAAAGTATATTGAAGGGAGGGGAAGTATAAGGAGGGAAGTATAAGGTAGGGAGGTATAAGGGAGGGGAAGTGTATAGGAGGGAAGTGTAAGGGAGGGGGGATTTTTTTGTTTTTGTTTTTTTTTTTTTTTTTTTTTTTTCGAAAAGTTGTCCGGGTTTTCTTTTTTTTAAATTTGGGTTTTTTTTTTTTTTTTTTTGTAAAATTTTTAAGTTCTTTTTTCGAAAATTTTTTAAGTGTCGAGGCAGAAATAATGGGATCTTTGGCCTACGGATGTGCCTCCCGTGATGGGTAGAAGTATGAAATTTCTCCCTACTAAAAAATAATAATAATTGAAAAGTGGCAATTTTTTAGACCGAAAATATAAGAGTAATTGGTGAAAATCGGGCCAACGGTTCAGCCGCAGGAATTTTTTAAAATTTCAAACAGACATAGGTATCTCCGCCATTTTTTCGAAATTCAAAAATCGCCCTCGTTATTCTTGTTCACCGACTAAAGAAATTTGGTGAAAATCGGTTGAAAACTGTGGCCGTAAAGTGTTCCGGAAAAAATGGTACGGACGGCCGGCCGGCACCACAGACAAAGTTGAGATCGGTATAGATCCATATTCGAATTTACCCTACGGGGTCTGGAAGACCCTTCCCAAAAACCCGACGTGGAGGGTATCACAATAACTTCTTTAATAAAGTTAAAAACACCCACGTATGATCATTAGGTTCCTATATGGTACGTGTCACGGGTCAAGGGTCTTGTACACAGCGTTAAAAAATATTCCAAAAGAAAAACTTAACAACAAAATCACCGCCAAACTCGTGATAAAGTGCACATTGTAATGAAACCTCCCGACGTGACAAAATGATATAATAACCCATGGGAACCGAAGTTCCCCACCTTATTATTAGCCTCATCTCAAGATATCACGAATTTTTATTCCCAAAACCCGTTGACAATAAGAAATAAATAGAGAAAATTATACAAAGGCTCACGATTTATAGAGATCACAATTGTACTTTTTTTGACGTCATTTTTAATCGAATTCGCAGATCGGAAATAACGGGAAATTGAATTTTTAAACGTTAGCCATTATTTGCAGATAGGCTCAGTTATGGGTTTTAAGATAAAAAGGCCGGTCCTGCCTTAGGCATAAACGAATAAAAACCCCAGGTACAGTTAATTAAGTGATCAATGATCACAATCTTATAAATCTGACAGTCTTTTTAAATTTTTTTTTTTTTTTTCAAAGTTATTATCTCGCCTGGAGCCTTTGTGAATGGGGAAAATTGCATATTTTCAACGTCTTATTGAATTATGATTATGGCTTTAAAACTAATTTAACGAGGAACATTTTCGGAAACGCTAAATCTTTTCGAGAAGGTAATTTACGCGAGAAATAGTTCGCTCTCTCCCGACATACGTGGTCGGCGCACATGAAAAAAAAATTGTTCACGACAAACATGCTGTTTCTTACAAGAACATCTTGTGCGGTTTCTTTTTTCATCATTTTTTTTACTCCCGTGCCGTTCCAATCTGTGACTCTTCTTGGACAAAATCGTGACCTCAATCGCTTCCATATCCGTCGAAGTACTCAAGAGTTTTAAAATAAACAGGAGTAAGAAGGAAGACCCTGGAGATGTCATATGAGTCATATTATTTACAACTTGTATGTTTTTCCTAAATGGAATATAAATTATGCGTAAGTGGCTTATCGTGAAATTAATGGAAGCCGGAAATCTCTTACAATTACAAAGCTTGAGAACAAACGGATTTCCTACGTAAAAGCTTGAATTCGCCCCAAAAAATTAAAATTTACTTTTTAAGCACAGTTTTTGGAAGAAGGTCTTCTAGCTGTCATCAGAGATTCTTAACAATCATGAGGTTGTCTGTATAGCCGGCCGTCAGTTTTTTTCAACCTTTTTTTAAATTTTAGTTTAATGAGACAAAGTACTTGTTTGAAGAGCTTCCAACGAAAACTTCCTTAAAGAGAAGTAACAATATACGAGGGGGAAGTATATGGGAGGGGAAGTATAAGGGAGGGAGAAGTATAACCGCGGGGACGTACAACGGAGGGGGAAGTATAAAGGAGGTGGAAGTATGAGGGAGGGGGAAGTTTTTTGTTTTGTTTTTTTTCGAAAAATTTTCCAAGTTTTCTTTTGTTTTAGAAAAAATTTTCCAAGTTTTTTTTTTTTAAATTTTCCGAGTTTTTTTCGAAAAATTTTCCGGGTTTTCTTTTTTAAATTTGCGCTTTTTTTCTGAAAAATTTTCTAAGTTCTTTTTTTAATTTTAAAAAAAAATTTTAAAAATTTTTTTTATTAAGGTTGAAATAATGGCTTTTCGGCCTACGGATGTGCCTCTCGTAATGGGTGAAGTATGAAATTTCTCCCTACTAAAAAAAATATGTAAAAATTAAAAAGTGGCAATTTTTTACACCAAAAATTCGTAAAAAATATAAGGAGTAATTGGTGAAAATTTGGTGAAAATCGGACCAAAGGTTCGGCCGCAGCGAATTTTTTAAATTTCAAACAGTCATATCTCCGCCATTTTTTCGAAATTCTAAAATCCCCCTCGTTACATTTCTTCTTCACGGCTCAAAAAGTGTGAAAATTTGGTGAAAATCGGTTGAAAACTGTGGCCGTAAAGTGTTCCGGAAAAAATGCTACGGCCGGCCGGAACCACAGACAAAGTTAGATCGGTATAGATCCATATTCGAACTTAACCTACGGGGAAAACCCGACGTGGAGGGTATCACAATAACTTCTTTAATGAAGTTAAACGTAAAAAGGAAGAAATATTTCCATTAGAGAAGAAGAAATGCGAGAGATGACTGAATGAAGAAAAGCTCCGTGGGAATGAAGGCCCTGAAAAGGACGTCGGGCGTGATCTATGGTGAAGATGTGACTAAACCAGATCTACACTGGAATTACTCAAATTGGCAGGACCCAGGACGTAGTTGACACTGATGACCATTATTTATTATATAATATCGCCATGCTTCCATTTCAACATCAATTAAGGCCTTAGAGATCCTCCGCTAATGAAATTATGTGACTTCCTCCAATAGATCTTCGATGGCTCCCCCCTTCTATTATGCTGTCAGGAGATCCCATGGATGGGCATCCCGTTCCCATCCGACGTCCTCATCTCGACGTGATCATCCACCGCGAATATTTTCAAACAAAAATGGTTCTCCAACTCAAGGAAAACCATTCAAACGTCAACTGTTATAGTAAAAACATTTTTTATTATTTCATATATGGAAAACGACCTTTTTTTTTCGCTAAAAATATTTTTTGTTTTCAGACAAAATAGCCATTAATGTGTAAGTACCTCATAAAAAGTTGAAAAGTCATGCGAATTATTAATTTTAAAACCATCGCGTGCATATGAATAGACAGTTTGATATTTTATAAGACCTTTTTCAACATTTAAACGGTGCTTAAGAACTCATGAGCTTTGAATTTTCAAAGGCACAAGTGGGACTTTGAATCATATCAGGATTTCAGATCAATTTTTAATTTTTTCAAAGAATTATTGGATTTTTATAAAAACCGACCGATTTTGGGAGAAAATGTCGTCTGAGGTGGCGTCACCAGATTTTTCAGAACCTTCCTTTGTTGTCTTGAAAATGTTGAAATACTGCTGTTCATGAATAAAATGCAGCTCCTCCATTGGATGAACTTTGCTTTAATAGATAATATTTTATGGCTGCAAAAATGCTAAACGTTGATTTTCTCATCCGAGACTCGTGTTTTATCTCAATAATGGCAACATGTCATTATGCAAAGCAAATATAAAAAGTGTAGCCCGTTAGGGCCCCTCGCAGCCAACTAATGTCAATACTCGGAAAGGCTAATTGATTCAGTACTATTTATCTTCCACGATCTATTTACGAGGTTGTTTTTTCCTATTTTACAATTATAATCAATAAAATTTTTAATTACGTCGAGGATTTATGGCGATTCTACTGGAAAGCTTGAAAATTATTTATATTCCCATTGTTCCTCCGTTATTTCGAGCTGGGGTATTAAAATTTTTCGAACAAACTTTTAGTTTATTGAATGCAAATGACCTTTTGAATGGAAGATTCATTGGCCTTCACACGTGTTCCCGTCGGTCTCGATCAGTTTAAACGGTCCCGTTTATTTAGCTCGGTTGAGTTACATTTGCATTTAAAGACGAACTCGGATCGACAACTAAATCAGATCGAATTCTCGATGACCTTTTCGTTCATAAATGCCGATAATCACATAAAGTGGAATCAGGATCAAGGAGTTCGGGCGAACGATCATTCGGATTTTTCTCTACGGGGTCTAAAACACCCTCTCCCAAAAACTGAACATGGAGGATCATCAAATAATTACTTCTTAAAGAAGTTATTGTGATACCCTCACGTCGGGTTTTTGGGAGGGGTCTTCCAGACCCCGTAGGGTAAATTCGAATATTTTTTCATCGGAACGTTAAAACGGATTTAGATTTATTAGAATCGAGAGCCACCCCGCTGGCATCCGTTGAGTACCGGACAATCCCTTAAAAAGAGTGTAAAAGAATTGTCGATTTATAATCTACAGCTATCATTTTTTTAATCAATTTTGCTCCAAGGGCGCTGGGAAGTTACTGTGGGGCGTTATGGAAAATTTGGTGAATGGCTAAATGGCCATTAGCGTGAGTCTTTTTTTATTTAATTTTTATTAATGCGATAATTAACGCCGCCCCTTAAGTAAAGGGCAAAACTTAACCGGTCAGTTAAGTGAAGGGTAAAAACTTAACCACCCGTTAAAAAATTTAACCGGCCCGTTAAGTAAAGGGTAAAAACTTAACCGCCCATTAAAAAATTTAACCGGATCGTTAAGTAAAGGGCAAAAATTTAACCGGCCCATTAAGTAAAGGGCAACATTTAACCGGCCCGTTAAGTAAAGGGCAAAAATTTAACCGGCCCGTTAAGTAAAGGGCAAAAACTTAACCCCCTGTTAAGTAAAGGGTAAAATCTTAACCGCCTGTTAAAAAATTTAACCTGCCCGTTAAGTAAGGGCAAAATTTAACCGGCCCGTTAAGTAAAGGGTAAAAGTTAACCGGCCTGTTAAGTAAATAAACCGCTGTAGCTCCTTCAATAATGGAGATAGCGATTTCGGACCAAAAGAAAAGTTCTTGAAAAATGCTCTACTTTTCATTTCTCAAATAAAAAATTTGAAAAAGGAAGTTAGCGACGACATCTCGTGATGCAGAACGTGAAGAAGCATGAATTCGTGATAGTTGGAATCTTCGGACAAAAATAAGCGGAATAAAAAAAAAAACGAGTCTCCTAGGTCGATTTTAACGGATTTTAGCGCAAAAACGCTAAAATTTGACATTTTTTAAAGTTGTCGAAAATGGTCTCAAAAATAGTCAAATCTACTTGAAATTTTGCGTAGATTACGAATCTGAAATAAAAATAGGGGTTCTCATTTGAAATAACGAAGTTAGGTTGTGTCTGGGACACCCTGTATATCCAGGCGGATTTTAAACTACACCATCAATTCTTTGATTTAAATTAAGGGGGTTTACGTTTTAACTTTTTTTCATAAAACCACTTTTTAACGCTCTCCCAGACGCTTGCCATGTGTATCCGGACACCCTGTAGATATATCGGAGGAAAGTATTATTTAGGAACGCGGCAGCGTTCCGCCCCGCCAAGTAAACCCCGACCTTCACTATTGTGGGAAATTAAGATCATCATGTTGGCAGGACTGAAGAAGTATGGCGGATGAGTTGAGTTTAGTTTGTGTTGAAAAAAAGAGAGAGAGTGCCGTGTGAGAGTTGAGTCGTATCTTTTAACTCTTTAACCTCACTCATAAGATTGGATTATTGGCCTTTTATGCGCAAAAAATTGACGAAATATGCCATATAATATGCAAATGTAAAAATACCTGAAATATACGCTAATAACTCCGACGATTTTCGCCCAGAAAACTAGAAAAAGTAAAAGTTCTCTGGAGCCTTGGTGAAACATCGAGGAAAAATACCAAAATCCGGTGAAATTGGTGTTTTAGGTGAAAAATTCCATAAAAACTTTTTCTGGACCAGAACACCATAAAAAACAACAAAAATCCAGTCAAACCGTTGTTTCTTAGACAAAAACGGTGGAAAATGGCTTAAAAAAGGCGATTTTTGGTCTAAAATTCCCCATGCGACTATCTATTAAAATTGCGTTCATACATAATTTATGCACTAACGTTCAAAATATTCATTTATATTCAAAATAAGTAGTGTTTTTTACCCAATTGACGTAAAACGTACGGTCATAGGTATTTGGAAAAAAATACATATCAAATGATATATCGGAACCTCCGATATATCGAAAAGCACAAATATATCGATATATATCGCCCATCCATAGACATGGGGCTAATAGCTTCTCTTTAAGAGACCCTTTTGATTGGATTCTTTCACTTCTAGACCTTCTTCTGCAAGTCCATTTTAGGTATCGAGATAATTTAAAGTTAACGAATAACCGAAAACGATATCACTTAAGCATTGGGAGAAAGGGACAAAAGAAAAAAAAAACTGTTTTATTAAACCTTGGGATCTTTATTTATTACATGTCTGAGAACACCTCCCATAAATGGCTCTAGGTCGTAAATAGGATGACTTTACGTTTGGCCCTCATATTCCAGTTCAATAATAGAGAGCCGTGTATGGAGAACGCACGCCCTTTAATATCAAACGAGCGGAATCCTCAATTTTAATGAGCTATTTCAAAGTACGAATTTGGCTTCTGGAACATAAGAAAAAAACGAGGAAGCCTTCGCTAATGAGGAAGAATATTAGTAATTACTAAAACGCAACAGTAATCCTGTCATCGGAAGTTTATGGCCTCTTATTACTTAAATTTAATTGAAGGTTTTTGATAAACTAGCTTTTAGAAGGTGGATTAAAAGAATAAGGAGAAAGAAGCTGCATACCAGTATGACATGAGTGTATTGCGGGCTGTAGATTTGGAAAAGTTCATTTGAGGGCATCTGTTATTTAGTGCGGTTCAAATCAGACAAGGGGTTCTGGTACTTTGCTTTGCGGCAAAATGTAAAATCTTCGAATAGCTACAGCTAAGAAGGATAGAGAGTATATTTGGATCAGCAGGATGCAATAGATTTGATTAGGACAAGACGAAAACTTATTTGTGGAAAACGGTCCAAAAACCGGTAAAAAAAAGATGTTAAAACACCCACAAACCCGAAAAAACTGATGTGTACAACCAGAAAATCGATGAAAACGACTCAAAAACCGGTAAAAAAAGATGTTGAAACACCCGAAAACCCGAAAAACGGATGTTTATAAACCAGAAAATTGAGGAAAACAACCCAAACATGTTTAACACCCGTTCACCCGAAAAACTGATGTTCTCAAACCAGAAATCGATGAAAACGATTCAAAAACCGTAAAAAAAAGATGTTAAAACACCCGAAAACCCGAAAAACGGAGGTTTATAAACCAGAAAATTGAGGAAAACAACCCAAAACACGTTTAACACCCGTTCACCCGAAAAAATTGATGTTCTCAAACCAGAAAATCGATGAAAACGACTCAAAACAGGTAAAAAAGATGTTAAAACACCCGAAAACCCGAAAAAACGGATGTTTATAAACCAGAAAATTGAGGGAAAACCCAAAACATGTTAAACACCCGTTCACCCGGTTTAACGGGTGTTTCTACACCAGAAATCGATGAAAACTACTCAAAAACCGGTAAAAAAATGTTATAACACCCGAAAACCCGAAAAACGACCCAAATATCGATAAAAGAGATGTTAAAATCCCGAACACCGCATAAAACGGGTTTTTCATGGCAGAAAATCGACGAAAATTACCGAAAACCCGGTAAAAAAGATGTTTAACCCCCGGTTACCTGATTAAACCGGAGTTTGACCAGCCAGGAGGGTTTAGTCTCTACCTCTCCGACCCGTAAGTTTATGAATGTTTATGAGTATCACGATTTCAAAGAACTAATTGTGATTTTTTTAAAGTAGCAATTAGGAACATTCTTTATGGTAAAAAATATCGATAGAAAGCGGAGACTAATGTTGCATTTAGTCATTAGCATTAGAAACTATGTCGTTAGCATTTTTAAAAAAGGAGTGCATTTTGTGTCAGCTATTAGGGACTAACGGGCGATGAATTTTTTAAAAAAATGGTAAAAGGAAGTCGGGTGAAAAAAAACATTTTCAGACCATTTAATAATTCACACGTCTCTTCCATATTTATAAGTGGGCTAATTCTATGTTTTGGTCCCATTTTAATGCGGATTGATTAGTAATTTCGAAGGGCGAGGACACGGAAACGCCCACGTGTCAGCTCCCACTATCTTTTTTATCTCCGTGGCCGATTTTACACGCCTACAACATGCGAATTTTATTTTAAAAGTTCAATCAACCTCGTGGCAACGAACTGTATTCGGATTTCGAAATTTTATCCCGTGAAAGGGAGACGTTTTCCCGAATCCTTCGGCTGCCGGTGTAATTGCGATGACCGCTCAGCAATTATTTCAAGGGGGGAGAGAAAAAAAAAAATAGAAAAAAGTTTGAGTTATTGCTTGAGTCCTGGGAAAACACGTTGTCCGCCGATAAGGTCCATCATCCGTCCCCTATCGTTTTTCATTACGGACCTTTTTCTTGATTTTAAATCAATCATCCGTTGAATTATCACGTGCGTCTTTTTCCTTCTTCAAAAGCCACGGCGATTTAGGTCGTAAATAACTGGAAAAAAAGTTAGTCAGAGCGTATCGTTGGAGAGCATCCGTGAATTCACGAAATAAAGAGAGAAGAAATGGGGCCAATAAGTGATATTAAAATTTTTTGGAAAAGGGAAAATAGGTATTACAATATTCTAAATTTTACTTAAGGTACACCACTAATACGGCGGCGTTTTTTATTTAAAGTTTTACTCAAATTATTTGTTAGTCATCATTTTTATGATCAAAATTAAAAAATTCGATAAAACGAGTTTGTATTGAAATTTATGAGTGTTTAATAAAACTAAAAGATAAGAGAGTTTTTTCCTAACCACAGTCAATTTTTTGTAAATTGGGAGCAAATCAAAACTTAAAATTACGGTTTTTAGCTTTGTTCAGTTCTGATTGTTTCTTTTAGATTGCAGCACAATCTAAAAAAAAATTTAAACCAACAATTTTATCGTAAAATTTGAGCATATAACTTGCAACCCTCAAACTACAGTGAAAACGACCTTTTGAATTAATGCAAAAAATGTCGGTAGAAAGGCTCTTTTATTATAAAATTAACTTTTTTCGAAAGATTTCATCCTAGTTTTTAAACTTGTTAAAAAGATTTATCTTTCTTCCATAAAAGGTTGGTGACGGTGATGAATCGGTTTGGCTAACGTATAATTTTTTCCGACGATCCTTAAGAAATTCTTAGGGCGATTCCGCGTGAATGGAGAAGAGTCTTAAGAAAAAAACGAGACAGCGGAATGAGAGGAAAAGAATATTCCACCCCCGCATCCTCTTCTTAATCATAAGATTCAAGTTTCACTCCTCTTTTCCAGGATTATCAATCCGCGGGTATCATCCCGGTCTCACGTTTTGCCAAGGTTAAGGAACTCCATATGTCACTCACCTCAAATATTCATCAGGCCTCTCCATTCCAACCAATTGAACTGAAGAAAAATGTTGACGTTTGGCTTTTTGGGACCTTCATTCAGAGAATTCAGGGAGGAGGTTTCCTTTCCAGGGATGTAAAAATGAGGACATTGGCTGGCAAGTTCCGATTAAAAAATAGACAGAAACCTTAGCGTCTTTGACGCCTTTTTAGAAATTCAAGTCGTGACTCGTTTTAAAGCGGGTATTTTTACAATGCTCCGTTCAGTTGAAATTACAAGGAACATTTATAACGAATAATTTGATCGTTATGATCTTATATCGGTGAGCTTTCGTGTCAAAGCCGTCTTCGCCTCCATATAAAGGATGCAGGGCCTCCGGTCGTCCCGACGAACTAAGGATTTGTTACATTTTTACAGTGAACCCCCCCTTTTCTGTTTTTATAGGAAAAAAAGGACAAATTGCTCTGATCTTTCACGCCCTCGGACTCGCCGCCGGAGCGAAACATGTGTCAGCCCCGCCACACTTTTCTCGAGAAAGAACGCGACGACTTCATGTAATCGCTTTTATAAAACTAAGATCATCTTTTTTTTTATAAGCCCAGAAATGAGTGCAGTCTTCTCCAATTATATACTTGAAACAACGGAAAAAAATTGAGCTTGTGAAGCAGGAAGATAAACTTCGAAATTGCTCACGTTCTTGACTTTGGAGTCCCCATTAATGCGATTTAATGGAAAAAAGAAAATTCGTTTTCTTCGGTGTTTCTACTAGAAACACCCGTGTTATCGGATGTTCCGGCTTTTTACATTTTAGGTGTTTTATCGGGTTTTATATAATTTAGCTCGATTTTCAGGTGTAGAAACATCCGTTTCATCGGATGATTGGGCTTTCAACACCCTTCTGTTTAACCAGATTGGGGTCATTTTCTTCTATAAAAACCTCCCGTTCCTCCGATCTATAAAAGACCGTTTTTTCAGGTGTTCGGGCGTTTAACATCTTCCTCACCGGGTTTTGGGTGTAAAACACCAGTTTCATCGGGTCTGGGCGTTCAACGCCTTTTTGACGAGTTCTGGGTTATTTCCCTCGATTTTCTGGCGTGAAAACACCGTTTCATCGGATTATTGAGCTATCAACATCCTTTTTAACTTTTATTATCGGCGGGATTTTCTGGTGTAGAAACATCCGTTTTATCGGATGATTGGGCTTTCAACACCCTTCTGTTTAACCAGATTGGGGTCATTTTCTTCTATAAAAACCTCCCGTTCCTCCGATCTATAAAAGACCGTTTTTTCAGGTGTTCGGCGTTTAACATCTTCCTCACCGGGTTTAGGGTGTGAAAACACCAGTTTCATCGGGTCTGGGCGTTCAACGCCTTTTTGACGAGTTCTGGGTTATTTCCCTCGATTTTCTGGCGTGAAAACACAAGTTTCATCGGATTATTGAGCTATCAACATCCTTTTTAACTTTTATTATCGGCGGGATTTTCTGGTGTAGAAACATCCGTTTTATCGGATGATTGGGCTTTAAACACCCTTTTATTTAACCAGATTGGTGTATTTTCCTCTATAAAAACCTCCCGTCCCTCCGGTCTATAAAAGCCCGTTTTTTCAGGTGTTCGGGCGTTTAACATCTTCCTTACCGGTTTCTGGTGTGAAAACACCAGTTTCATCGGGTCTGAGCGTTCAACGCCCTTTTTAACGAGTTAAGGGTTATTTTCCTCGATTTTCTGGCGTAAAAACACCCGTTTCATCGGATTTTTGAGCTATCAACATCCTTTTTAACTTTCAAAATCGGCGGGATTTTCTGGTGTAGAAACATCCGTTTCATCGGATGATTGGGCTTTAAACACCCTTTCATTTTACCATTTTCCTCTATAAAACCTCCCGTCCCTCCGGTCCATAAAAGCCCGTTTTATCAAGTGTTCGGGCGTTTAACATCTTCCTTACCGGGTTTTCGGGGGTGAAACACCATTTCATAGGGTCTGAGCGTCCAACGCCCTTTTTAACGAGTTAAGGGTTTTTTCCTCGATTTTCTGGCGTGAAAACACCCGTTTCATCGGAATTTTTGAGCTATCAACATCCTTTTTAACGTTTAAAAGCGGCGGGATTTTCTGGTGAAGAAACATCCGTTTTAAGCTTAAACACCCTTTCGGCGTTTTACGCCGAAACCGGTCGTGGAATATCCGTTTTTTTCATTCTTCTCCCTCTGTAACTTTTATCAACTAAAAAAATTAACGTTCCCCATTTGCGCGATTCGCATGAGCTAAAAAGCCAAACATTAAAAAACACCCTTTTATTTAACCATTTTGGGGTCATTTTCCTCTATAAAAACCTCTCGTCCCCCGGTCTATAAAAGCCCGTTTTTTTCAGGTGTTCGGGCGTTTAACATCTTTCTTACCGGGTTTCGGGTGTGAAAACACCAGTTTCATCGGGTCTGAGCGTTCAACGCCTCTTTGGGTTATTTTTCTCGATTTTCTGGCGTGAAAACACCCGTTTCATCGAATTTTTTAGCATCATTTTTAACTTTTAAAATTTTTGGCGGAGGCGAAATGGTAATTTTTTTTTCGTAACCTTGCTCCAAACGAAAAAGGTTTTGTTTTAAAATCCGAGATTTTTAATATTACAAATCACCGTTTCTTTTAAACGCAATAAGTTAAAAGAAAACAAATACATAAATAACACGTCTTTATTTATTTTCCTTATTTCCCTAATGAAATTATTGTTTGAAATTCAAACAGAATAAATTCGTAGAAAGCCATAACTTTCAAGGCTACTGTTGTAAGTATTTGCGATGCGGCAGGAAATGATAAATAAAATTTCCATACATGAGTTTACATTCGATTCTCGTCGCTCATAAAATATCAAAGAAAGTCAGAAAAATTTTTTTTTTAAATTTACATTTTCTTGTTTCTTGAAGCCTAAAAAGGAACAGAAGTTTATCTGCCTATTTTAGAATATTTTTATTTAAGAAAAGTATTCATACTTACAACTTAATTAGGTTTTACGAAATACTTGCCAGCCATTTAGAGAAACAACATAATAGAAAAGCGATTCAAATCTATGTACAAATCAATTTATTTTATAAAAATTATTAACATTAATACAATTGTCGATGTAGGCTTTTGTGAGCGCATCTTGCTTTAGCTTAGCTTCTTTGAGTTTTTCGCAGGCCCCTTTTAAGTCAGGTGGTAAGTCTAAATACTTTTTCCTCTCCTCTCTCAATTCCTCGACTTCTTTTTTTAGCTCCTCAAATCGTTTCTTTTTTTCTTTTTCCAATTTCTCCTTCAGCAGATTAACATCATCCTGTTTATTTAAAAAAAAATTATTTCCAGTTTTTTTTTAAATTTTTTTCCCCAGAATTTTTCTCACCCATACTTACCATATTTATTATAGATTTTTCATCATTGTTTTCATTTTGATTATCTTCTTGTTTTTCTCTATACATTTGGTACGATCTCCTTTCGACTTCTCGTTTTATGATGGCGTTGTTACTATAAAGGATTTTAATCATAAAAATATTTTAAAAATTCAACGTACATATCTAGTTCATTCTTAAGCTTCTTGACGACTCCAACTTTGTTGCTTGCCAATTTTCGATGCGATTGAAGAGAAAGGTTGCTTATAGCGATTTTAAGGTTCGCTATGTTGTACTTGGAAAAAGCTAATAAGCATCCATGCTCGCTTACGTCAGCCGCACCCCATTTCTGTAGAATGAAAAATTAAAATGATATCAGGGTAGAAAAAGAACCTTACTCGCAGAACTTCAATACAAGGGAAATCTTCAGCGATATTCATAAGATCTTCTATGTTGAATCCATAACTACTCAACATTTCATCAAGCTCGTCATCTACAAATATGTATATAATAAATAAAATTTTAAAAAATATAAATGATTCTCAAATATGCAGACCTTTTTTTTCCCAGGATTTTAGAGGGTTTTCCTTGATTTTTTGACGAAAGAACACCCATTTGATGAGATTTTCAAGAGTTTTCCTTGGCTTTTGACCAACAAAACCCTTCTTTGGCACGATTTTCGAGCGTTTTTATTGGTTTATGGTCCAAAAAAACACCCATTTTATAAGATTTTTTAAAGTTTCCCTCGGCGATTGTACTACAAAACCCTTTTTGCATTATTATTATTAGCATTTTCCTTGTTTTTTTGTCGAAACAACACCCATTCTACGCGAATTTACAGCGCTCTTCTGGCGTTTCTCCAACAAACCCTTTTTTGCAGGATTTTCGAGGGTTTCCCTTTGTTTTTTGTCGAAAAAACACCCATTTTATGAGATTTTTAAGAGTTTTCCTTGGCTTTCGACCAACAAAATTCATCTTTCAGCAGGATTTTTGAGCGTTTTCATTGGTTTTCGGTCCAAAAAACACCCATTTTATGAGATTTTTTAAAAGTTTCCCTTGGCGATTGTACTACAAAACCCTTTTGCAGGATTATTAAGCATTTTCCTTGGTTTTTGTAGAAACACCCATTCTACGGAAATTTTTAGGGTTCTTCAGGCGATTGTCCACAAAACCATTTTTTGTAGGATTTTCAAGGAAGTCCCTTTGTTTTTTGTCGAAAGAACACCCATTTTATGAGATTTTTAAGAGTTTTCCTCGACTTTCGACCAACAAAATTCATCTTTCAGCAGGATTTTGAGCGTTTTCATTGGTTTTCGGTCCAAAAAACACCCATTTTATGAGATTTTTTAAAAGTTTCCCTTGGCGATTGTACTACAAACCCTTTTGCAGGATTATTAAGCATTTTCCTTGGTTTTTTGTAGAAACACCCATTCTACGGAAATTTTTAGGGTTCTTCAGGCGATTGTCCAACAAAACCATTTTTTGTAGGATTTTCAAGGAAGTCCCTTTGTTTTTTGTCGAAAGAACACCCATTTTATGATTTTTAAGAGTTTTCCTCGACTTTCGACCAACAAAATTCATCTTTCAGCAGGATTTTCGAGCGTTTTCATTGGTTTTCGGTCCAAAACACCCATTTTATGAGATTTTTTAAAAGTTTCCCTTGGCGATTGTACTACAAAACCCTTTTTGCAGGATTATTAAGCATTTTCCTTGGTTTTTTGTAGAAACACCCATTCTACGGAAATTTTTAGGTTTCTTCAGGCGATTGTCCAACAAAACCCTTTTTTGTAGGATTTTCAAGGAAGTCCCTTTGTTTTTTGTCGAAAGAACACCCATTTTATGAGATTTTTAAGAGTTTTCCTCGACTTTCGACCAACAAAATTCATCTTTCAGCAGGATTTTCGAGCGTTTTCATTGGTTTTTGGTCCAAAAAACACCCATTTTATGAGATTTTTTAAAAGTTTCCCTTGGCGATTGTACTACAAAACCCTTTTGCAGGATTATTAAGCATTTTCCTTGGTTTTTTGTAGAAACACCCATTCTACGGAAATTTTTAGGGTTCTTCAGGCGATTGTCCAACAAAACCCTTTTTTGTAGGATTTTCAAGGAAGTCCCTTTGTTTTTTGTCGAAAGAACACCCATTTTATGAGATTTTTAAGAGTTTTCCTCGACTTTCGACCAACAAAATTCATCTTTCAGCAGGATTTTCGAGCGTTTTCATTGGTTTTTGGTCCAAAAACACCCATTTTATGAAATTTTTTTAAAGTTTTCCTTGGCGATTGTACTACAAAACCCTTTTTGCAGGATTATTAGCAGGATTGTACTACAATGTATTACAGCAGGTATTAAGCAAGGTATTAAGCATTATTAAACAGGATTGTACTACAAAACCCGTTTTGCAGGATTATTAAGCATTTTTCTTGGTTTTTTGTCGAAACACCCATTCTACGGGAATTTTTAGGGTTCTTCTGGCGTTTGTCCAACAAAACCCTTTGTTGCAGGATTTTCGAGGGTTTCCCTTTGTTTTTTGTTAAAAGAACACCCACTTTATGAGATTTTTATCCCTTTCGAGACCGCAGGGGACTAGTTGCCATTCGCGCTTTTGTTTGGAGACCGCAGGCGACTTTAGTTGCCCAGCGGCGCCAGCGGGAAGCCTCTCTAAAAAATTAATACCTTCGCTTGCCGTGGCACTAGCGACATGCAAAAACTGGCATTTTGTTGGGGAAGAAATGAACTACGTGATGATCGCATCACTCGTCGCTTTCTGTGCTTTGCTGGCGCTGGGAACGGTCGGGGAGAAGTGATGGGCAAAGAGAGGGGAAAAGTGCTGCGCCAGTAGCTCAGAGAATCCGGCATCAGATGCGGTCTCGAAAGGGTAAAGAGTTTTCCTCGGCTTTGGACCAACAAAACCAGCAGGATTTTTGAGCGTTTTCATTGGCTTTCGGTCCAAAAAACACCCATTTTATGATTTGAGGGTTTCCATTTGTTTTTGTCGAAAGAACACCCATTTTATGAGATTTTTAAGGGTTTTAAGGATTTTCTAGCGCTTTCATTGGTTTTTGCTCCAAAAAACTCCCATTTTACGATTTGAGGGTTTCACTTTGATTTTTGTCCAAAGAACACTCATTTTATGAGATTTTAAAGATTTTTCCTCGGCTTTACCAACGAAACCCTTCTTTTTGCAGGATTTTCTAGAGTTTTCATTGGTTTTTGCTCCAAAAAACCCCATTTTAGATTTGAGGGTTTCCCTTTGATTTTTGTCCAAAGAACGCCCATTTTATGAGATTTTTAAGGTTTTCCTCGGCTTTGACAACAAACCTATCTTGCAGGATTTTCGAGTTTTCATTGGTTCTTTGCCCAAGAAACACCCATTGAACTGTATTTTTTCCAAAAAAAAAACACCTTAAAGAAAAGACATCAAAATGGTAGTCCATATATTATGACAGCACCAAAATATCTTAGATCCATTGTACCCACGATAAAAAAATTTAATTTAGCAATAAAATAAAAATACTTACTTTTTCTCTGTAATTCAAGGTATAAGCACTTTAATTTGACTTCAGGATTGAATGGCATAGTGTAGAGAAATTAAACGTTAGAATTTAAAGTTTCCTAACCGCGAAAACGGTTTCGTTTATATAACCTTCCAAAGAGGTTCGTATGCGGTTACTGATATCAGATTACTGATTAGAAAATTTGATTATAAACATCTGCAACGTGTGAAAATTTATGAAATTTTTCATAAAATGAGTATCGAGAATGTATTTGTGACTGTGGGTACGACGAAGTTTGATAAATTAATTCAGACTATTCTACATCCGGAATCTATAAAGGTAAATATAATTTGAAGTCGAATCTATGAAACCCAGCTGGTTAAATCTGTGGTTTATACTGTTAAAACAGACGAATAGGGCCCCTCCGTTTTTAGGCCTGAAAATCCCAACTTACCTAAATGTGTACTCGTTTCTGCGGCTTAAAAAATCGCCCTTTTTATTATTTTTGTTGTTTTCCTTGATTTTTGGACAAGAAACTCCTAGTTTCTCATTTTTTTGGGCTGAAAGTTCCCCTGTTACTCGATTTTTTGCTTATCTTTTCTGATCTTCTTGTCAAAAACTCCTATTTTTGTAGTTTTCCTCGACATTTTGAACGAAACTCCAACCTCTTCGTTTTCCACATTTTCTTAGGCAAAAAATCGACCTTTTTAACTGGATTTTTGTTGTTTTCCCTGATCTTTGGCCTCAAAAAAAAAATAACATTTTAATAATCATTTTGTTTTTTTAGGCTTTGAAATCTCGAGGATGCAAAAGGATAAAATTGCAAATAGGGAGAGGTAATTTTGTGCCAGAACAGGATGAAATTGAAGGAGTCAAGATAACATATTATCAATATAAAGACTCGATTCACGATGACATTTCGGAAGCAGATCTCGTAATAAGCCACGCTGGAGCTGGAAGTTGCCTCGAAACGCTCGAACTCGAAAAATCGCTTTTAGTCGTCGTCAACGAAGATTTGATGAACAACCATCAATTCGAAGTCGCTCGAAAACTAAGCGAATTGAAATACCTCCATTATACAACTTGTGCGAATTTCATCAATACCGTCAGACACATCAATTTCAAATCGTTGCGCCCGTATCCCAAACATAGTCCAACATTATTCGTCAAAGCTATCGATTGTATGATGGGTTTTTCTTCTAAAATTATCATATTTTGGCGTTGTTTATTTAATTTTTTGCTCAAAATACAATTTACGACCAATTTTTATACATGATTTAAACAAAAATTGCCCAAAATAAAGATATTAAATTGTGGTACTGGTATACTTTTTGTAAGCACTATTGTAAGGAGTAAAAGGTCTTTTTTTTCCCCTAACTTCTGGGAAAATGTTTAAAATCCTATCGTTTTGGGGTTAACTAACCTAAACTTCTCCAACATACGAAATTTTGTTTTTTAATTTTTATTGATGATGAAAAATAGATTAAAATACTTGAAAAATTAAACATTCCTATTTTTATGATCTCCTTTTATCAATAATTATGTTTACCTAAAATTAATAAAGTTTTATTTACAATTTGATGTGATTTTTTAAGAGCCTTTTATTAATTTATTTTCTAGTTCTAGGGATAAAAGTTGCCTTTTTTACTTTTTTTGGTTGTTTTTCCAGATTTTCTGGGGGGAAAAACTCCTATTTTTGGTACTTTTACTCAATATTTCAACAAAACAGCAACTTCCTCGTTTTCAATGGTTTCTTGCCGCTTTACGGTATTTTCGCTGATTTTTTTGGTCAAGAAATGCCAATTTTTGGTATATTTGGTTGTTTTCCAGCAAAAAGTTGCCCTCTTTCCTTTTTTTCTCTCTTCTGATAAAGCATATATTTTTGCAGAATATGTCTAGTAAAACTGTACAATTTTGGCAAAAAAAAAAACATATGAGATAATATAGTTTTAGAAAAAGTAGTTCAAAATTTTAAGTATAAAAAGCCTAACATAACAAACATAACAGTGTGATGAAACCTTATTCAAACTACCATGGTTTACCTTTGGAGAAAAGATACCCGCAAGAGAAAGAAATGGTTCGGCCGATTGTTTTACCGTCGTTGCACCATCGAAAAACGAATTTGGTACCTTTAGAGAAAAAATATCCGGTGGAAAAAGAACCGTTGGCGCCAGTCAAACTTCCTTCGTTTCAACGGAAACAAGTTTGGCCGAGAAGGCTCATCCCTGTCAGAGACCGAGAAGATGAGAAATATCCAATAGAAGAAGCTTTAGGGATGGTCCAGCATTTTGGAAGAGGTCCTAGGAATAAAAATAATCCTACAGTCATAAGCCGCAGCCTGATATCGTTCCTGCAGCACTCAGAGATTCTAAAATAAGAAGTAAAGATATACCAAGGGCTAAAAATAAAATAAATAAAGTCATCAATATCGATGATGATGTCCCAGCGAAAAATAGTACAAAAAGACTGACTTTGGTCGAAAGATTAAAAGAGAGGATTGAAGCCAGACGAAAGCGAACGAAATTTCGCAAGTCGAAAACACATTTCTGTCGAATCCGACAAAATGGAAAAGGTAGAAAAGGTTGAAAAAGTTGAAGAGTCGGAAGATTCAAAAAAGACGATTTCCGAGACTCCCTTAGCTGGAACTTCCTTCAAAGTCGCCAACGATGCAAATCTTCGCAGAGCTCTTTCCGCGATTTAAATCGTGAGATAAGCCCCAAGCCAAAAACCGTCGGACAAATCAAAAATTGCTTTCAGGATATAGTAAAAACATTTGAAAAAGTCGCCCCTTTGCCGAAAACAGCCAAAACTTATAAACTCCGCCTAGTCCGCAGCCGAGCGAAAAAATTACTCCCCCGAAAAAACTGCGAAAAAGAAACGAAAATCGGAGCCGAAAATAATTAAAAAGAAGCCAATAAAAACTAGTAATTCATCGTTGACAAAAAAGCCTGAATGGGTCAACACTAGAAAAGTTGTTCCAACAACAATTGATGATATTAGATCAAAATATAAAGCGACAAACAATAAATATAAAATGTCCGCCCAAGATATTTAGAGCCAAAAAAGGCGAAATCGCCGATTTCATCGTTGACGACTCCGACGAAAAACCCACGTTTGAAAACAGTTCAGTCTCGCTACATGGACCGACCGAGTCTTCGCCTCACCCCAGCATAAGCTCACTTCTTAAAAGAAATGCTGAACGTTTAAAAAACGTTTTTAACAAAACTAAACCTAAAAAAACGGAAACACCACCTAAAATTGAATCATCACAAGACTATAATGAAAAACGGATCTTTCCCAAGCTATACAACGACCTTTATACAGGATACAGAAATATTTATACTCCTGACAAATCTAGCATAGCGAGCAGATTGAAAAAATTTGATGACCTTTTAACTTCAACGCAGGAATCATTTAAACAAAATTTTGAGTTTTCCGATCTTTCAGATTTTGAAGATAAAAAAAGTTATACAAGCTTTAAAAACATTTTGAAAGAATGCGACGCCATAAATGATCTTCTGACGCCAATTTTGATCCCTAAAAATGAAAAAGAGACGCCAGATACAAGACATCTTTTCCTAATTTTTTAACATGGAAAACAGATTATTTAAACAAAAAGTATTTCAAGCGAAAATAGATTTTTCAAAAAGTTCTAGCTCGTTTACAAAAGGGACTTTAACTGGGAAATATTCTGTGGAAAGTGAACTTATGAGTTCGATACCTTCGCTGACTAGTTTGCCTGAAAAAAGTAAAGAAATTATTTCGACTGATGAGTGTTTGACGCCAGATTGCCACTGTAAATCGTCATCCGTGATGACTTATGCGGTTTGCAAAGTTCCAGCGAAGATCTTCTATCTCCTATATCTTCGCTAACTTTATCTGGATCTTCAACTCCTGAATGTTTCTGCTCAAAATCTTGCTCTTTGCAAGACTCTATAAAAGACCTTAAGAAAAAAATAGAAGAGGCGATCATCAAGATTAATTTGGAAAGTTCAAAAATTAAAAATTTACCACCTTTAAAAACGAAAAAATTAGATTCTATGATAAGTTCGTCTGTCCAGACGGAAAAAGTCGAATTTAAAAAACCTCTCGGACCAGTCAAATTTCCTGTTAAGTCTCCAGATCCGATTTTGGACAAAATATTGAAGAGAGGGCCATCCGAAGTTGAAGCCGATGGAGATGACGAAATGTAATTTAAGCGATTCTTCGTTTTCGTCGATATCTGGGACTTTACCGCTTCCCTGGGCGAAACCGCATACTGCGAAAGAGATGAACCGAAATTTATTTACGGCTAAAAAACAGGAAGAAGGCCCAGCACCGACTGTCCCCTGCAGAACCTGCGCCAAATCCCATTCCAAAAACAAGAAACACAAAGTAAAACAAAAATTTAAAAAAATAAAATTTTAAATTTTTATAGCTTCTAATCACAGAAGAGACGTCACAGTCATGAATGTTCAAATACACAGATCTCAAAGCTTTTCTCCCATTAAAAAATAAGCGAAAAACAAGAAAAATCGCATCGAAACTTCAATTCGTAGTATAAAGCCAGCAAAAGTCAAAATTGAAGAAAAATATCCAGAAGAAGAAGAACCAGTGGCGCCAGTTCCACTTTATTCACGAAACCATCAAGAAAAATTAGCAAACAAACAAAATAGTTCAAGCAGCTTATCTCTAAGTAATTTAAATCCCATGCAGTCATTTACTAAAAAAATTTTTTAGCTACTTTTTCATATGCTGTGAATTTAATAGAAGAAAAAGGTAAGGGTTTAAAATGAAAGAAGCCAAAAAGTAGCCTAAAATAGCACAATTTAAAATAAAAATAATCAAAATTTAAGGTAATAATAGAAAAAATTAAAAACGCAGCTAAAATAGCATTTTTTGAAATTAAAAAAATTTTTAGAGACAAAAACTGAAGGCACAGAAAAATGTACGAGCAGGACGGCGTTGACATCAAGTTTGGATATAACGGGACCCGATTTACCAAAAATGACGATAAAAAAGATAGATCAATTTTTGACGCAACAACTAGGAGGTTTTTTCTTCTTTTTTCTGGGTGCCCTGTTAACTTAGCCTCCTTTTTGGCCCTCAAAATTTTCCCAAGTCTCTGGGATTTTTTAAAAGTTCAGACACTCTAGCTAAACGTTTATTTTAGCGGTTGATAAAGAATCTTTGATTCACGTCCATAGAACAGCAGGGGCGTTGAATGTTCAACGTTTCAGCGATCCATCAGCAGAATCGTTTTTGAAGAGTTCTTCATGCAACTCGGTCGATTTCATGCAGTTCAACTTAAGAGAAGGCGTTGGGCACAGGTTTTTTAGAAAACCGCCTCCTCTTAATACAGAACTGATAGGTGATTTATTTCAAATTATGTTTTCTTTAAATGTCTCCTTACAGAAATAAAACCGGAAGAGTCGCTTTGTGAAAGTAAGGAGGAGATATTCCTTCATCGTAGTCCGGCGATGATGGACGTTCTCAAACCAGCTGTTCCTCGAAAGCCGAAGAGTCCTGAAGAACCTCAGAAGACTCCTGAAGAACAGAAGACACCTGAAGACTCCGTATCTGAAGATTCCACATCAAGTGAAAGTACGGAGACTTCAGAATCGACTGAATCAATCACTGAGACAATCGTGCAGACTACTTTGGTCGACATAAAATCAGAACTGCCTGAAGAAAAGCAAGATGGAGTCCATGTCGCTATTTCAGTCCAGTCGCTCGGTTCCATTCCTCCGCTTACACCAAGCGACGCCATTTTCAACAAACCGAAAAAACGCCAATCAGAAGTTTGCACAAGAAGAAACGTTGACGCTCAATATCCCTATTTTAGGGCGAATTCAATCCGCCGATCCGGAAAAGCCAAATCGACTCATTTGTCCAAACTGATTCCTATCGTAAACGTCCTTCAACCAATAAAATAGATCTTTAAAACTTAAAACATTTTTCATAAAAAGCTGTTTTTTAACTTAAAAATTTTTTATTTAAACATTTGCTAATATAACAGGAAAAAATTATTTATTGAGTTTTTGCGCAGCAGCTGCCATATTTTCGTTACTGACTATCTGAAACTCTTGAAAACGTTGCGATATTCTTTGATTCATCTTCAGAAATTTTTCAATGCAGTTCTGTGTGCATTTGTCCTAAAAAAATGAACATTAGAAGAAACAAAATTTTTCAGCCAATGCTGCAGCCCTCCAGCAGAGCCTAAAAGGTGTGGCCTCATTGGTCGATTCTTACCTCATTTGGCTTGATAGATCTTGTGGTGAAATCTGTAATGCAGTCTTGAAAACAAGTTTCTGACAATCTGATATATGAAGAAAGGAACTCTTTGAACTAAAATAAAGAAACAGAATATTTTTCCAAGTTGAAATGTTAAGAACTTACAGTGCTAATCTGATCAGGATTGATTTCTACCGGAGCTAAAGACATTTTTAAGAAACTCTAAAAGTTCTAGATTCTTTGTATATAGTTACACTTAAATTTTCATTTGTATTTACTTGTATCTCGAATTTATAACAAAATTTACAAATTCCAAGATAACTAGTATCACGCACGAGGTTTCAATCGATCTCCAACAGGTGTGGCAACGCGACAAATAAAATAACCCGAAAAAATAAAAAAATTTTACCCTGTATAAAAGGTGTTTGTTGGACGCGTACTTGCTTCCCACGAAAACTTATTTAAAGAGAAGTAAAAATATAGGAGGGGGAAGAAACGGAGGGTGAAGTACCAACTACCAAGGAGGGGAAGTATAACGGAGGGGGAAGTATAAAGGAAGAAAGTTCTTTTTTAAACTTGCATTTTTTTTTGGAAATTTTTAAGTTTCAAGGTAGAAATAATAGGATTTTTGCCCAAGGAAAGTCCCTCTCTACGGTAGATGAAATTTCTCCCTACTAAAATGATAATTAATGCAAAAAAATGATAATTAATGCAAAAAATGATAATTTTTTACACCAAAAATTCTTAAAAAATATAAGGAGTATTTGGTGAAAATCCGGCCGCAGCGAATTTTTTAAAATTTCAAACAGAAATTTTCGCCATTTTTTCGAAATTCAAGAATTGCCCTCGTTAGTTTTTTGTTCACCAACTAAAGAAAATTTGGTAAAAATCGTGGCCTTAAGGTGTTCCGGAAAAAATGCTACGGACGGACGGCCGGACGGCACCACAGACAAAGTTGAGATCGGTAAAGATCAATATTCGATTTGACCCGGGGTCTGGAAGACCCATACCCAAAAACCCGACGTGGAGGGTACACAATAACTTCTTTAAGGAAGTTAAAATCAAGGAAAATGCTCAAGGATCCTTTTTTCTATTTTTAAAACTTGATTTTGGCTTATAAAAAGCTAGGGAAAAAACCAGAGAAGGATTAGCTAGTAATTAGAGTAGCATCCTTCTTAAGACTTCTTAATTTATGGTATTAACACTCTTGAGGCAAGAGTATTTTAAAGAATTAAGGAAGGATGCTTTTAAAAAATAAAATTTTCTTAAAACATGATTTATTTACAGCAATTGGTTTCACTATTTCTTCTTCTTTTGTCTTCATGGAGAAGGATACCTTTTTCAGGCTTCTGCGGGTTTTTCGTCAGGTTTTAAGACAGCAAGGGCTCCTTCTATAAGGCTATTCATCGCTTCCTCTACAAAAAAGTTAAACAAGCCAAATTGAAGAAAAAACGAACCAATATTGTAGTTTTCTTTCGCGGACGTTTTGAACCAAGCACGAATGCCAACATCGCGACATAATTTGTTGATGGCTTCGTCCGAAACGCAGCATTCGCCATGTCCCATTTATTCGCCAAAAGAGTCACTGGGACGTTTCGCCCATCTTCCAAAACCACTTTTTCTCTCAAGTCTCTCAACCACTGAAAATAAAATTTAAAAACAAAAACAAAAATTTCGCCATCCTACCTTAAGGACGGATTCATACGAAGAATACCTTGAAACGTCAAAAACTATGGCGCAGCCAATACTACAACATTTTTAGCTAAATAAAATTTTTTAATTTACCATACATACGCATATTTATAATAAACACTCGTCATATAACCAAATCTTTCATGTCCAGCAATATCCCTTGAAAAATAAAACTTATGAAGAAAATAGCACAACATAAAATAAATAGGTTAAACACTAAAAATCGAGATTTTTTAGCCTCAAAAAATTTTAAAACTCACCATAATTGTAAATTGACATTCGTATTGGCATCCCAATGTATTTTCTTAACTAGAAAATCACTTCCAATAGTAATTTTGTAATTTGAAGAAAATCTTCCTAAAAAGAAAAAAGTACTGGTTTGAATAGCTTCCAACGAAAACTCCTTAAAGAGAAGTAACAATATAGGAGGGGAAGTATAAGGGAGGGGAAGTATATGGAGAGGAAAATTTTTTTTTTTTTCAAAAATTTTCAAGTTTTCTTTTTAAATTTTTTTTTAACTTTTTTTTTCGAAAATTTTTTAGTGTCAAGGTAGAAATAATGGGCTTTTTGCCTAGGATGTGCCTCTCGTAATGGGTAGAAGTATGAAATTTCACCCTACTAAAAAAAATTAATAATTAAAAAGTGGCAATTTTTTTACACCAAAAATTCTTAAAAAATATAAGGAGTAATTGGTGAAAATCGGATTAACGGTTCGGCCGCAGCGAATTTTTTAAAATTTCAAACAGACATATCTCCGCCATTTTTTCGAAATTGAAAATCGCCCTCGTTTTCTCCGACAAAGAAATTTTGTGAAACTTTGGTGAAAATCGGTTAAAACTGGGCCGTAAAGTTCCGGAAAAATGCTACGGACGGCCGGCTGGCACCACAGACAAAGTTGAGATCGGTAAAGATCAATATTCGATTTGACCCTCCGGGTCTGAAGACCCTTCCCCAAAGTGTCACAATAACTTCTTTAAGGAAGTTAATAAATAAAATGCATAGAATAGAAACAAATAAATACCTTCAACATATCTTCGGGAAATCGCAGTTTTTCCTAAAATATAAAATAAAAAAGTTATTTAAAAAAAATGAATAATAAACAAACCGACTCCGTAGTCACCGATAATCAAAAATTTAAAAACAAAATCCCTTTTTTGCGGCGAATTCTTTCGTTATTTTTAAAATCCATAATATAAGATTGAACTAATTTCCAGACACTGACCTTTCAACTTCCCTTTCTCCTGTACAGATAATTTACTTATCATTTTGTAAATCTTTTGCAAAAAAGGATAAGAAACAAGACTTTCTAGATACTATTTTATTGTTCTCACATAAAAATAAATGAGCGAAACATTTTTTAATTATTGTGTTAACAAAACAATGTTTTGTACTTTGGCCACATTTTATTTAATTTTTACTAATTTTATCACACAATAACAATTTTTAAATACTGATTAGTGGGGGGATAAAGCACAGATATAACAATTTTTAGGTAATACCAAAATAACGCAAAGTTTAGGTTAACAAAAAGCGTTTCTACATTCTAAAGCTCTAAAAAGCTAAGGTTTTTCAAGTGGATGGATTTGATCTATTTTCTTCAACTACAGATAAGCATCACACATTAATTTTAAGCAGGGGATTTAGTATAAAATATTCCAATCGTGAAAAAACATGAAGCAGACACAGCCAACCTAAACTTATAAAATTCACATTTTTTTAAAAATAAAATACATTATAAAATTCAGAATTGACAGTTGTTCACCTTTTTGAACTTTCTCACTCTTTTAGAGAACCTAAAACAATTTGAGTGATTTGAAAACAAATTTGAGTGAAACCTTTGCCCAATGCAGAAAATGTGGAAGACTATTTTAAAAATAAAAATTTTAGGTTATGTTTATTGTGTTTTAATATTGTGAGTTGTCTTAAAGGCAAGAAACAGTTCAAAAAAAAATTAAACGATCTGCCATATACGACATTTAAAAACAAAGCTTAGTGCCAATATGGTGTTTTCGCTTGCAAATTAAATAAGTTATTTACAGCATTTTTAAGATTGGAAAAAAATGGCTACTTTTATAACATAAAACTTTTTAAAGAGAAATTCTGAACTTAAAAATAAAATTTTTTATTTAGAATCGGCTTTTTCTTCTTCCTGACTAGCTTCGGCCTGCGCCTTCTGATAAGTTTCTTGAGCCTTTTCATATCTTCGAAGGTATTGTGGAGGATTCGCTTTTCGGTGAGCCTCATCAAAATAGTCAGTCGAAGGCACGATGATATATTTTTCTCCTCCAAAAGCTTTTCGTCTTCCTGAAAAATTAAATTAAATTTTTTTTATGATAAGCGTTTTGTAGGACCTCAAGCGTGGTAGGGTAGGTAGAAAGTAGAAGGTTGATCCTTGTCGATAAAAACTGCCAGACTTTCGGGTCTGTAGGATGAGGTATGTTCGGGCACAATAAATCATCTGTGTTTTCACCTTTTAAATATTTTTCTAAGCTTTCTGAAACAAAAAATGTATTTAATGTCATTTTTATCGACATAATAACCTTGCTCCATGTTGAAAATTCTCAAAAAGCGATGAATTTGTCATGAGGGGAAAAAGGCCTTGGGTTCGCTGGGAGAAGAAACTCTGCAGAAGAAGGTATCGAGAGTTTGTTGAGAAGTTCTTTTTTCTGGTGACCAAAGGGTCTGATTTGGAGACTCCCAGACGAAGTTTGATTCCGTCTGCAGCATTTTTTAAGTGGACGAAGCCGTTGTGGAGGAAAAGCTCCGAATTGGGCCTTCTCCCATATGACATGCAGACTTGCTCGCCTTTTTTATAATTACGGCATGAATAATATTCACTTTGATCAAGATCGATATTATAATCGGTAGTAAGCTAAAAAATAAATTATTCCTTCGTATAAACCTTCTTTTTTTCCATACTTCAGCATTTTCATGGTTCCCCATATCCCAATATGGTATAAGCGCCAAAACCATCGGGTTATGCGGGCTGTTGGCAGGGATAAAATTCTGCCTGGTCATCACAGTGGAAACGGCCCATCTAGAAAATTAAATACAATAAAATATTACGCCATGAGTATAATAAAAACGTTTTGAAACGTCAGGAATAAGTCACGTACAGCCAATGATGAGAAAGGACATTTTTATTTATGACGAAAATTAAGTAGAATCAATTTACATTTTTAGATATAGAAAGTGATTTGCAGTTTTTTAAAATTTTCCCAAAAAAAATAGTTTTGGGGGAGAAAGAAGAAACTTCAACTTCAAAAGTCTCCTTACTTTTCAAAGGTATTCTAGAAAATTATAATTGAATTAACAGATAGGGAATTATTGTTATTGGCAAGACTGACTTTAGGGTTAAGGATGATTCACACTAGACCGTGCCGGGGGCCGTGCCGGGCCTCCTCCGGGTCATAGCAACCGAGCGGTGACCGGGACGTGTCGGAGCTCCATGCATACTACAACAGTTCCGTCCGGGCCGAGGCCGAGAAACCATCTATTTTTTGTCAAATGAACTTTTCCGAAGAAGAACTTATAATGATTGCGGTAGCCCTTGATGATAAAGAAATGGAGAATTTAGGTGCTCTACAGAGCAGATCAAGAGATGGAACGGCATCCAACATGGAGAAAGCGGAAGCTGGAGGGAGAATTTGCCACGCTATATAGAGAATTGTTGAATGATGAAACTAAATCTATGGTTATTTTCATACGAAATTCGTATGAAAATAACCAAATATATATATTTTCAAACCAAATAAATATATTTTCCAAAACTGAACCGGGCCGGGTCCGGGAAACAATCCCCTTCTCCTTTTCGGACCGGGCCACGGACGTGGCCCGGTCACGATCACGGTCACGTCACGTGCTCGGCACGGTGCAGTATGCACAACTTCATTGAAGATGCCCACATGATTCTTCACCGTGTCCCGTCCGGGCCCCGTCCGAGCCTCGCCCCGGACCCGGCACGGTCTAGTGTGAATCATCCTTTATCCTGACTTATGCCGACTCCGAAAAACCGATTGCTCCTGATGTTTAATAAATTCTTATGTTTTATGCTTTATTAAAGTTTTCTTAAGTTGCCCTACAATATTTCAGAAGTGGTTAAGTCAGGATAACCCTAAAGTCAGTCTTGCCAATCACAATAATTCCTATCTGTTACACCTTCATGTTTTAGGGTGCATCGCACAGGGTGAAAATTTAACTGCCAGTACTGCTTCAGACTTTCTTTTAAAAAAATTTATTAGGAGCTATTTTTTTAATCGAGTTTTTGTTAACTTCCTAAAGTTATTGTGATACCCTCCACGTCGGGTTTATGGGGAAGGGTCTTCCAGACCCCGGAGGGTCAATCGAAGATTGATCTATACCGATGTCAACTTTGACTGTGGGGGAGAAATTCTATACTTCCACCCCTAACGAGAGAGACCTCTCTTGGGCAAAAAACCCAATATTTCTACCTGATACTTAAAAAAATTTTTTGGAAAAAAAAGAACTTTCGGAAGAAAAGAAGAAGAAAGGAAAGAAATTTTTCGGAAAAAAAGCGCAAATTTAAAAAGAAAACTCGGAAAATTTTTCAAAAAAACAAAAACTTATAAATTAAAAAAAATTAAAAAAAAAACTTACAAAATTATTCCGAAAAAACTCTGAAAATTAATAAAACCTAGAGAATTTCTTGAAAAAAAAAACCTTCTCTTCCTTATACTTCTCCCTTATACTCCCCCTACATTTCTACTTCTGTTTAAGGAAGTTTTCGTTGGAACCTCTTCAAACAATACTTTTCTTTGTGGTACAATAGGAAAATTGGCGTTTATAACAAATCAGGGAGAAAGCCTTTAGAGATTCACAGTTGTAAAAATGACGGACGTTTTTTAGTAGCGTAGAAATGATGATCATTAGGTCGGGAAATGTCACTTAAGGATTTATTATATCCCTCAATGCTTCTCCTTAACGAAAAAAGGGAGTAATTAAATAAAACTAGTCCATATACTTAAGTCCGCATAAAAAGCCCTCGTTAAGATAAATTAAAGATTATGTGTTTCACTTTAACTGAATTAAAAATATTACGGAAAACGTTGGATAATATTCCTGTCTCACGAAGATGATTAAAAAACGTCGATTTTCGAAATGATATAACCTCGGAAAATTAGAATTCCCGTTTTTTTTCCTTTAGATAAGGAATTTTTATTTTTTTAATTATGCAGTTTTGAAAGTTTGATATGTTGGTTTTTAGTTAAATTCTTGCGCTATCTTGACGTCCACGTTTTCCGGAAGTTTTCACTTCCCCTTTTTGGATTTGGATCTTACTAGAAAGTCAACATGAAAATTTGATAGCCATGGAATAATCCTTATTTGAGTTTAATATTCATGTTATACTAAGACAAACAAAAAAAAATTCTCTTTTCATAAGAAAATTCAAAAATGGGGTTCCGGGATAACATAGGAAGAAATAATTTATAATATGTATCTATTTAGGAATTCGTGATTTATCTCTCCTGGTTTTCAACGCGATCCTTTATCATCGCCGTTCCTGCCTTTTCGGAGAGTTTAGAACTGGTTTTCCCTTTCGCTTTTAAGAAAAATATAAAAATACATTAAAATAATGACCCTGCGGTAGCAGGGACTAAAAGGTAGATTTCTTTTCATGATTAAATTAAAATGTATAAACACAAAATATATAATTATGTTATAAAAATGATGATATAAAAAAATTGCGCCACTGAGCCCCTAGAAAAACATCTGATAATTTTATTAATAAAATATTTAATAATTTCCCGGTATAAATTCAAATTTTTTTTAAAGTTTAGCTAGTTCAATATTTTGCGCCTGGCTCGTCCAAACCTGCTTTAATTAATTTTTTACACCCCTCGCAGAGGTCTTAAAGTTTTTTTTTGCAAAAGGACTAGGATTTCAATAGAAAATGCCAATTTTGTCTTTTAAGCCCTAAGTAAAGTAGGTGAATCGCTGGTCCGATTTCAGCCATTAACGAACTCGTCCGAGCTATTGAGATAAAAACTCTAAATACCGGATATCGTCACCCTCACATTAAAATTGCTCCAGTTATCGTGCTAATATATACATATGTATATATAAACTTGGTACATTACAATAGGTAGATTTTTGAAGAAAAAAATCTACCTAAAATCCGTAAAGGAAGTCCAAAAATAAATTTGTTATATTCACAGATTAAAATTTTCCATTTTTTACGGATACGCCAACAAAAAGTACTATTTCCTGAATTTTTCTAAAAAACCACAACAAATAATAAGGAAAATAAATAAAAAAACAACCAGAAAACAAAAAAAAGAAATGAAGAATCACAAGTTGGGCGTTTTCCTTGGGTTTTTAGGCAAAAAAATTGAATGGATATTTTTTCTTTACTTTTATTAGGATTATCGCTTTGCTCGGTTTCTTGGGTTTTTTCTTTGTTTTTTGTGCGATGAATGAAACGTCCTTTAAAACAGTTTTGAGCCACGAATGGCTGCTAGCATTAGATGCCTACTTATTTATTTTGATTTTCCACTTTCGACGGGCTAGCTAAAAAAAATGGCAGTGAGGAGCAAGAAAAAGTACAGTTCAAAGCCACCGAAAAAGGAGAAAAAACAGTCGCTCAAGAAATTAGTAGGGAAAAAAATTTGATTCATCTTCCCAGCATGTTTTCGCGGCGTCTCCGAGGAGAGGGGGTCGCAGGCGAGAGTAAACCTGGGACGAGGGAAAGGAATCAAGCCAGTCCTAGTGCACATCACCCTCCAGCATACACCACCGCCACCAGGGAAAAAGCCGACAAAAAAGAAGGTACGTCGATTTAATTTAATTTTAAGTTAACATTTTTGGTGTTGTATTTTCTTATTTTTCAAAAAGTCGGGTTATTGGGTGTGGGTCTTTCAGAAAAAATGATTAGGGCTTTACCGAGTTGTTATTGTGCCGGCCGTCCGTCTCCAGTTTTTCCGGAAAACTTCGCCACAATTTTACCAACTTTTCATAGAATTTCGAGGTTTACCTTAAAAGTTTCTACCACTTTTTTTTAATTTGCAAAAACGGCGAAATCTGTTTCTTCAAATTAGACCAAATAATAATTAAGATTTTGGATATTCGAATGATTTATTTTGTTCACTATGAAAGGTTAGATTTCTTCTTGGCGTTTAAAAAATGTAATGATTCAGAATAATTGCGGTTTTTTAAGTTGAAAAATGGTTTTAATGATCTAGATTTTTGTTTTCTCCATTTTTTATAATTTTTTTCCGCTTCTAAAAAGTTTTGCCACCTCAGGACATTAAGTACCGGAAGGGAAGTTTGGCATTTATTCAGAATAAGGGGGAATTTGTGCATTATTGAACTTTAACGACTTCCTCACCGGCGGAAAATTCGATTCGGAATATATTGAAGCCCTACATTGAATAAGAGATCCTCAAATAAATTTTTAGAAATGGTGAACTATGATAATTCCAGTACCTAAAAAAATGCAGGTTGGAGATTCGATTGATGGTTTCGCCTACGCGGTTGCAATGATACGAATTACGCCTCCTTAATCGCGACCATCAAAATACGTGAAATTTTAAAACAAACAGATTATCCAAATAGAGAATTGGAGTATAAAAATAAACATGATATGCTTTCACTTTCGACTTGGATTTGAGAGGAAAAAAAGCCTCGGGAAGCCCTTGAGGGAGAAAGTAGAATTTTTCGGGATGTAAATCACACGAAGCGGAAATCAAGTGCAAGGTCATATTAAGTTGAACCTTTTCTTATTGGTTCAGAAACCAATAGATCAAATAATTTAACCTTTTCTTTTGTTTCCTGATTACTTTCCACGTAAGACCCACGTGGCTAATTCGACTTTCGGAAAACCGCCAATTAGATGTAACGAATTGCGACAGGAAAAGAACGAAAAAAGCTGTCGCGTGTTAACGAGATTCAAAAGCTTTACCGCACGTATTTATCCGACCGTTATATTCTTTTATTTGATGAATAAAAAATTACGCGGCTCATCGGACGTGAACGTTTATATGAACAGTCGCCGCTCTGTGATTTCGGTTGCGTAAAAATTTTTCGGCTGTAAAAAAATGTATAAACGCGGAATCTGCGATGGTGAAGATAAGTTCAAATTTAAAAAGGACCTTTTACATTTTTTTTCATCCTCAACCCTTGCGTAAGATGAAAAAATTTACGATTTTTATCTCCTGTGATGACAACAGGTACTCTTTTACTCCCTGGAAGGTAAAAAAGACCAAAAAAAGATCTCAACCTGTAGATTAAAATGTTTTCTCTTAAAAAATCAAGGATTATAGCCCTTTTTTAGTAAAGAAGGCCAGAAACATCTGTGGCTTCTCCCAAAACCTTCCACCCCGGGGTGATCGAAAATGAAGGCAGAGAAGTTTCCTTGAGCAGATACGAGCAAAGAAAATATTTACAATGGACAATTTATGAAAATGTAAAATCGTTCGTGACAAACGTGTCCTGCAAGTGTCCCTTTCACTCGAGAATAACCGCGGAAGAGAAAACGTTCGGAGGGTGAATCTTAATAAATGGTAAGACCTGTCATCCAGTGGTTTTTTTTAAATCTTTTATTATAGGCGATTGGCCCAGTGATCACGGTCTGATAGCTGGGCGCTTTCTTTGCTATCTTTTGAGTATCAAACGATTGCTTTTAATTAAAATGATTTTTTATGAACCAAGACCTTAATTCGCACAAGAACTTTTCACTTCTTTAAATATCGGGGTTAAACCCAGAGACATTAGTAGGAAAAGAGAAATGAAAAAATCTGACCCTAGGTGGGATTCGAACCCACGCCCTTGCCAATCCGGACAACCCAACTGAGAACTAGAATCTCACCAACAAGCTTATTATTATTGTACCCCTTGCACCTAGGGTTGTTGCGATACTTCCGATCGGAATATCGATATTTTCCTTCCGATATCGGTTCATCCGATACAGTCGACTCTTGATAATTCGAAACTCGATAATTCGAATTTTTCAGTAATTCGAACTTCTTAGCCTGTAACTTTGGTAAATCGAAAAAATCCTGTGTATTTGGATACGCTCGATAATTCGAAATCATTTTTCTCGAAAAGAAAGAGTAAAACGTTTATAATTCGAAATTTTTCCTTTCCAACGTTCTATAATTTGAATTTCAAGTTTTATCAGGAAACATTTTTTCTGTGTCTTTTAAAAATAAGAGTAAAAACGCTCAGTATTTCGAAATTACTTTTTTTATAACGTTCTGTAATTCGAATTTTTGTTATTTTTTCTCCCTCTTCCAAAAGCGTTTAGTAATTCAAATAATTTTTTTCAGCCTCTCAATAATTCGAAATTTTTTCAAAGTTCGAATTACTGAAAAATTCGAATTATCGAGTTTCGAATTAACAAGAGTCGACTGTATCGGATGAACCGATAAATCGGAAGGAAATATTTCGGAAGGAGAATATCGCGATAATTCCGATATATCGCATCGGATGTTAATTCAAAAACTCAATAATTCGAAATTTTTTTGAGGTCCCTTGGATTTCGAATTATCGAGAGCCGACTGTATTTTCCTTCGAAAATATCGGTTCATCCGATATTTTCCTTCCGATATATCGGTTTATCCGATATTTTCCTTCCGATATATCGGTTCATCCGATATTCTCCTTCCGTTATATCGGTTCATCCAATATTTTCTTCCGATAAATCGGTTCATCCGATATTTTCCTTCCGATACATCGGTTCATCCGATATTCTCCTTCCGATATTTGCGATATTTTCCTTCCGATATATCGGTTCATCCAATATTTCCTTCCGATATATCGGTTCATCCGATATTTCCTTCCGATATATCGGTTCATCCGATATTTTCCTCCGATATATCGGTTCATCAGATATTTTCCTACAATATTTTCAAAAATATCGTATCGGATAAATATCGGAAGGAAGGCCATATCAAATCAACCCTACTTGACCAACCTTTAGAACTTTTCATTTTTTTGAAAGCCGATCTTAAGCATGCTTGGAACAAAAAATCGAGTTCTGATCACGTACGACGAAAAAAAAGTGAAACAAATTCGATCAGCGGTCTCTTTGGTCGATTATTTTCACCCTGTTAGAAACTCTTAATTTCAAGCTTAAAAAAAACTTTTGCGGCTTTAGGTAAATCACCGCGATAAGGAAAAACTAGGCCAAAATTGAACTATTTTTCGTGTGGGGTTACTCACATTCCATCCACTAACTTCGGAAGCTTTTAAGTTAACCTTCAATTTATTCGTACGAGGAAAAACGGTACAAATTATGGGAAAACAAAAAAATTGAAGGATTTTTTTAGTTGTCTTATATGCACTTTTGCAGCACGCTAAAGTTTTAAAATCCTTGACCCGAGTCAATTGTTTGATTTGTGTATCTGTGAATAGCAAGTAGCGTTGTAGTGAAAACCTTGTTTAGGTCAAGGTGGAGTGTCGCTTTCTTTCGAGACACTTGCTACTCGGCTTTCACTAACCGGTTCACGTTTTCCCTAAACGCCTTTTTAAAACCGTTAACATACTGTATTATAATAAAAAAGTATCTTGACGTTTAGAACTAAATCACGTTTTTGTCCGAAGTTTCGAAAAGATGTAAAAAAGGAGGCGAAATTAATCTAGATCTTAGATCGAAGAGAAAGCCGAGTTTCATGACTTCCGCTTATTTTTACCCGCTTGATTTTCCATTATTACAACCTAAGCTCGCTAACTGGTATAATCACGTCGAAAATAGATTAGCCATCCAGTATTGTTAGGATAATGATTAGAAAGCAGTCGCACAGAAAAATTAAATCAATAAATTAAATAAAACTTCCTTCAACTTCTTGAGTGGCTGCACTAAAGACCCATTTAATATCGCTTAAAAGCAACCTCCGTAAAGACTCGTTTTTTTTTTTCTATACATCTTTTTTAGTACCTACTTGTTAAAAATAGGTGATTTTGAACATAACTTGTTAAAAATAGGTGATTTTGAACAAAAGAAAACTACATAAAAGGGTACTTGTGTATTACAGGCACCAGAACAACGCGCATGCGCGAGCTTTCTGTTTAGTTCCCGCGTTTTTCAATCAGTCCAGGAGTTATGATTTTTATTGCCACGGCCAAAAACCTTTCAATGGAGCGTAATATTAAAATAGAAAGTGTGTCGACATAAGATCCTACATATTAATATAAATTTATTTACGTAACAATTTCCCTGTATTTTCTTATAGTAGAGGGCAAAAAATTCGTTTGAAACAATTCACACCTCATTTCCTAGTCTGATGTATTTGCGGTTTATAAAACAATTTTTTGGGATGTGATGTAAGGGGGTTATAAGAATATCCGTATCAAAAGTTTTAATTTTTACTTCCTCAAAAGGAAGTTATTTTAATTCGAACTTGGTTTTTTATAATAAACTAAAAAAAAAGAAAAACGTTAAATTACAGAATTTTCTCAAAATAAATAGCCATTTTACATACTGGGCGTTGTGGGAACTGCTTTCTCCATTGAATTACAAATTTTTTTAGTGCATTTTTTTCTATGTGCCTACCGGAATTATGAAGACGACTAATTATAGCCTAGAAGTACTAATTAAGGAGAGTAAAAGTAAGAGAAAACAGCAATAAAATGTTTGCTTTTTTGACGTTTTTGCTCATCATTGGGATTCTAAAAAGAAAAGGGGGTAAAAAAACTGTTTTTAGAAAATTAAAAAAGTTGGTAAGAATGTTTAATTAAATTTAAGACAGCTTAATCAAATTCTCGCAAATTAGAAAAGGAGATAGGGAACCTTTTGCTTAATCTCCTCCTCTTGTTTTAACGCTAAGATAAACGTTGCTCAACTTAAAAAGTTTCAGATAAAAATTTAGGAAACGTGGGAAAATCACTGAATTTATGCCGAGAAAGGAGACAAAAGTGGCAAAAATCCTATTTTAAAACGGCACCTGATATTAAAGTCGCTTTCCCCGATTCGGAGCCTGATGAACACGGGTTGCTTTCGCCTTATCGGCCTTCATTCGAAAATTTTTTACAATGAACTCTCTAAACACCCCCTAGTACGACTTCTATGAGATTAAAGCGCAAATCTCTCTTTTGAATAAAACACGTTTCAGGATATTATGTAGATTGTTAACCTTTTATAACTGTCACACTTCGCGATAAAGCTTTAATTTCACTTTTTCTGACATCTCGCCAGTATACACTTTTTTTTTGTCAAAAAATTCCATTCCGCAAGGATTTGGTGTGAAAATCTTTAGGAAGTTAAAAGTGAATTAGAAATAAACGTAGTTCTTTTCCTGAGATAGTTCTGCTGTAATTTCGGGAGAGAATAACGTAAAAAAAAGCTGGCGGAAACGTTTGGAAGAGTTTGATCGCGTACGGATAAAAAGCGTTGAAAAGGTCCCCGTCATTTGCACCTTCGGAAACGGGTGAAAGTAGTTTATTCATTGTCAAGTATCATCGGCGGCACAATAAGCCCATTAGAGATCGTAAAACCCTTTAAAGGTCACATCATGATCATAAATCAGGCAAATATTGCTCATTTTACCCTCACAGTTCTGTGGATTGTCCCAGGAACATTGGCATTTGAATAGCGGATCTCCCTGAGTCTGACCACTCACCCACAAAGATTCTAGTTTAAAAAAATGACTAAAAACGACGCTATGACAAAGGACGAATTTTACGCTGCTGCTTTCCGAGACTAATGCCATTTTTTTGAGCTCGATTTTTTTCTGGAAGGGTCAACCGTGACTTTTCGACCCCACGTTTCTAATTGTTAACCAGATCATTTATCCGTCTCATTTAAGATCAACCTGGTTACCCAATTTCCTTTCTTCTTTAATTAGAACGTGTTAATTCCAATTCGTGTAAACAAAAAAAAGTTACGAAATGTTTTGTATGTATTGTAACATATGGTTCTCATCATTTTATCCCTTAAAAATCAAGATTACATTATTGTTCAATAAGATTATTTCATAATTTTTTTTTTTTTACCTTCAGGAGCCGAAAATAGCGCAGAAATGCACGAATTTTCCTCTCACGGAATCTCTTTTCGAATGCGATTTTACGGGAATTAGATTATTATCGAGAGATTTTCAATTTGAGTGAAAAAAACGAAAGTTTTCCGTGCCGTTTTTTTAAAATAATGATTGGATAATATGCGATCTCTTTATAAAAGTTTAAAAGTGAAACCTTTTTTTAAAGTCAAAAACTGTGTGAACGATAATTAATTGCAAAAAAAATTAATTATCAATAACAAAAGAAGTCGAGAGAATCTTTTCTTGATATTCCCAACTGTGTGAGTCCTTTTACTCAATAAATTAATAAAATCGGCCTTCTTTTGAAGGCGATTTTGAGTAAAAATGAACGTAAATTGAGAAAGTTAGGTTGAAAGAGCAGTCTAGAGGAAAAGTCTTAAAATACGTGACCATTTTTAAAAGCCTCTAATTCAAGATTCCACTTTTTCCGAAAATATACAGAATTTTTCTTTTTTTAAACAAAAATAATCCCCATTTTATAGCGTGACCGGAAGTTGTCCGTTTATAGGTACAATAAAAAGTTAGGAATAAGAAATTTTTTCACATTCGGGATGAACCTTTTGTTCTAAAATACTTTCTCCAAATATGTGGGGAACTTTTTTAGAAAAATGCAGGTTACTAGAATAAAAAGCTTTTGAGCGGCAAATAAAACGGCATTTCTCCGGTGAAAGGCCTAAACTCTGATCGAAGCCTCGGGAGCTGAAAGTCATGTACCATTTAAGTCAAAATCCGTAGTTTAGTTTCATTTTCCCGTAAGCCTGAGACGGCGGATCAAAATTCGACCTAAAGGGGAAAGATGCCAAAAACTACTTTCCTATATTGAGCACTAAAAATCGTCGAAATTTTTTTACAAAAGCTCATTCTCGTTATTTTTAGAATTTCCAGGCGGCCTTGGGAGCAGTTTTTTCGAAAAAGTTTTCCTCTGCAAAATAGAAGAATTACTTTTCGGGTAAAACATTTTTTCCAAAAAAACCGCAAGCCATTTTGTAGGCTTTGATGAGCTCTTTCCAGAAACATATTACATAAAAAAATTCGATGAATAGTTTTGTCGTAATCCTTTGATTTGGGGAAAAATGGCCGCTTATAAAGGAATTAAAGAAACGGAGAAGCTAAAAAATTAAAAATCCGTCGGGGAGCTTTTTCGTTTGAAACCCAATGTGTGAATTCGTTATCCAACTTAACGCTATTGTTATTCTGTCCAACTTTGTGAGAAAAAACCCCCTCCACACCCTCTGATATATGCGCCATTTCCACATCATATCACCCAAGACAATGGATTAGTTTCTGAAGTGTCCTCATATTGCCAAATGGAGAGTGTATAACGTTTCGGGGTAGATAAGATCATCAATGATGTGAAAAATTGCCTACTCGAGTTTTCGTTTCTTCCCAGTTTTTTAAAACTTAACACATTATTGCGACATTACTCGTAAAAATTGGAGAAATCAGGGGAGATAGAGCTCGCTTTCTGAGGAAAAAAAAATACATTTTGACTTTTATCCCTTAACCACTCTTCTTAAGCCCCTACAAAAAAATTGTGCTACTCTCTAAACGAGCTCTCCTTGCGAGAGGAAAAAAATTGACCTCCTTGAAAGTTCCGCCCCGCCAAGCAAAGCCCATCAGGATATCTAGAGGGAAGTAAAAAAAATTTTAAGATCAAGATTCAACGATGTATGTAAGTTATGCTAATAAAATTTCTAGCAGGAACATCCTCCTAGAAAGCTGTCCCAACTTTTGAATAAAAATTAGGTGATCTTAAAGAAAAGAAAAAAAGTCAATCAAGTTTTAAAAGCGATTGGTTTTTAGGTGGAGTTCACTTTCGTATTTTTAAGAACCATTCACTACAACAAAAACGTGCTTTCTCCACCGGATTGAGGAATTCTGACTTAATCCAGGGACTTGGTTGACCGTATCTGAATAATGGGACCTTAAAAATGTAACTTCGCTTTCACACGTTTCAATAATTCCTCCATTGAAAATCTCTCTTCTGATTTATCGGAGCTTGTTATTCAGGGAAACGTCCATTATGTCAATAATATGGGTGTTTTTCTATTTTTTTCAGATCTCGAGAATCGAAGCGAATGTGAACACATGCAGGTATGAAAATTATATCTACTTAAGGGAGTTTCAAGGGTAAAAACCGATCATTAAAAACAACTGAACCCAAAAAAATGGGTTATTTGAAGAAGGAACACCCGATTTTTCTATTTTTTGCCCAAAATGTCCCAGATTATTGGAATTTTTTCTGCGTCCACTCATAATTACTTCTAATATTTTCGTAAGCCGCTCCCTCGCGAATCTGCTTTTTTTCTGTCAAATCGAACAGGAGAAAAAAATCACTTTAATCAGGAAGAAGGTTACTTAAGAAGATAGAAAAATAAAAATCACCGATGACACAATTCTCCTTCTACGCTTGATCTACGAAACAATGAGTTGATGCGAAACTTTCCCTCGCCTAGACAAAAAAAATAATAACTAATATTTAATTGAGCATATCTAGGGTGGCTCAAAAAATTTTAAACTAATTTTCCCAACAGTTTTTATTCAAGGGAAATAATTTGGGGTGCTTAGGTCGCGGTTTTGAAGATCTTAATTTGTAGAGCAAAATATTTCCGGATTCTAAGTTCATTTTCACGCTAATCGGTCAATGAAAAATGAATTGCACAACAAAAAGCCATGAGGAAATGTACAATGAAGTCGTTAGAGATGTAATTAGATGGTAAAAGATTATTTTTATAATTTTTTTCGGGAAGAATAGGCGTGAGACGGCAAAGCGACCTTGAATAAAAGTGAAATGATAAAAAAAAGAAAGCGTTTTGACTTCTTCCCTTTTTTTTCAATTGGAAGTCTCACATGAATTGAATTACTGGGTATAAAATTTTTCATTGTCAAGATGTTCTTATCACGAACGAAATTAGAAGGGGGAAAAACAATTTCTTGCGGAAGGCCGAGGATGCACGAGATTCCCTTTTACTTTCGAAAAATGATCCCCATCCTCCCTTAATTTTTTTTCGATTCAAGTAGCAATCTCTGTAATGGCAAAGGAATCAATCGGGATGAAAAGACATTTAAATTATTTTTCAAGTTGAATTTCAATTGAGTTTCTTAATAAAATAATTTTGTCGTGCGGTTTTAACGAACACTAGGTCATTTTGAAGATACCGAATAGATAAGTTAGGTAAACAGAATGTAAAAAAAAATTACAAACGAAGGAAAAAAATTGTGCCGAAACCCGGGATCGAACCAGGGACCTTTAGATCTTCAGTCTAACGCTCTCCCAACTGAGCTATTTCGGCTGATGAAGAAAACCCGTCTATTGTACGATTACAACACCGGCAAACCCACGTGGAGAAGCGGTCGTTGTTTTTGTCATATAAATAGATATTATTTTTAGGTTTAAATTCACTCTACGTTTTCAACATTATAATTGAAGTTATTTGTTTTTTAAATGAGTTCATATTGTGGGGGAGGGATTGGTACATGTTTTTCAATTAATGAAGCAAGGATAGGGAGGGACTTTGCCCCCTCACGATAAAGAGGCGTATTCCGCGATATTTTGGTCTCAAAACACCCGTTTATCATCTTTTTTACCGAATTTAAGGCCATTTTCCTCAATTTTTTGGTCCAGAAAAACACGTTTTAACCGGCGAACGGGACTTCAACATTTCTATTACCGGTGTGGCGGCTACGCCATCTACCACCACCCTTCAAAACAAAAGAGTCACACCTCGCCACCAACAGAGCGCGTCACTAGTCAATACAATTCTGTTGGCCCTGAAAAGGGCCGTTGAATATAAAATGTAATACTTTATTTATTGTAAAATTCTTGTAAATTCAATGTTTTTATTATTTTGTAGGCCCCAAATAAGGCCGCTTAAACAAATGAAAAATTGTATAAAAATAAATAAAGAAATCGGCCGAAATTCCCCTAGCAAATCCCGGCCTCCTGATTGGCTGACGAGTTTCAACCAATGAGGGGTCGAGGAAGCCCTATAAACCGGGGATCGCCGAAGTTTAATCAGTCTTTATCCAGACTTCAAAGGAATCACTACAAGATATCCTCAGCTCCATAGAGGCCACTCCAGTCGACCCTTTAAACGCCAAACAACTCTGGACCCACGGACCATCCAAAAAGCCGCCAGGAGGATCCAAAAAATCGAACAAGTTTTTCTGTCGTTTCTTAATAAAAAAACGACTCGATTCCCCGGACCCTTTCTGTACCCCTACCGTCAGGTAGGTCAATACACTACTCCCTGCACAAGGAGAGTGTAGAGGTACAACGCCCACCTCCCTTAGTCATAAGGGCTGAAACACATGCCCACAAAAAGGGAGTGTTAACGGTGGGGTCCCTTCAAAAAATACAAATTAACGTTAGGGCATTAACCCCTACAACCGGGTTTTGGGTCGTTTTCCTCGATTTTTGATGTAGAAACACCCGTTTTATCTATTTATTTAGCTTTCAACACCCAAATCGTGTGTTCGAGCGTTTAACACCCTGTTTTTTTGTGGTTTTGGGCAGTTTAACTCAATTTTATGGTTTAGACACACACCCTATTAATCGGGTTTTTGGGCGTTCTAACATCTTTTTATGGGGTTTTGGATCCTTTTCTTAATTCTTTGGTCTCGAAATATCCGTTTCATCGGGTTTTTGAGCTTTTAACACCCTTTTTGAGAAATTTTCCTCGATCTTGTGGTTTAGAAACATGCGTTTCATCGGGTGTTCGGGAGTTTAACACCCCGTTTTTAGGGTTTTTGAGCTTTCAACACCAAATTAAATCGGGTGTTCGGGCGTTTAACAACCTGTTTTTAGGGTTTTGGGCAGTTTAACTCAATTTTATGGTTTAGATACATACATCCGTTTTATCGGGTTTTAAGGCTTTTTTATCGGGCTTTGGATCCGTTTCCTAATTCTTTGGTGTAGAAACATCCGTTTCATCGGGTTTTTGAGCTTTCAACACCAAATTAAATCGGGTGTTCGGGCGTTTTAACACCCTGTTTTTAGGGGGCAGTTTTACTCAATTTTATGATTTAGAAACATCCGTTTTATCGGGTTTCGGATCCTTTTCCTAATTCTTTGGTGTAGAAACATCAGTTTCATCGGGTTTTTGAGCTTTTAACACCCTTTTTGAGAAATATTCCTCGATCTTGTGGTTTAGAAATATGCGTTTCATCTGGTGTTCGAGAGTTTAACACCCCGTTTTAGAGTTTTTGAGCTTTCAACACCAAAAAATCGGGTGTTTGAGAATTAACCTGTTTTTAGGGTTTTGGGCAGTTTTACTCAATTTTAAGGATTTAGAAACATCCGTTTATCGGGTTTTGGCGTTTTTAACCCCTTTTTTTTTTATCAGATTTTGGATCGTTTTCCTAATTCTTTGGTGTAGAAACATCAGTTTCATCGGGGTGTTCGGGCGTTTAACTTTTAACGGGTTTTGGATAGTTTTTCTCAATATCCTGGACAAAATAACGGTTGGGACCTTTCTTGGCAGTTTTTTTGCCCAATAAAAAACCAATAATACCATTAAAACCATGGGGAAAATCGGTTAAAAACCGAGTAACGGGTGTTGAAATTTTTGCTTGGCCAAGTAATCAACTCCTTCATTTTTAGTTGGCGTAATGAGTTCTGAATAGTCTTTAAGAATTTTACTTTCTTTTAAAAAAGCTCTCCAGCGGTGAGAAGAATAAAAATCGGTAATTAAGTAATCAGATCTTGCCTGTACCTGTCATTTGAGCCATAAGCATGGAAAAATGCACGTCAAAATTGTCAGGAAACGGACAATAATGTTTTTAAGTCTCCTGATACCGTTTTAAATTGGATTTCTAAAGGAAAAACTCTTTTAGAGAGAGAAAAACGACCGCTTCCATATAAGAGCAAACAATATTTTTACGGCTTCTTTCACGGGGGTTGCATCATCCAGGAATCGTCCTGACGTTATGGAAGTAATAACGCCGGGTGTCTTGACTCGGGGATCTTTTGGGGTCGGCCTTTTCAAAAGTGGGAAGCGCGGCGGGGAAACCAGAAGACAGACAAAGACCTTTAATGGTCAACATAAGACGTATCCAACTTTCGAAACGGTTACGTTATAAATTATATCGTTACACTATCCTTACAATGAGATATCTATGGAATAAAATTACTATCGACAGCTTCACGTATTTCCTGGGCACGTGATCGATTTGAGAGGTCCAATCGGATAATAGAAGGCACACAAAAGTCAAGTGACTAACAACAATCAATGGAAAAAAGAATAAACAAGATACTTTCGAAGATTCCGCATTACGAAAAACCCAAATTTTAAACTTCATTGTCATTGGACATTCAATAACATCTTCTAGATTAACCTCTCGATAAAATTGCTTGTCAGAACTTGCAGCTTTCACTTAGGCGTAAGGTTTCTAATGAAAATGATTAATCAGCAAAATTTGAGATATGAGAGAAATTTTTTATCAAAAGTAATTTAAAAATTTTTTTATGTTACAGGATGAAATTATGGACTGTCTTAGTTTATTTTTGCTTCTTTGCCTTATACCGCTATCAGTTCCTCAAGACTACGATGATACAAGAGTGGTAGCCGCTGAGGTGAGTGATCATTTATAAAGATTGGATTCATGACTTTTTTTTAGGGTTGGAGACAAGGCGGGGAGGAAATAATTGATAAAAAAGATGAAGCAGAAGAAGAAGAAGAAGTGACAAAAAGGCCAAGAGTGAGGAGCGGGAAAAGAAGAAAGAGGAGAAAAAGGTTGAGGACAACGGAAGCTCCAGAAGTCGAAGAAGGAGTAGCAGAGGAGGAAAAGTCAAGATCCGCTCCAGAAGAATCAACTCTAGCCATTGAAGAAGTCCCCAAAAGAAGACCAGGAAGAAGACGAAAAGGCCACATAGAAGATATCAAGACACCGAACAAGAAGAAAAGGATGACAATGAAGCACCAAAGCCACCAAGAAGACGAAGAAAAGGAGGAAGAAAGAGAATTCGACCTATAGAGGAAGAAATCGTCGAAACAACAATAATACCAGAAATTCAAGAGCCTCAGGAAATACAAACAACTCCTCCAACCCACAACAACTACAACTACAACTGAAATTCCAATAACTTACAAATGTAAGTGAAAATACAGTAATAAAACAAGAAAAAGAAGAGATTACAACCAAATTACCTCAAAGGGTACGACCAGTAATAAAAACTGAGAGCGAACATAATTATGAAAAGGCTTCGGAAATAAAATATATGATAGACGAACGTTGTTTTCAAAATCTCGTAAACTTCCGGAAACATCGGCCATTTTGAGAAGGAGATTTACACCTTTAAAGACAGAAACGGAATTTAATTTGAGGATTATCAACCCGCTGGCAAATCTGGAAAGCCATTTGGACAGTAAAGAGCAGCAGGCGAATGCAAATGAGGTCACTGCCAAAATCTTGCTACCTGAAGGGGTCACAGATTTACCCGAGATCATCTCACCTATAAGTTATTGAAAAGATCAAAAAGCAAAGAACGACAACTGAAGGCCAAACTATCCTAAATTCGAATCTAAAAAACAATTAAAAACAACAGAAGCCCCAATTCAGGAAATAAACTACAGAAACTACCACAACAGAAAAAGAAAAAAACAACCGAAAATAACTGAAACCATCAGTCGAAGAATTCAATTCAACATTGAACGACAGCATCGTGGAATCCTTAAGACAGACAGATCCCAAATTTCTAAGATATTACAAGAAAGAAATATGACATTGGAACAACTTTTACAGCAAAGAGAAAAAGGTTCAAGCCAATTCCTTATAACCGATATTTTTACCAAGAAGATGAAAAAGAAACGACAACAGAAAAAAAATGAAAGAACAAAAGATCATATACAGTTTCCCAACGAAGAAGTTTTAGGTTCCTTTCCAAATTTTTGACCGACCAAATTGAAAAACATACACATTAAAGAGAAGAAGAAAGAAAGGGAGCCTAAGGTTTTGAAAGTATGCCGGAGTTTACAACAAAAGAGAACAAGCCAAACTGGAGGATAATTCCAAATCCAAGATTTAAACCTGTTTCCGTACAAGGGGATTTTGAAGAAATAAAATTAACTAATGTCATTTCTGATAAATCAGGAAATGATGTGGACGATGTTTATTTATTTGACGATCATTTAATTAATAAAAATCAAATTCACGATTCGCTAAGTGTCGACTCTGTCAAAAGCTATAATACGATAAGCTCGTTTAAAAAAATACCGGTGAGCGTCAAATCGGCGATAATAATAAGCGGAGCGATTCTCGCTTTGGCCATTTTCGGTTTTCTCTCGGTCCTCATTTCGTGCCGCGTACGACAGAAAAAAGCCCGCACACGCGCCAAACGCGATATTCTCTGCGAGCATTTGCAGAATGAAGATTTCATGACTAGTCAACAAAGTCTAAGCCCGGTTTTAAACAAGACTCAACGAGGCCCAGTTTTTACACAAGCAAACCACGCTAATCCATCAAACCGCCATTATTATCTCTGGAGAACCCTTCGAAAAACCTTTCAATACGATTAATATAAAAGATTTTGTACATAGTCATCAAAAAATTTACATACACTAAAAAAAAAATTTTCTTGTTAAGATTTTCAGTATAATTTATTATTCATGTTTGTTTATAAGTTAATATATTATTGTAAAATAAAACAGTACCTGTTTAAACTGTCTTATTTAAAACCCATCATTCACAATAGTGACTTTTCCATTTATTTTTAACTTACCTGTATTGTTCATAAGTAAATACTTTTCTAAGTAATGCGCTTGCAGCATCATTTGAATTCTGAATAAAAAAAATTATTGGAAATATAAAAAATAATATGATTTTTAACATACATAAAATAGACTGTATAAGTAGCCATATTGACGAGCGATATTTGACACTGTTTTAGAGCAGGTTCTAAAAAGAAAAGACAAAGTTATAGAATAAAGTTAACTGAACTGTAATTACCATAAGTTGGCGATCCTTTTAATGCGTCGAGTTCACGAGGGTGAAATACATGACAGTGTCATAAGAAGAAGGGAGCGAGTTGAGATAAGGCTCCCAGAATGAGTTACCTCTGAATTTTTCAACAAGAAGAAAAGAGCAAGGCTCATATTCGGCATGTGAGCAAGAAGAGCGTCATTTTGCATCAGATATTCTTAAAAAATGAAAGAATGACGTTAATTTATTTTTAAATTTCTGGTACCTAATTCGCTTTTTCGAGCGAATTCTGTTGTCATCATAAGCTTCCTCGGGACGGAGATCATAAGATCATTTGATTAATGTCTTTGACAGAGCGGAGGCCGTAGTCGTAACCTTCAAACTTGGCGATTTCAACGCCTTCTATTTTGGATTCATTTCTATCATCCAGTCTGTCAATGCCTTCATTGTAGCTTCATTTCGGATAGGGAATCCAATATTGATTTCTACAAAATAAATTTTGTTATTCTTTTTTTACTTTGTTTTATAATTATTTACCTGATTCAATCTCCATGATTTTTTGGAAGTTTTTCCATTTCGACATGGCTATCCCTCATTTTGCCAGGGCCGAGGCGAATGCTCGAAACTGGAAAGAAAAATTTAAAAGGTGTTAAGATTATTTAGATTAATTGGGCCCTGAAACAGGTTTTACTACCTTTGGAGCAAGAGGATTCGGAATTTTAGGCTGTAAAAAGTGCCCTTTCCCTACACGAATAGGGAATAAGGAACTTGATCCCTTTTCCTACAAGAATAAGGAACTTTAAGCCCTTTTCCTACAAGAATAAGGAACTATGAGCCCTTTTCCTACAAGATTAAGGAACATTGAGCCTCACTAACAAGGAACATTGGGTCCCTCAAAGCCTAATTTTTACTCGTTTAATCGATTTTAATATCCAAAATTTGCTACTTTACTACAAGAATAAGGAACTTTGAGCCTTTTCCTACAAGAATAGGATACTTTGATCCCTTTTCCTACAAGAATAAGGAACTATGAGCCTTTCCTACAAGAATAAGGAACTTTGGCCCTTTTCCTACAAGAATAGGGAACTTTGAGCCCTTTTCCTACAAGAATAGGCAACTTTTAGCCCTTTCCTACAAGAATAAAAAACTTTAAGCCCTTTTCCTACAATAATAAGGAACTTTGAGCCCTTTTCCTACAAGAATAAGGAACTTTGAGCCCTTTTCCTACACGAACAAGGAACTTTGAGCCCTTTTCCTACAAGAATAGGGAACTTTGAGCCTTTTCCTACAAGAATAGGCAACTTTGAGCCCTTTTCCTACAAGAATAAAAACTTTAAGCCCTTTTCCTACAATAATAAGGAACTTTGAGCCCTTTTCCTACAAGAAAAAGGAACTTTGAGCCTTTTCCTACAAGAATAGGGTACTTTGATCCCTTTTCCTACAAGAATAAGGAACTTTGAGCCCTTTTCCTACAAGATTAAGTCAATGTTCCTCACTAACAAGGAACATTGGGTCCCTCAAAGCCTAATTTTTACTCGTTTAATCGATTTAATATCCAAAATTTGCTAATTTACTACAAGAATAAGGAACTTTGCCTTTTCCTACAAGAATAGGGTACTTTGATCCCTTTTCCTACAAGAATAAGGAACTTTGAGCCCTTTTCCTACAAGATTAAGGAACATTGAGCCTCAATAACAAGGAACATTGGGTCCCTCAAAGCCTAATTTTTACTCGTTTAATCGATTTATATCCAAAATTTGCTAATTTACGCCCAATTTTGGGAGTTTCAAGGGTTCAGGACGTTTTTATACGGATTGCCAACATAATATCAATATCAGTTTTATCAAAGTCTTAACAGAAGATTCATTAACCAACGTACCTTTCAAAGCTTATCGATAAGACGGTTGAGCTCATTTCTCTTCTGCTTGGAGAGATCTACGTTCCCTTCTTTTCCTTTATTCATTTCGGTTTCTTTACTTTTCTGCTGCTTCATCGCCTGTCCCTTTTTACCCATTTCATCCGCCGGCAGTCAGGAGAGAACGTAGCCCGAGTTAAACATGAAGACTTATTGGCAAAAAACCCAAGTTGATGATAATTTTAAGAAATAAAGTATTTATTGATAAAAATTAGATTTTTCTATCAAAAGTGTCAACTTTAACAGGTAGCAAGCATTTAACCTACTCAAAATGAAAAATTGATCTTTTACATAAAATTTATAAATAAATAGATCGTAAATATGTATTTTATTATTATAAGAAATAAATTTAAGAAAAAATTAATTTTCATAAGCAAAAAAAGTATGAGAAAAAGATCGATAACTTTTTTCCCTCGCTATCTTTGAAAATAAGAAGGTTTCAAAATGCTGGTAATTCTGATAATAAACCGATAAGTGATAAACAAAAACAAAATTTTAAATTTAAAAAAATAGAAATTTTGTTCCTTATATTCGTAAAACTTAAACAAAATGGTGAGTAATAGCAGATGTAATCCTATTTTTACTAGCAACTTTATAGCTAAAATTTTATTTCACCCAATTTTTAACTTCCTTAAAGAAGTTATTGTGATACCCTCCATGTCGGGTTTTTGGGGAGGGGTCTTCCGGGGTCCGGAGGGTAAATCGAATATTGATCTTTACCGATCTCAACTTTGTCTGTGGTTCCGGCCGGCCGGCCGGCCGTCCGGCACGCCGTCCGGCACTCCGTAGCATTTTTTTTCCGGAACACTTACGGCCACAGTTTTCATCCGATTTTCACCAATTTTACACAAATTCTTTAGCCGGTGAAGAAGAATATGACGTGGCGATTTTTGAATTTCGAAAAAATGGCGGAGATATGTCTGTTTGAAATTTTAAAAAATTCGCTGCGGCCGAACCGTTAATCCGATTTTCACCAAATTTTCACCAATTACTCCTTATATTTTTTAAGAATTTTTGGTGCAAAAAAAATTGCCACTTTTTAATTACTATTTTTATTAGTAGGGAGAAATTTCGTACTTCCCTTTACGAGAGGCACATCCCTAGGCCAAAGAGCCCATTATTCTACCTTGACACTTAGAAAATTTTTCGAAAAAAAGAACTAAGAAAATTTTTCAAAAAAAGAAAAAGAAAAGAAAAAAGAAAAACCCGGAAAATTTTTCGAAAAATTTTTTTTTACAAAAAAAACTTAGAAAATTTTTCAAAAAAAGAACTTAGAAAATTTTTCGAAAAAAAAAAAAAAAAAAAAAGGAAAACCCGGAAAATTTTTCGAAAAAAAAAACAAAAAAAAAGGAAAACCCCGAAAATTTTTCGAAAAAAAAAAAAACTTGGAAAATTTTTCAAAAAAAGAACTTAGAAAATTTTTCGAAAAAAAAAAAAAAAAAAAAAGGAAAACCCGTAAAATTTTTATACTTTCCCTCCCTACTACATCCCCTTCCTTTATACTTCCTACTCCGTTATACTTCCCCCTCCTTTATACTTCCCCTCCGTTATACTTCCCACTCCGTTTTACTTCCCCCTCCGTTATACTTCCCCATCCGTTATACTTCCCCCTCCGTTGTACTTCCCCTCCGTTATACTTCCCCCTCCGTTATACTTCCC
>JACGAQ010000231.1:0-219567 GCA_014119065.1 Orius insidiosus
TTGATTTATTTCTTCATTAAAGTACTAGTTTGAAGCTTCCAACGAGAAGTAACAATATAGGAGGGAGAAGTATATGTGAGGTAGTTAAACGAGGGAGAAGTATAAGGGAGGGAAGTATAGGAGGGGAAGTATAACAGAGGGGAGGTATAACGGAGGGGGAATATAACGGAGAGGGAAGTTTTTATTTTTTCGAAAAATTTCCTAGTTTTTTTTTTTCAAAAATTATTTTTTTTTTTTTCGAAAAATTATCCGATTTTTTTCCAATAACACAAGTTTTTTTTGTCGAAGAATTTTCCGATTTTTTTCTCCAAAAATTTTCTTAGTTTTCTTTTTTAAATTGCGGTTTTTTTTCCTAATTTTTTAAGTTTTTTTTCCAAAATTTTTCGAAGTACATATCAAGGTAGAAATAATGGGATTTTTGCCCCGGGGAAGGTCCGTCTCGTTAGGCGTGGAAGTATGAAATTTCTCCCACTAAATGATAATTAATGTACAAAATTGATAACTTTTTTTACACCAAAATTTTTTACAATATAAGGAGTATTTGGTGAAAATTTGGTGAAAATCGGAATAACGGTTCGGAGGCAGCGATTTTTTTTAAAATTTCATACATACATATCTCCGCCATTTTTTCGAAATTCAAAAATCGCCCTCGTTAATCTTGTTTACCGGCTAAAGAAAATTTGGTGAAATTCGGTTGAAAATTGTGGCCGTAAAGTGTTCCGGAAAAAAATGCTACGGCCGGCCGGCACCACAGACAAAGTTGAGATCGTAAAGATCAATATTCGAATGACCCTCCGGGGTCTGGAAAACCGCAAAAACCCGACGTGGAGGGTATCACAATAACTTCTTTAAGGAAGTTAAAAATCGTTGGTTCATTCAACCGGAAATCATTTCCTCCCAAAAATCGGGGAAATGAATAACTTCTCTTTGAGAAAGATGAAGTCAACCTTTCAAACGAGCGGTGGTCGCGAGAGAAAAAAATATATCCCTCGAGCTACGTACTTACAGCGCTCCTGTTGAGAATATTTCAACTAATTTTTTACTTACTTATCAAACGACGATATCAATTTAAAAAATTGAGATAAAACAATAAATTTTTTCTGCTTAATCTGGAAGAATCTCTCTTAAAAGGAGAGTATTACAATAACTATGGAAAAAAAAAGGAATAAAATAAACGACAACTATTTTTTGAATTTAAACATTTATTATCTGGTTACATATAGATTTTTTTTACCAGTGAGATTTATCTTAATATTATTTTCTTTTTTTAGTCATATTACTTTCTAAACAACTATATTAATGTCCACTTAGAATACACTTTTAAATCTTTTTTTCATAATCGAAAATAAATAAAAAACAAAACATAAAACGTGCATATTTCTATTCTCTTTGACTTTCTTTTAGCCGAGGAAAAATTGAAGATCTGGGTCTAAAATCCCAAAAGTTTTGATATTTCTCATTATTGGCAGAACAAAAATAAATTCTTTCTAAAAAATGTACATCTTTTTAAATAATTGCAGACAACATCGAATAAATAATTTTAAGCCATTTTTTTAGGCCTACTTTCAACTATAATAAAGACATTTATAAAAAAAATATATATTAAAATTTATATTTATGATGTTTTTTTAGGAGCTATGATATGTTCTTTTTGATATGTATGTTATACTGTGCCGATATACCAATATACAAAAAATCCTTATTTTTATTTGTTTTCTTTTTAAAGCTAATATTAGCAGCGAGTCTCGAGAAAAAAGCATAAAATCTGAAAAATGCTTTTTATTTTTTTTTGTCTCGAGGAAAATAAAAGAAGGTTTGCTATGCAAGATTTTTAAAATTTTTTACATTAGGTTTTAAAAATAGGAAGAACGGGGTCAGAAAATAGATCTACTTTGAAATAAAAATTTTGTTCTTTTTTTAACGGCGTAGGTGGTTGAAAGCCATTACGGATTTGCCGGTAATGCGTTTTTCACCCGCCGTCCTTTCTATGTCGTCTTTTACCTGATCGGAACGACCGGTCCTAAGCAGACGAGAGGATCTTTGAAGTACGAACAGACCTGAATAACGATCATAAATTGTAGGAAAGAGGAAGAAAAAAGCTTTTATATCTAATTTGGGAAGTTTGCGACGTAACGGAAGGTCAGGAAAGCCGATCGGTGAACTCCATTTTACTCCTTTATAAAAAGACCTTTTTACGACTCCCGGTGACTTTTCACGTAGGAACAATCACGTTTAAACTTCACTCCTACGGAAATCGATCTTTCCTAAACTCTCTTTCCAATATTATAACAGAAAATCCAATTTCTACGCGGTAAACCGACTGGATTGAGTCTAAATTGAATTTCTCGATATTTTCATAGATAAAAAAAACGCATATTTAAAAACCTCAAGAGGTCTAAAAGGGTCAGTTTTCCAAAAAAAAAGAGAATTTTTTTTTTGAAGGGCCACTTTCTTTGATACGATTTTTCCTTTGAGGCTCTTTTTGTTCGAGTGCTCTCACAAGTTCAAATTCACTGGAAACTTTAGTTTCAAAATCGACTGAACGCTTTTTAAAAAGGATGATCGCTTTTTGAAGGATTTTGTTTCATAACGCCTCATAGACCTCAAGAACTTCTTGAAATCTTTTTTATCTCCATAAATTCACACAAAAAAGTCATTTTATTTTCAAAAGAAGAAACTTGAGGCGAAGAAAGATTAGAAGTTTACTCTATTTTGTGAAATAAACTTATTTTACACGGTTTTTTATGCCCTAAGGTGCATTAAACGATTAAAACTCTCTGGGATTACGTTGTTGCCATGGTTTCTTCGATAAACATCAAAATGCGACTCTTGTTTCATATTGCGATCAACAAGGAACCTGATATTACAACGGAGTTTAATTTAGTCTCCCACCCTGAATACCTTTCCCATGAGGGCTAAAAGTCCATTTAATAACCCTTTTTTACTTCGTAAAAATTATATTTTCTACTAATTAACTCCAAAGGGGTTTCCTAAACGAGATTATTTTTTAGAGGTTTAAAAAAAAGGTTTTTACCTTACGAGCTGCTTGCCTGTGCCTCCTCTGATACTGACAGCATAGGCCTCGGTGGATATCGCATTCATTGCTGATCGTGCATTCCTCATCTGAGGGAAAAAAAATGATTTGTTTGAAGAGCTTCCAACAAAAACTTATACTTATACTTATAGGAGGGGGAAGTATAACGGGGGGGGGGAGTATAACGGAGGGGACGTAAAACGGAGGGGACGTAAACGGAGGGGGAAATATATGGGAGGGGAAGTATAAGGGAGGGGGAAGTTTTTTTTAATTTTCCGAGTTTTTTTTTAATTTTCCGAATTTTTTTTCCAAAACATTTTCCGAATTTTTTTTGAAAAATTTTCCAGGTTCTCTATTTTTTGCGCATTTTTTTTTCTAAAAAATTTTGTAAGTTCTTTTTTTCGAAAATTTTTATCAAGGAGAAATAGTAGGCTCTTCGCCCTACAGATGTGCCTCTCGTAATGGGTAGAAGTATGAAATTTCTCCCAACTATAAAAATAATGATTAAAAAGTGGCTTTTTTTTACACCAAAAATTCTTAAAAATATAAGGAGTAATTGGTGAAAATTTGGTGAAAATCGGACCAACGGTTGGGGCACAGCGAATTTTTTAAAATTTCAAACAGACATATCTCCGCCCTTTTTTTCGAAATTCAAAAATCACCCATGTTAGTTTCTTGTTCACCGACTAATGATTTGGTGAAAATCGGTTGAAACTGTGGCCGTAAAGTGTTCCGAAAAAAATGGTAGGTACGGCCGGCCGGCTCCACAGACAAAGTTGAGATCGGTAAAGATCAATATTCGAATTGACCCTACGGGGTCTGGAAGACCCCAAAAATCCGTCGTGGAGGGTATCACAATAATTTCTTTTTAAGGAAGATAATTTTTTTTATCTAGAATATTCTGCGCCTTTTGACCTTCAAAAAAGCTAATGATAGAAGAAATAGTCTACCTGAAAGAGCAGAAAGGCATTATGGGAAACCAGGTATCATTCCTTTCAAGCTTTTCATTATAATATATAATTTATACATTTTATAAATGTTTCCAACTTGTATTTTGGTATTGAAATAACCTTTGATACCGCCCGGAGGGTCTTCATAATAAACATGATTTAATTATGTCGAGAACAGTCCATAACAATGTTTAATCCAATATGGCGTCCCGAAATTAACATAATTGATTTTTTTTATAACGCAGTCGAGTGATTTCACGCGATGTAAAATATGCGTAGTTTTTTAGTGAAGGGGAAAAAACTTTTGAGATGATAGAATATGGAGATTTAAAATAGGTAATGGATGTTTACACTTAAGCTTGTTGCTGTCCTAGAACAACAAGTTTTGGGTTGTTCGTGACTAAGCGGAATAAAAGTAGGGTTCGTGATCGATGCTTTCTACGGGGGCCAAGTAATCCGAAATAATAAATCGACCCTCTTTTTTTCCTTCTCTTTTTCTTACTTTTTACAGCACGAGAATGCCAAAGTTCAAATACTTACTGTAAAGTTTGGGAGTGGCGAAAGGCGGCTGGCATGTTTTACTTCCGTCTCCGGTCATATAGCAAAAGTCCGGTGTCACAATCAGAATGCAGTCTGCAGAGTTCACCCTGTCTGAGGCCATATCCGGGTACGCAGCTACCGACTGAAAAATGGATTTTTTAAATTAGTCCTAAATCGAAATGTCATTAGCATGAAACGATCGATATCAACTCGTCTGAATTTCAAATATCGCATTACGCTCATTATTTACAGTGTTTTTAGTACAAAAACACGGTTTATAAACAAAATTTCCATTTCGTTTTACCACTAAATGCTCACAAAGCAGAAAAAAACAATGCAATTTTTTATGGAAACCGATCAAAATAACAACTATCTCTATTTATTCGGCAAGAACCTTTAAAAACTTAACCGGCCCGTTAAGTTAAGGGTAAAACCTTAACAGCCCGATAAAAAATTTAACCGGCCCGTTAAGTAAAAGGTAAAACCTTAACTGCCCGATAAAAAATTTAACCGGCCCGTTAAGTAAAAAAAAATTTAACCGTTCCGTTAAGTTAAGGGTAAAACCATAACCGCCGTTAAAAAATTTAACCGGCCCGTTCAGTAAAGGGCAAAAATTTAACCGTTCCGTTAAGTTAAGGGTAAAACCTTAACTGCCGATAAAAAATTTAACCGGCCCGTTAAGTAAAAAGCAAAAATTTAACCGTTCCGTTAAGTTAAGGGTAAAACCTTAACAGCCTGATAAAAAAATTTAACCGGCCCGTTAAGTAAAAGGTAAAAACTTAACCGCCCGATAAAAAAGTTAACCGGCCCGTTAAGTAAAGGACAAACTTAACCAGCCAGTTAAGTAAAGGGTAAAACCTTAACAGCCCGTTAAAAAATTTAACCGGACCGTTAAGTAAAGGGAAAAAATTTAACCGTTCCGTTAAGTTAAGGGTAAAACCTTAACAGCCCGATAAAAAATTTAACCGGCCTTAAGTAAAGGGCAAAAATTTAACCGCCGTTAAAAAAATTAACTGGCCCGTTAAGTAGGGCGCAGGCTTCAAAAAGGTTAGAAACACTGATCTAGAACCTTAAGAATTAAGATGGTTATTTTATGGGACTAATTTTTTTTTTTCTCTATTTATTCATTAGAACCTTTATAATTTTTGTGAAAACTGCCATAAAAACGCAAAGGTTATTTCTGAGTATAAAAAATTGGCTAAAACTGAGTGAAAGGGTTTTTTAATCAAAAACTAGAGGAGATGCCTTATTTGGGGTAAAAAATGGTTTCATGATTAAGAAAAACGGCAAAAATGAACAACGAAAGAGAACTTTAAAACTGATCCTTCTTGACCGACAAACGCCTAAACGCCTTAGAAAAACGAAATTACTGAAGAAAACTCATTAAAGTAAGGTAAAAGGCCTGGTCTGTAGCTGCCCTCGACGGGAATTTCCTCAAAATAGGAAATTTCAATCATTTTTCCTTCTATCGAAAAAAGGTAGAAAAAAAAATCTATCAAAAAGTCTTCTGGCCACACAGACGGGGGCGTAAACAGCCATTTCTCCCTAATCTCAATCCCTCAATATTTATTTAATAAAAGATGTATTTGGGGACCAATATCAATGGCCTTCGAAATCAAATATTAGACAGGCAGATCTCCGACATTTTTGCAAATTTTTTGGTACAGTATAACAACTTCTCTTTGAGGTTTTTAGCCAGAAGAACGCTTCAGAATCTGGATAAAACAAGGAACAATAACACCGCAGGTTCTAAATGACACTAACCCTCTATCTGCGACATAATGGTGATTTAACACGTAAAGGGCTATGAATAATCTCTCGTTAAGCTCATTATCATAAATAGTACGCTCTAACCAGCTAATTGCGAAGCTATGAGAGACATTTAGCCATTTAGTACACATTTTAATGACTCACATTCACTTTCTCCGTAGTAGCAGACGAATCCGGGGCAGCAGTCATCATTCGCGTTGCACCTCTTTCCATAACACGGCGGGGCTTCGTCTTCCTGTAATTCCTGTAGAGATTCCACGGATCCCGGGTTCTGAAAAAATGATCATTTGAGACAAAACATTTTTTTGTATACAATCCTGTGGGTGGGAAAGGAGATTGCGTGGGTACCGGGTGAATAAATAAAAAGTTGAGGAAGGGCCTTACGTCAACGTGGGATGAAATTTAACCCAACCACTTTCTGTGCCCTTTTCGGATTTAATTAACATCAAAAATACATAATCTCGAACCTATTTTCGATTTTTAAAACTAATTAACTCCGATCAGAACAAAGAGCGTTAATTAAAGTTTTAATTAAAACAAATTTTATATCAAATAAACAAGAATTACGTCAATTACGAAAATGACAACCCTGAAAATTGTTTATATAATCCCGATTCCCGATAACTCAATTTTACCCATGTCAGTCATGATTAAAGGAAGTTCTAGATAATTAAGCCCTAGGTAACTCCTACAGAGTCCATTGAAAACTTTAACCAAATATTAACTTCAAAACAAAAGTTATTTAATAAAAGAAATATCAAAAGCTAATCTACGTGGTTTTTTTTTGGTCAGGAAACCATAAATTATTTTGACTTCTTTCATATAAATGAGTTCCCAAAGAGACCCTTATACAAAATGCAAAATATCCTCCGTAATGCATATTCAGGAAGGTTTCCAGTGGAAAGCATTCGTTTCTAGCCCGTTAGAAAATTTAGTGCCCTTCATTCACGGCGAAAATCGATTTAGAACGGCTTTAGAATGAGGAATATTTTAAATTGAAGTGTTTTTGACAACTTCTTGATTAGAGAAGAATTTAATTAAATTTCTGACGTGCCACCATTTTTTTTTGAACTGATCAAAAAAATTAAAGAATAGGAAAAGGAAGGATAAAAATAAGGGAGGAAAAGTATGACGAAGGGGGAAGTATAAGGGGGGGGGATAAGAAAAGGGAAGTATAACAGAGGGGGAAGTTTTTTTTTCTTTTCGAAAAGTTTTTCAATTTTTTTTTCCGACCAATTATCCTTATATTTTTGAAGAATTTTTGGTGTAAAAAAAATTATCATTTTTCCACACAATCATCATTTTAGTAGGGAGAAATTTCATACTTCCACCCTTTACGAGAGGGACCTCCCTTGGGCAAAAATCCATTATTTCTACCTCGAAAGGTAGAAAAATTTTAGAAAGGTTTTTAAATTTTCAAAGTTCTTATTTTTTTCTAATTTTTCTTTTTTAAATTTGCCATTTTTTCCCCGACAATTTTTATGGGTATCGAGGTAGAAATAATGGGATTTTTCCCAAGGGAGGTACCTTTCGTAAAGGGTGGAGTATGAAATTTCTCCCTACTAAAATGTTAATTACGAGGAAAAATGATAATTTTCCGATCATATATAGACGCAATAAACATTAAAATCGTAAAAATGATAATTTTTTTTACACCAAAAATTCTTCAAAAATATAAGGAGTAATAGTGAAAACTTGGTGAAAATGGGACCAACGGTTCGGCCGCAGCGAATTTTTTAAAATTTCAAACAGACGTATCTCCGAATTTTTTCGAAATTCAAAAATCGCCCTCGTTAGTCTCTTGTTCACCGGCTAAAGAAATCAATATTCGATTTGACCCTTCCCCAAAAACCCGACGTGGAGGGTATCACAATAACTTCTTTAAGGAAGGTAATAGAGAACCTTAATTTTGTCGAATTTTTTGAAAATGAAAACTTTAGAGCAAACTCATAGAAAGCCTGACCAGTTTCAAAATGTTGCTAGAATTTTTTTTTTGTGGAGTTTTTTCAGATTTTTTTTCCTAAAAAAAACTGATAAATTAAGGGATCGCTGGATTTTCTTTTTGAAGAATTATTTAATTAATTAAAGGATATAATAATAAAAATTATTCCTTTGTCCTTGTTTCCAATGGTGGCTGTAAAAATAAAAATTTTCAAATAATACGGGAGATCCTGCAGTTTGAAAATGATGAGAATTTAGGTGTGCAAGTCCTTATTTCCATTCAAAATGCTCCATATTTTCATTTTTAAATTTTATAAAAAAATTTTCTGCTTTTATTTTTAATGCGTTCGGTAGAACCAATTAAGGCCAAAGCACAAACGATGACTCCCGAAGGGTCGATAGCAATTTAAAAAGTTCCCGCGAGAGCTTTTCACCCCTAAATTACCCATTTTTTAAGCTAAAAATAAGGAAGTTCGGAGACCTTTTATTAAATTCTAATTTTTATGAAAAATAGTAGATCTTAAAAGTGATAATTTAAAAAGAGGTTTTTTAGAGTAATGGCAGAAACTCTTTTTTTGACATTTTCCAGTCCTTTTTCTTCCGGTTCTGTTTCTCCTTCCCTAATCTGATTACATCCAGGGACTTTAATCCCATCAACGAGAAGTCTCCGAGTAAAGGATTCCCCCTTAATTAGGACCCTTCTCTTTCCGCGGGCTATCCTACTTTCATCCAATTCGGTTTTATTATCGTCAGAAAAAAAGTTTAAATTCAAGAAAAAAGAGAAAGAATAGTTTTTTAATTTTCTTTTATATTTTGTGAAAATCTCTTCGGAGAAGATTCGGAAGGCGAAAGCCTCAAAGATGAATAAGTTATGAAGAAAAGGCAGGCGATGATACAAGACATGTATTTTATTCTGGGAGGTAACGTATGAAGCCTTATTTAATATTTAACACGAGTCTTTGTAGAAAGCTTTCTTGTAACGCGGCACCCTATTTGTCATTCGTTATTTTTTCCCTTTGTAACCTAATCTAGCGGTTGTTTTCCAGATGACAAAAAATCACAGAAATACCACTTTCGTTTCTTATTCTTACAAATGACGTCAGAACTTGCATTTTTAGGGCATCATTAACTTCTAGGTAAACGAGAAAACCTAGGAAAACGATTTTAAAACAGCAAGAGAAATAAACGGGGTGAGTTTAGGCCACTTGTGAAGGAAGATCAGCCTTAAACCATCTCCAGGGACTCCCTGGTTGGGGCGGTTGCTCCGGATAGGCAAAGGGCGTGGGTTCGAATCCCATTTGGGGTCAACCTTCGTTTAATTTTCTCTTTTCCTAATTTACTGGTTTAGTACCTATTACGTTTTTAAGCTCCGGGGCTTCGCTAAATTCACAAAAAAATTTGTCCTTTTTTAGAGATTTATCAAAAGTGCTGCTTTAACTTCCTTAAAGAAGTTATTGTGATACCCTCGACGTCGGGTTTTTGGGGAAGGGTCTTCCAGACCCCGGAGGGTCAACTTGAATATTGATCTTTACCGATCTCAACTTTGTCTGTGGTGCCGTCCGGCCGTCCGTCCGTAGAATTTTTCCGGAACACTTTACGGCCAGTTTTCATCCGATTTTCACCAAATTTCATCAATTACTCTTATATTTTTTAAAATTTTTGGTGTAAAAAATTGCACTTTTTAACTAAGTACTATTTTTTTTAGTAGGGAGAAATTTCGTACTTCTACCCGTTACGAGAGGCACATCCGTAGGCCAAAGACCCATTATTTCTACCTTGACACTTTAAAAAATTTTCGAAAAAAAAGAACTTAAAAAATTTCTTAGAAAAAAAACGCGCAAATTTAAAAAAAACCGGAAAATTTTTCAAAAAAACTCGAAAATTAAAAAAAAATCGGAAAATTATTTAAAAAAATTTTTAACCCTTCGTTATACTTCCCCTCCCTTATACTTCCCCCTTCGTTATACTTTATTCCCTTATACTCTCCCTCCGTATTACTTCCCCTCCCATATACTTCCCCCTCTGTTGTACGTCCCTCCGTTATACTTCCCCCTCCTATATTGTCCCTTCTCTTTAAGGAAGTTTTTTGTTGGAAGCTCTTCTAACCAGTACTTTCATTCTTAACCCAGTATAGAGATGGTAATCTGTTTAATGATCTATGATGTCAAAAGAATTGTTTTTTCACGCTTTCGTGTAAACAAAATTGATGGTTATCATCCCTGTCTTCCCATATCTCGCGAAGTATGGACATTAATTTGATGAAAGAGCAATGAACTCCCGTATTGACCCGCGAAATTCAGAGTGGAAAACAACCCCTAAAATATCGACTCCTATGAATTTTCATTTTACGAATCGTAGATGTCGAGAAGCGTTTAAATCCTTTTCAAACAACTTATTATAAGCGGAACTTCACCAGTAACAGCCCTTAAACCCTTTCGGCTCATAAATTATTCACAACGTGGACATTTTACCTTGGACGCTTTTTTAAAGTTTAAAATTCATGAGGGGTGAAAATAGAAATGAAAAATTGTCATGATTTGTCTGAAGGTTTTTCTTCAAGCGTAGGCGGTTGTTTTTTTTTTCCCCATTCCCTCGGCCAATAACCAGATCACGTCTTATGTAAACGTGATTTACCAACGGCCTAGCATACAAGCGACTTTTCTGAGCACATTTTCTTTTTTCCTTATGAGCAGTTATAAAAATTGACCTTTCAGAGCTTCAATTTGCTCTAAAAATAAAAACCTAAATCTTGTCTCATTTTCTGATCTTGTCTTATATTCTGCTTCCCAGAGGTTTTAAATTGCCCTAGGAAGTTGAGAAATTGAGCCTTGATTTCAACTGTGAGCCGGATTTGTGTTGTCAGGGAACAAAGCCTCCTGAAGCCACACAACCAGAAAATCCTTTTTTTTTTTTCCTTCAAAAAAAAGGTCACCCAGATAATTTTGAAAAATCGTTGACCGTTAATCATAGTCTGAAATCCATCAAATAAAACAGAATGGTTAATAAACCGGGAAAAAGCCGTTGTATTTAAAACAGAGGTCGTGTAGAAGAAAAAACAAAAAACCTAATGGCAATTTATTTCTTTTTTTTCCCAACGGGGGTCCCGTTTTATCTGCAACGTTGAATTTTCCCCATTTCGATAAAAAAAAAACATTTTTTTAAATTTTACAACTTCAATTTTACAAATGGTATTCGTTCGATGTTATAACTCTTCCCTTTTATTCAATTTAAGGGACAAAGTTTGAACAGTAATTTTAACGTTTATCCTCAGGAGAAAAATAATAACCTTTTTCACGTCTAAAGAAAGCATTTTTATTTAATTTTTAACTTACTTAAAGAAGTTATTGAACCCTCCACGACGGGTTTTTGGGAATGTCCGATTTTCACCAATTACTCCTTATATTTTTTACGAATTTTTGGTGTAAAAAAATTTGCTACTTTTTATAATTTTTTTAGTAGGGAAAATTTCATACTTCCACCGTTACGAGAGGCACATCCCAGGCCAATGAGCCCATTATTTCTACCTCGATACTTAAAAATTTTCGAAAAAAACTTAGAAAATTTTTTGATAAAAAAAACCTAAAAACTGCAAAAGAAGAATTTTCGAAAAAAAAAACTTGAAAAATTAAAAAAAAAAAAAAAAAAAAAATTGGAAAATTTTATGAAAAAAAAAAAACTTACCCTCCTTTATACTTCCCCTCCTTCATACTTCCCCTTTCGTTATACATCCCCCTCCGTTATACTTTCCCTCCCTCATACTTCCCCCTCCGTTATAATTCCCCTACTTCTTCCCCCTCCGTTATACTTCCCCCTCCGTTATACTTCCCCCTCCTACATACTTCCCTCCTGTTGTTACTTCTCTTTAAGGAAGTTACCGTCGGCGTCGGGGCCAGCTCCAACTCAGTACTTTTTGTTATAAAAATAAGGCATCGAGTACCTACCCTGAAGATCGTAGGTTCAAATTCTAATGATTGCCTAATTTTTTGTTAGCTAAGATTTTTTTTTCTTCAAAATCAACTGTTTCCTTCTTCCCTAATTTTCTTAATTTGTAATTTATAAAAAAAGTTTAATCAACTTTGTTTCGCCAAAAATTTGTTAAAAATCACTTTTATCCCTAAACATCGATCTTGTTGTTTGATATCTAATTTCACATCTCGAAAATGATAATTACGCCCTCTAGAAAAATAAAATAAACATCGCAACAAATTTTCCTCTGACTAATCGTTGCGAATTATCAAGTCACGCGATTATAAAAAAAGTTCGTGTCTGGCTAATCGAAATTTTGGTTTTCTCTTTTTTCTTACCACGTAATTTTTATTTTATTATTTTCCGTCCAAAAAAACAAGGGGCCTTTGGGGTCATTCTCTTTTACAAACATCGATTTTTCCAACTTTCCCGTCGATCGGTCCCTCAAGCATTATTACAGTTTTCCATCCCTTTTATGTTATTTTTGTGTTTCTCAACTCGTTATGAAAACCATAAAATCTGAATATACGATATAATAAAAAATGTGCGGCAAGAGAAGTAATTCAAAGGGGGCGTGGATGTGCTGAAACCGAGGCGGTTTCATTTCCCGTACCTGTCTGGGGGGTTAAAAGTTATTATTTTGACATCCGCTTTTATATTTCCAGACTTTTCTTATATCATTTTTATATCAAAAACATAAAGAAATAATGAAACAACATTTTAACTTCAAGTTATTGTGATACCCTCCACGTCGGGTTTTTGAGGGTAAAATCGAATATGTATTGATCTTTACCGATCTCAACTTTGTCTGTGGTGCCGGCCGGCCGTACCATTTTTTTCGGAACAGTTTTTATCCGATTTTCACCAAATTTTCACAAAAATTTCTTTAGCCGGTGAAGAAGAATGTAACAAGGGCGATTTTTGAATTTCGAAAAAATGGCGGAATAATGTCTGTTTGGAATTTTAAAAAATTCGCTGCGGCCGAATTCGGTCGCTTTGGTCCAATTTTCACCAATTACTCCATATATTTTTTAAGAATTTTTAGTGTAAAAAAATTGCCACTTTTTTTATCATTTTTTTTAGTAGGGAGAAATTTCATACTCTACCCATTACGAGAGGCACATCCCTAGGCCAAAGAGCCCATTATTTCTACCTTGACACTTAAAACAAATTTTTGATAAAATAGAACTTGGAAAATTTTACAAAAAAAAACATAGAAAATTTTTTTACAAAAAAAAAACAACTCGGAAAATTTTTTGGAAAAAAACAAAATTCGGAAAATTTTTCAAAAACTAACTTGGAAAATTCGCCATCATACTTTCCCTCCCTTATACATCCCCCTCCGTTATACTTTCCCTCCTATATATTTCCCACTCCATTATACTTCCCCTCCCATATACTTTCCCCTCCTTTTTACGTCCCCTCCGTTATAGTTCCCCCTCCTATAAACTTCCCTCTCATATTGTTACTTCTCTTTATGGAAGATTTCGTTGGAAGCTCTTCAAACCAGTACTTTTTTTTCGTTAGAACATGTTTTTACGTAGGTAATTAAGACTGAAAGGTAGTTGGAAATGTGGGAAGATATTAGCCAAAATTGATTTTTCTTTTTTGTTTATTTTCATGGGCTTTTGAAATGGTTTTTTTACGGTTATTCACAAGGATAGGATCTCCCACAATGGGAGGAGAAAAGGATGAGCGACATTACCGAGCGTAATAATCCCGCTGGGTAGAAAAGGTCCGGAGTTAAGAGCACCCTTTTTTAACCCTCCTTTCTGTATATAATCCTCCAGTAAAACAATCTGACCATTGTGAGGCTTCTCTATTCCTTTTATATCGCCCTATGAGCACAATTGGAGGATATTGACTATAAATTTATTTTCTAGGATATTATGAAGGATAGAATAATCCGTGGGTCGAATTTAATCATCTTTTTTATTCGTCCACAAATCTTTTTACGGTCTTCTCTCCTCGGTTTTCTTCCAATTTAAACGATTTATCGCGTGCCCATTGAAACAATAAAGCACAGAATTTTTAAGAACTTAAAAGGGTGGAAAACGTTTTTAAAACAGTCACGCCAACGTAAATGGACGATTTAAGAAAGTTTATGACCTTTAAGGGGCTTAGCATTTAATTTTTGAATTTGAAGTTAACAAGGCTATTTTCAGGAGGAAAAGCCAGCCAACCAGAAAACTAAGGAAGGAAAATTGTTTTAACTGGGTCAAAATGCTGTTTTCTTTCTTTTTATCGTCGGAAAAAGGGAGAAAAAAATTTTTTTTTGCCAAAGTAAGTGAAAAAAAAATTTGATTAGGAAGTTGAGAAAAACGCCCAAAAATACCTCTAAAACTGTGTTTCTTCGCCAAAAAATTTAGGAAAACTTCAAAAAGTGAGGATTCAATGCGGTGTAAAGTGAGGGTTTTAGGAATTAAATTAAAAACCGAGGGAACCGAGGAAACTAGTGCCCGAGAAACTAAAACGTTTTCCGAGTTTTTTTTTCCGAAAAATGTTCTAAGTTCGATGGGAACTTCCTTAAAGAAAAGTAACAATATAGGAGGGGGAAGTATAAGGGAGGAATGTATAACGGAGGGGAAATATAAGGGTGGGAAGTATAACGGAGGGGAAAGTATAACGGAGGAGAGTATGTATTACGAAGGGGGAAGTATGAAGGAGGGAAATATAACTGAGGGGAAAGTTTTTTTTTTCATAAAATTTTCTTAGTTTTTTTTTTTTTTTTTTTAATTTTCCTAGTTTATTTATTTCAAATTTAATTTTTATTTTCGAAAATCCTTCTTTTGCAGTTTTTTAGGTTTTTTATTTCAAAAAATTTTCCAAGTTTTTTTTTCGAAATTCTTTTAAGTATCAAGGTAGAAATAATGGAATTTTTGCGCAAGAGAGGTCCCTCTCGTAACGCGCGGAAGAATGAAATTTCTCCCTACTAAAATGATAATTAATGTAAAAAAAATAAAAATTTTTACACCAATCATTTTAAAAAAATATAATGGAGTATTTGGTAAAAATTTGGTGAAAATCGGACCAACGCATTTCGGCCGCAGCGTATTTTTTTAAATTTCTCCATGCATATCTCAGCCATTTTTTCGAAATTCAAAAATCGCAGACGATAATTTCTTGTTCAACTATCCAGGAAGGTTGTGTCAAAATTTGGTGAAAATCGGTTGAAAACTGTGGCCGTAAAGTGTTCCGGAAAAAATACTATGGACGGCCGGCCGGCTCCACAGACAAAGTTGAGATCGGTTAAGATCAATATTCGATTGACCCTCCGGGGTCTGGATGACCCTTCCCGAAAAAACCCGACGTCGAGGGTATCACAATAACATCTTTAAGGAAGTTAAAAAAATCTGGAGAAGTGTTTATTGATTAGAAAGTACAGAAAAACGCCCAAAATTCTGCTATAACTGTGTTTCTCCGCCAAAAAATTAAGGAAAACAAAAGAGAGGTGGGAGAAAAAACACCTGCGTTCATCAAAAATTATTCCTTTATCCAAAAAGCCGGAAAAAAACCAGTTTTTTGGCTAAAATTGATTTAAAAAACGACCTAAATGTTGACTAAAATGAAAGTTTTTCGTGGAAAATCAACGGAAAACGCTCTAATTTCAGGCGAAACGGTTGTTTCTAGACGAAGAGACTTTAGGAAACCCCTTCCGTCTACAACTTTCGGACAAAACAGAGTTGGTCCCCTCCGGAAATTAAATCCTTCTGTCCGTTTAAACGATCCCATTTTCCCCACCAATATCTCGAAAAATTCTCCACAGAGAGACTTTTTTAAATTCCTCCGCGAAAATGAAAAGAAAATAAAACCGTTTTTGCAGCTCAGAATAAGAACAGCCTTTGAAATATTCAACGGGGCAACGAATCGATACTTTTATATTTCAAGAGAGTACGAACACTGTCAATTTATCATCCATGGAAATAGTGAAAGAAAGAAAAAAAAGAAATTTCCGTCCGGATTAAAGAAATTTTCGATTAATCCATTACAAACAACCCACAGCAAATATGAAAAAAAGGGGTCATATATAACGAAGATCAAACATGGAAAGTTTAAAGTGAAAAGTCGATTTTCGTGCTGAAAATTATGCTTTTATAACGGTCTTACCTGTAAAAACGGATGAGCCCTGTAAGAGGATGAACCGTGACCTCCGTATCCCAGATTTGAAAGCATTTCAGGGCTGAAGCGGTTGAAAAGTCCACCCCATCCCAGGGCAACTTGAACTCCAACTGACAATATCAGGACCACAGAGAGCATTTTCTACCTAAAAAAAAGAAACAAAAACTTTTCAACCACTAATTTTATTAACTCTAACAATAACAAAATTAATTAAACTTTGCGGTATATTTAACACGGTACATAAACTTCCGTTTAAAGTTTTAAACACTTGAGTTGACACATTGATATTCTAGACCTCAAAAGGGTCACTGGGCAAACCGCTTTTGTTAAGTTTTTCTTCTTTTAATATTTAATTAAATTAAAGTTTTTTTTTGTATGTTTTGTAGTTTCTAAGAAAAGGGACTTGAAATTATATTTTGTTTTTGAATTATTCAAACTTAGAATGCTTTTCATACGTAGAGGCTTTATGAACGAAAATAAGCTCCATGAATAAGGGATTTAATTAAAAGTTTACTTTTGTCTTTTCAAAATGATGTTTGTAGGTTGAAAAACAAGTCGTCATTTTAAAAAGATTTTTTTCGTCAGTAAGTAAAGGAAAAACTTACGTTTATAAAAGTACTGCTTCAACGTAATTTTTGAGACTGGAAAATTATTCGGAAGTCGAGTGGTAGAAATTAATTTTTACTGTCTGCCTGACCTAGCGTCTATTAAAGCCTAGACTGCCGGCTCAATTTCATCACGGAGTTAACGAATCGCGTTAAACGAACCCGATTGGATGATTTATTGGCGCGAATTAACTCATTTTGCGTGTTAATTTCTATGACGTTGTGAAGGTATAGAAAAGGGCGAGCCTCTTTCCTTATGTTTTGTATTCAAGATGTTTCTTAAGGTTTAAACCGGTTAAAACGTGCCGTTTTCCAAACCTCATTTAAATCTTCATTCAGCGTAAGTAAATTGTCAAACTCAATGTTATTTGTATGCTAATACAGTTTAGTATATTGTCTTCTCATATGATTTAGTTTCTACCTCCGTACAGTGACGTCATCGTAGGTACTAAATATTTTTTCAATAGAAAGTAGTTATAAAACATCGCTTCATTAGGATTTTTTTTTTTTTTTTTTTTAACCGATGAGCAAGAGGCCTTCTTCCTCATTGGTAAAACCATTCTTCTTCTATTTTTTTTTGGGGGGAGGGGGGGGGGGGGGGGGACCCAGGCGGGGGCTCTCGCCATATTGCCGTGGCGCGAATGATTATATCTTTTGAAACGTGATTATGTTACTAAAACTGTGATATTTATTACTCATAAACCGTTGTTTGTATCTCTTTAACATTGTTTTAATCTATTAAACCGTTGTTTGTATCTCTTAAGCCGTTGTTCTAATCAATTAAACCGTTGTTTGTATCTCTTAAACCGTGATCATATCTCTTGAAAGTGATAATTTCGGTAAAACTGAGTTTTTTCCCTCCTAAACCGTGATTATTATATCTTAACCTGTGATGATATCTTTTGAAACGTGATTATGTTACAAAAAATGTGATATTTATTTCTCTTAAACTGTCGTTTGAATATTTTAAACCGTTGATGGTGTCTCTTAAACCGTGATCATATCTCTTAAAACGTGATTATATCGGTAAAACTGAGTTTTTTCCCTTCTAAACCGTGATTATATATCTTAAACTGTGATTATATATCTTAAACTGTGATTATATCTCTTGAAACGTGATTATTTCGGTAAAACTGAGTTTTTTCCCCTGCTAAACCGTGATTATATATCTTAAACTGTGATCATATCTTTCGTAACGTGATTATGGTAGTAAAACTGTGATGTTTATCTCTCTTAAACCGTGATTATATCTCTTAAACCGTGATTATAACTCTTGAAACGTGATTATATCGGTAAAACTGAGTTTTTCCTTCCTAAGCCGTGATTGTATATCTTAAACTGTGATTATATCTTTTGAAACGTAATTATGTCACGAAACTGTGATAATTTTCTCTCTTAAACCGTTGTTTATATCTCTTAAACCGTTGTTTATATCTCTTAAACCGTGATTATATCTCTTGAAATGTGAGTCTACATACCTAAACCGTTGTTTATATCTCTTAAACGGTGATTATATCTCTTGAAACGTGATTATATCGGTAAAACTGAGTTTTTCCCTCCTAAGCCGTGATTATTTATCTTAAACTGTGATAATATAATTTGAAACGTAATTATGTCACTGAAACTGTGATAATTATCTCCCTTATACCGTTATTTATATCTCTTAAAACGTGATTATATCTCTTGAAATGTGATTCAACATACCAAAACCGTGGTTATATATCTTAAACTGTGATTATATCTCTTGAAACGTGATTATTTCGGTAAAAACTGAGTTTTTTTTTCTTCTCCTAAACCGTGATTATATGTATATCTTCAACTGTGATTATATCTTTTGAAACGTAATTTTGTCACTAAAACTGTGATAATTATCTCTCTTAAACCGTTGCTTATTTCTCTTAAAACGTGATTATATCTCTTGAAATGTGATTATACATACCTAAACCGTTGTTTATATCTCTTAAACGGTGATTATATCTTTTGAGACGTGAATATATCGGTAAATGAGTTTTTTCACTCCTAAGCTGTGATTATATTATCTTAAACTGTGATTATATCTTTTGAAACGTGATTATGTTTCTAAAACTGTGATATTTCTCTTAAACCGTTGTTTGTATCTCTTAAACCATTGTTTGAATCTATTAAAGCGTCGTTTGTATCTCTTAAAACGTGATCATATCTCTTTAAACGTGATTAATTCGGTAAAACTAAGTTTTTTTTTCCTCCTAAACCGTGTGATATTTTTTCTCTTAAACCGTTGTTTGTATTTATTAAACCGTGATTATATATCTTAAACTGTGATTATATCTTTTAAAACGTAATTATGTCACTAAAACTGTAATATTTATCTCTCTTAAACCGTTGTTTATTTCCCTTAAACCCTGATTATATCTCTCGAATGTGATTATACTTACCCGCTACAGATTTTTTAAGGAAATGTGGTCTTTGGGACTTCTTGGGGTCGTAACGACTTTTTTTTTTTCAAAATAAATTTATTGTGATACCCACGATGGATTATTTGAGTAAATGAGTTTTTTTTTTTTTTTTTTTTTTTTTTTTTTTTTTTTTTTTTTTTTTTTTTTTTTTTTTTTTTTTTTTTTTTTTTTGGCGGCCCAACCACTTGGGTCATTTGCGCTACATGATTATTTTATCTAGGCACATAAAGTGATGATTTATTCTAAACGTTGCCATTTTTTCTTTCTTTCCAGAATTATCTATCAGAATTTCAACAATATTGTAATTATGTTCCTCCTACTCAAGATCACTATTTTTAGCGTTTATACCAGAAATAAAATTAATTTTACAAAAAGCTCATCAATTTCATAACGTCAACCGCGTGACCTTTCATGACCTAAACGTCTATTTTTGTTTTTCATAGTGCGTACTGATTCTTTAAAATAAAAACTTTCATTAAACTATAGAGAGAAAAAAAGAGGTTTTCCGAGAGGGAAATTTTCACTGAGAGTAGCTTTAAAAGGATTTGTCGCATCTATTTAAATCCCCTCTTCATTAACTTAATTATTAAACAAACTCTTTTCAATCGATAAAACTCTATTTTATTCACTCTTTAATAACATCATAAATATAAACTTAAAACTAGTTCACAATAGGGAAGTTTAATTTCACGACTGTTGCCTCTGAAGAAACTAATTTACTCTCGACGTTTATGATTCCACTTAAAAATATATTATTCAGAGACATTTTCTTTTTAAAAAAGATAAAAAAGAAGTTTTATAAGAATTAAAGCTTACAAAATTATTAGGCTGTAAAATTTTAACGGGAGAGAGAAAAAGGCTCTAATACGTACTTTATTAACCCATTTACTTGATCCCTAATCTCAAAGGGATTTTCTAATAAGCCTATAGGCTTAGACGAAAAATTTCTTTCATTTTATTTTAAATATTCCCCTAGATTGTAGAGAAAATATAGAAAAAATTTGGATGAAAAAAGAAAGTTTAGGTTGCCAAGAGAAATGTGGGTGTTCAATCAAATGGCTGAAAAAATCTAGTTTCTAGGAAAGTCACGTCTTTATTAAATTTAAGTTGGGATTCGACCAGGGTAAGTATTGATCTGAAAAAGGGTTTCCGTATTTTTCGTTTATCCTTCATCACGGTCTTGAGTAATTTACCCTTCGTAAAAACGATTTCGGAAATGAGTTTTCGTTGGGTGTTAATTGTGATAAATTGAGGCGAAGTATTAAGTTCTAAATTGGTAAAGCGAGATTCGTATGGGTGTAAAAACGATATGACGTTGACTTACGATCTAATCTACGCGATTTATCATCTGGAAGTACAGTTTTGTCAGGCGCGACACCTCGCTGAACACCGGGAAAATTTAAGACGGTCGGCAGATTACAAATAGTTAAGCCAAACTAATCAGATTTATGCAATTTTCGTGAATTTTGAGGTAAATTTCTAAGGTAAAACCCGGAAAATTTTGGACAAAAAAAACTTCAAAAATTTTTCGAAAAAAAAAAAAAAAAACTCGGCAAATTTTTCAAAAAAAAAAAATAGGAAAATTTTCGAAATAAAATTCAAACTTCCCCCTTCCTTATTCTTCCCCTCCTTTATCCATCCCCCTCCTTTATACTTTCCCTCCCTTCGTTATACTTTCGTTCCCTTATACTTCCCCCTCCCGTATACTTCCCCCTCCTATATTGTTTTTTTTAAGCCAGTTAAAAAGTGCAACCATTCCGCATTACCGTTGAGTCTTGCGGGATAATCTACCTTCATTTTTATTGGATCTGGCATCGGGTCCTCGACTTTTCACCCGCCATTTTCATCAGTTTTTCTTCAAATTTTCACCAAATCTTCCTTGAAAACGGAAGCAAATAAGTTTGGCTAATATCTGTCCTATCAATAAGAAATTTAAAATCCTTTTATCCTTTTAGACATTAAGCTTTGACCTCCTGTAGATGTCTACTTCAGGCTTAAAAAACGATCGCTTTTACCATAATTTGAAGCTAAAATAAGAAACTTTTTCGTCAGTCTTACAGACTAATCTATCTACTTTATTATCATTCGTGAATATTCAAATTCTATTCCCCGAGCGTATTTCTAGACAATGAATCCTATTGTTTCAAGGGGTCGCTTTTTATAAGGCAGAAGACAATTGCGCGCGCAACAGATTATTGATGCCTCGTCCAAAATACTCTCGGTTGATCGCCACCGCGGCTTTGCAGGTGCTAAATGCGGCGTAAAACTTTATTCAAAGGCGATTTTAATCTTTGAACTTTAGTCCACTTTGTGGCCGGCGAAGCGTTCTACAGATTTTAATTTTTTAATAATTAACTCAACGAAATTACTCGACAAGTGGGAAGTTCTAACTTTTCCTTTGATCTAAACTATGTCATTAAAAGAGTTCTTATTAAATATATTTTCAAATTTTCAAAACAACGCAAATCGAAAAAATAAAACGTAAAAAAATAGAAAAGAAAAATTTCGAACGTTTGTTGTTTTTTTTTCCAGAGGCGAATCAAGTTTGATTGCGTGGTTCGTAACAAAAGAAAATAACAACGAGGTTTATTTTTCGAGGTATTTTTTTCCACTTTTTTTTCACCTCACTTTCTTTTCTAGGTTCATTTAAAAAATGCATTTTCTCTGTACTTTAAATTTAAATTGATACCATTTAAAAGTTCTTCCTTTAAACTACAAAGGCACTTGTCAAAATGGCCTTCCTTTGACAACGTAAAAACGCCTAGAGCAGAAATGTTTTATAACAAACATCTCAATAAAAAATAGAATTGAAAAAGTGCTAATTAAAAACTTGTTTCATTTCTTCTCTCATAAAAGGATTCTTTGAAATAACAAATTTTAATTGAATTTTTTATTATTTTTCTCACCAGAAAAAAAAAGTCGTAAATAGGTAGTTTATTAGATTTTTAAGATTTTTATTTCGTATTTCACGTTGGCGTGTATAGACCTCTAGAGACCATAAAACCTGCTTTCCCTCGGGAGTCGAAATACCTGCTACTAGATACGTTATATTTTATTTATGGACAAAAACGCTATTTCTTCTTTAAAATCAATTTCTTCAATTATTAGCAGTTAAAAGAGCATCTGAAAATTTTGTTCAAAAAAAAAGGAATACCTATAACAAAATTAGGGAAATCGAGGCGCTTGAGATACTAAACCGACATGACCGCCAAGTCTTGCGGGTTTAGTATGACAAAAGAAAATTTGAAGAGAGATAATCCGCGAATTCAGAAGGAATTTTACCCAGAAATATTCCAATTTTAAAAAATCTGCGTGGCTGGGCGAAGATTTTTTTAAGATAGGAAATGTTGGAATACCACATTTTTTTCTAAATTTGCAAACGTGGCGGAGATCTCTCTGTCTAAATTTTTGTTTAAATTTTGATTTTAATTTGTTTGTTGTCAATTTTTTAGTTTTTTTTGCTTGTCTAAATCAATGATTCTCAACGGAGGCGATACCGCCCCCCTGGGGGCGCTGGGAAGTTACTGGGGGGCGTAAAGCAAAATTTGGGTGATAGGGGGCAATGGCTAAGTGGCTGGGGGCGTGAGTCCTTTTTTTAATTTAATTTTTATTAATGCGATAAAAAATTTTTAACTACATCAAAATTAGGGTCTCTTTAAAAATCGAGGCGCTTGAGATACTAAACCAACATGACCGCCAAGTCTTGCGGGCTTAGTATGACAAAAGAAATTTGAAGAGAGATGAAGCGCCCGTGCTCCCGTTTTCAAGCTCCCCTTGGCGGCGCAGGTTTCAAAAAGGTTGAGAAACACTGGTATAAATCAACTGGGGGACGTCCGGGCGGCACGACAGCCTACCTCAAAATCGATCAATTATTCAAATTGACCCTATTGCGTCAGGAAGAACCACTTCCAAAACGATCCTTCGAGTTTCACACTTTCTTTCGTGAAAGTCAATATCCCAGAAATAGGGATTTATTCTTTACAGGGTATAAAGAAGTACCATATAAAGAAGTCGAGCCACGGAATAAATGAGTCCCTTTTCCAGGAAAACGCTCTCCTCTATTTTCTTCTGGAAGCTCCAGTTTGCAGGAAACGATCGAGGGGAAAACCCCGCAAACGATAAATTGTGAAAACATTTTAGAAGCTTTTAACTCCCAACATCCGCTTACTATTTTTATAATAACTTTTTTGCAATTATTTTTGGCTTAAATTTTTTTTTTCTTTTTATTCGATATCGTTTGAATTAATTTAAAAAGTTACGTTTTTATTTGAGACTCCAATTTTAAAAGAATGGAGATTTAGGTAAATTAGTTTCTTAGTTGGGGCGAAAAAAGAACTTTAAAAAAGTTTTTATCTCTTTTTCGCTAATTTTTTTTTCTTCAAGAAAGCGGGAAGTGATTCTTCGCCCTTTTTCAACTTCAAAATTGATTTAGGGAGCTTACTTTCCGCTTAAAAGTTATTTTTTCCTTATTTCGTCGTAATAAGGTGAAAAGCCATCGACCCTTTCCCCGTTGTTTTTATCCTTTTTATTATACAAATAAAATTTTAAGATAAAAATTTAATTTATGATTGATGTCGCAAGCATGATATGAGTGCAATTCGATAAAGTTGGTGCTCCTGGAAAAAAAATGTGTGGTGAAGATAAATGATTCGCTTTTTTTTCGGTGGTGCTCTCTTTTTTATTTTTCTACTTACGTGTATTGTCGTGTATTTGTAGTTTTAAAAAAAGGGACTCGAGGGGGGAGGATGTTCTCTGGTCGGCTTACGAGCAGGTTGTGGCTCGGATCTATACGTGAACGGTGAGGAGCTCGCCTGGGGGCAGATGGGGCGCATGCGGGGGCGGCTTCCACCTTTAACGCCCCCGCATATCGCCACCCTCACCTTTTTTTTTCTCTCCTCATCCACCTCCTTTTTTAAAAGAGGTTGACGTTGCAAATATTGGCTCCCCCATTCACTTTTGTCTACTACGTAAGAGAATAATGGATAGATACTTTCGGTGGCCTAAAAGGTTTTTGAGTTTATTAGGGTATATTAAGGTTTTTTTTTGCATCACGATATTTTCAAATTCAAAAAATAGGGGTCATCACGAATGTTTTCAATCATTCTTGACGCAAAACCTACACCGTGGCCATTAAGTTGAAAAAGAGCCGTCTTCAGTGAAAATTTGGGGTCCAAAATTAAGATATTTTAGAAAAAGTGGTGACTAGGGAAATTTTGGTCGGTTTTCGAGCTGAAAAACGCTCATTTTACAGGATTTTTGGCCGTTTTCTTGGCTTTTTTAGGCAAAGACACCTTTACATGTAAACATTTTTCTTGATTTCTTAGCGAGCAGAAGCCCTTTTTTCTAACAATTTTGGTGTTTGCGATTGTTATGGCAGTTTTTCAGGCTTTTTACGCAGACACCTAACAAGATTGAAACATTTTCTTGATTTCTTAGCGAGCAGAAGCTTTTTTCTCAGAATTTTGGTGTTTTCTATTGTTTGGCCGTTTTTCTGTCTTTTTTAGGCAAAGTACAAGATTCATTTTCAACATTTTTCTTGACTTCTTGGCGAGTAGAAGCCTTTTTTTCAGAATTTTGGTGTTTTTTTTTTTTTTTTTTTTTTGCCGTTTTTTTTTTTTTGCTTTTTTAGGCAATGACACCTTACAAGATTATTTTCATCATTTTTCTTGATTTCTAGTGAGCAGAAGCAATTTTTTCTCAGAATTTTGGTGTTTTCTATTTTTTGGCCGTTTTTTGGCTTTTTTAGGCAAATACAAGATTCATTTTCAACATTTTTCTTGACTTCTTGGCGAGTAGAAGCCCTTTTTTCTAAGAATTTTGGTTTTTCTATTTTTTGGCCGTTTTTCTGGCTTTTTTAGGCAAAATACAAGATTCATTTTCAACATTTTTCTTGACTTCTTGGAGAGCAGAAGCCCTTTTTTTCAGAATTTTGGCGTTTTTTTTTTTTTTTTTTGCCGTTTTTTTTTTGGCTTTTTTAGGCAATGACACCTTACAAGATTTATTTTCATCATTTTTCTTGGTTTCTAGTGAGCAGAAGCAATTTTTTCTCAGAATTTTGGTGTTTTCTATTTTTTGGCCGTTTTTCTGGCTTTTTTAGGCAAAGTACAAGATTCATTTTCAACATTTTTCTTGACTTCTTGGCGAGTAGAAGCCCTTTTTTCTAAGAATTTTGGTTTTTTCTATTTTTTGGCCGTTTTCTGGCTTTTATAGGCAAAGTACAAGATTCATTTTCAAAATTTTTCTTGACTTCGTAGCGAGCAGAAGCCCTTTTTTCATAGAATTTTGGTGTTTTTTTTTGGCTTTTTTTAGGAAAAGACACCTTAAAAGATTGTCAACATTTTTCTTGATTTCTTAGCTAGCAAAAGCCCTTTTTTCTCAAATTTTGGTGTTTTCTATATTTTGCCCGTTTTTCTGACTTTTTAAGGCAAAGACACCTTACAAGATTCATTTTTAACATTTTTCATGACTTCTTAGCTAGCAGAAGCCCTTTTTTTTCTCAGAATTTTGGTGTTTTCTTCATTTTTTTTTTTTTAGGAATTGAAGGTTTTTATATTTATTTTTTCCTTGAGAAAATTTTTCACAAAATCCAGAAAATCCAGTCCAAAATTGCAGTAACGCAGGGAAATCACCAAAATTTTGTTAGATTTCAATGAAATGCCACCATATTTTATTTTATTCATTGTTGAGAAAATTTGAAAATCAGGCCAAAATGCAGAATCGTAGATAGCATCATGTAGCATTGTGCCATTGACGAACTATGTCACCAAACTATCGATGATTGTGCTATCCTGAAATGACGAGCTTAAGAAGATCTAAGATGATGTTGGTAGCCCTGGAGTTGCTGAAGTTTTAATCATTTCAGAAGAAAAAGGAAGGTCTTCTTAATCTAAATTAAACCGCAATTAAGTGAAAATCGCCTTTAAAAAAGAGAATGTCGGTATAATGGGTTTACCTGCTTCCGAGTGGCCAACTGTTGCCGTAGCAGCTAACGCATTCTAGTAATACACAACCAAACTTCCATAACAAGTAGTAGGGAATAATTTTAAAAATAAGAAATGATAAGGAACAGGTTTTTCAGTTATCATTTTGAAGTTAGGAAATCACTACGGCTCTACGTGCATCTCGTGTGACCCCCGGGTCCTTGGCCCATATTATTTTTTTCCTTTTTTAGACAAAATAAGTGGTGTGTACAGTGATTGTTTATTTATAATTAAGTGGGTGAAACTATGAGAATATGGAAGAAGAGACAGAGTCGATAGATTCGGACGAATACGACGAGTATCTCGCGATTTCTGATATCGACTCTCCAAGTCCTCAGGTTCCTCCAAAATTCGGTATGTTGATTGAATTTGATTTTTGGCTCTATTGACGCTTTTAGAGGCGACCACGAAAGCTTTTCGCACTCTACACGATGAGCCGGTTAAATTCAAATATCCACAGAGAAATATTTTTGTTCCTGGGCAAGAAATTAAGTTGGAAATCACCGGATATGAGAGAAGCGTCACCACCCATCTTTTAAATCCTAATCTGTAAGTTCTTCAGCTAGCTAATTACCTGTTGCACAATATTATGGGGAAAGCACGTTGTGAAAATCTGGGAAAACTTCCATAAATTGGTTTTTCTGCTGAAGAAGGGTGAAAAGTGCCTTTCATTGGAGGAAAGGCAGCCAATCATCCATAAGATGAAAGAAAATGCTTAAAAATTCTGTTATTGCCTAGAATAGGATGAAAAACGCCTTGAAATCTTTTTTGAAAGGTTGGCTAAGGGTGCTTCCAGGCTTAAATATAAGAGAAAATCTTCCAAAAACTAGATTTCCCTGCCGAAAAATACTCAAAAAATCATATCAAAGGTTGTCTCTTGCCGAAAAATTAGGGAAACCCTTGAAAAACTTTTGAATCAGTTTTTTTCCCTGCCAGAATATAGGTCGAATTAAAAAAACTCTGTTTTTGTCTAGAATAAGATGAAAAACGCCTTGAAATCTTTTTCGAAAGGTTGGCTAGGGCTGCTTTCCCAAATAAAAGAGAAAATTTACCAAAATATGGATTTCCCAGCCGTAAAATGCCCAAAAAATCATATCAAGGGTTGTGTCATGCCGAAAAATTAGGGAAATCCTTGAAAAACTTTTGAATCAGTTTTTTCCCTGCCAGAAAATAGGTTGAATTAAAAAACTTTGTTCCAACCTAGAATAGGATGAAAAACGCTTTGAAATGTTTTTTTTTTTTTAATGGTTGGCCAAGGGAGCTTCCAGGCTTAAATAAAAGAGAAAATTTTCCAAAAACTAGATTTTCCTGCTGTAAAATGCCTGAATAATCATACAAGGGTTGTCTTTTGCCGAAAAATTAGGGAAACCCTTAAAAAACGTTTGAATCAGTTTTTTTCCTGCCAGAATATAGGTTGAATTAAAAATACTCTTTTCTTGTCTAGAATAAGATGAAAAACGCCTGGAAATCTTTTTCGAAAGGTTGGCTAAGGGTGCTTCCAGGCTTAAATAAAAGAGAAAATTTTCCAAATACTAGATTTCCCTGCCGAAAAATGCCAAAAAAATCATACCAAGGGTTGTCTCTTGCCGAAAAATTAGGGAAACCCTTGAAAAACTTTTAAATCATTTTTTTTTCCCTGCCAGAATATGGGTTGAATATAGGATGAAAAACGCCTTGAAATCTTTTTTTAAGGTTGGCTAAGCGTGCTTCTAGGCTTAAATAAAAGAGAAAATTTTCCAAAAAATAGATTTCCCTGGCGTAAAATGCACGAAAAATCATATCAAGGGTTGTCTCTTACCAAAAAATTGGGGAAACCCTTGAAAAACTTTTGAATCAATTTTTTCCCTGCCAAATATAGGTTGAATTGAAAAACTCAGTTCTTGCCTTAAATAGAATGAAAAACGCCTTGAAATCTTTTTTAAAGGTTGGCTAAGGGTGCTTCCTTAAGTAAAAGAGAAAATTTACCAATAAATAGATTTCCCTGCCGAAAAATGCCAAAAAAAATCATATCAAGGGTTGTCTCTTGCCGAAAAATCAGGGAAACCCTTGAAAAACTTTTGAATCAGTTTTTTTTCCCTGCCAGAATAAATTGAAAAACCCCTTAAAATCATATCAAAAAATCATATCAAGGGTTTTCTCTTGCCGAAAAATCAGGGAAACCCTTGAAAAACTTTTGAATCAGTTTTTTTTCCCTGCCAGAATAGATTGAAAAACCCCTTAAAATCCGTTACAAAAATGGTTCCTTTATGCTGAAGAGATGAAAAATTGCCTTAAATCAGATCTAATTTATTAGATATTTTATAGATATTCTATAATATCTAATAAATTATTATGAAATAATATCTAATAAATTATGATGAAATTTATTAGATATTATAAAATATGGCATTTATTAGATATTATAAAATATGTAATATTTTCCCAGATATTATTTATTCCCAAAAGATGAAGGAAAACTCCTAAAATTTCCAAATTAGTTTTTCTCACCCAAAACAGAAAAAAAGTTTTCTCTTTATAGGCCAAATACCAATAAACCGCCTGAAAATGCCGTTATTTTACTTTTTCTCCCCAAGAATAAGATGAAAACTCCTTAAAATCTTAAAAGATGAAAGATGGAGGCTAAAATATGAGAAAAATACCTAAAAATCTTAAATTTAGCATAATCTTTTGCCCGAAAAGCTGAGGAAAGCGCCCTAAAATATGGTAGATGCCACACTGCACTTTGTGCAGATCAAGGAAAACACCCAAAAATCTGGTAAAATAAGGATTTCAGTGTTTTTTATTTCAATATTCATTTGAAGTTACTGATATTTAAGTCATTTTAGGCGTTAAAAAAATAAAAAAAGATTTTTAGAGTGGTTATCTAATTCAGCAATCTAAACGATTAGAGTACAAGGCTTGTCCTATTTTGGCCTCTTTGACATTCTTCAAAAATAATTGTTTAACAACATCTTCCGAGACAAATTGCTTTTTAACTATCATAAAGAAAGTGTTTTTTCTTCTTTTCTTTTTTAAGAGTTTATCATTATTTTGCTTCTAAATGAAAATTTTAGCTTTTCTGGCTTGTGGACAAAGTAAAATATTGAAATCCTATCACGTCCTCCCAAGGCTGGAATTCTGCCCTAGAAAAAAAAAAGTGTTGGAAAAAATTTTCTTCCTCCACCAGGATATTCTTAATTTTGCGAATCCTTGGGGCTCAAAAAAACAAAAAAAATGTTTTTTTATTGATTATTAATTTATATCCTTAATGAACTTTTGCATCGATCGATATGCATAAATTTGAAGTCCTTCATTCTTATGGACCCAGGGGGCACTGACCCAGTTTAATAGAAAGTAGTTTTCCTTCCATTTTTGGCTCGTTATTTTTAAATACATATCCTAACCAATAATTAGCTTCTAGGGGGAAAAAAAAAATCATCAAAGACAAAAGACCCAGTTGTCAAACTCAAAAAGATAAAACTTTCATAATTTTCAAAAAAAATGGACAAAATGATGTTTATTCTTTATTTCACAACTTCGCCCAAATATAGGATGAACAATATAAACATTGGTTTTTTACGTTTTTTTTTTATTTATCTTGAAAAATTATCTGTTTGTCAATAAAACATTAGAGCAAAACATCAATTTCAAGGCCATTGAGCAATCGGTGTAACTAGTACTGGATTAAATAATGTCTTTCATAATAATGAAAGTTAATTGTCAAATAACCTTGACTTTGGTATTTTTAGGTATACTATTCATTTACGACATGGAGATTTTTCGTGGACAATAAAAAAGCGATATAAACACATTTTACATCTTCATCAACAACTGAGGCTGTATAGGGCGAGTTTAAATGTCCCTTTTCCTACAAAAACTCATAGAGAAAGAAGGACGAGTTTTAAAAATCAAATTTCTCGTGATTTGTCTAGTAAAAAGCCTCCACCAAGGTAAAAATTTTGTTTTTTTCTTTCAGTTTTTAATTTTTTTTTTAGATTTCCTGCCAAACCTGAGGCGCTCGTCCCATATGAGAAGATCGACCAAAGAATGAAACAGTTGGAAGAATATTTGAGGAATCTTTTAAAAATTAAACTATATAGAAATCATTATGAAACGGTAAAAATAATATTTTTTGAAATAACATAACTCCATTTTTAGGCAGCATTTTTGGAAGTTAGCGAGTTGTCATTTGTGGGTGCTCTCGGCACAAAAGGGATGGAAGGTCCCGTTCAAAAAAGGACAAGAAGCGCCTACCCGAAAAGCGCCGGTTGTAATTTCTGCGGATTCTGCGACGGCAGCTTCTGCGTGAGGTTTGAAAAATTATTTTTTATTTATTTAATTTCTTTTTAAGATGTCATTATGTATGCGGAGATATCTGTGCATCGTGGAGGTCAAGATGGTTAATTGTGAAAGACAGTTTTGTGGCGTATATTAGGCCTAAAGATGGTCGAGTGAAAGCCGTTTTACTTTTCGATTCTGGCTTTGATGTTTCAACCGGAGTATTCACCACTGGCCGCAGAAAAGGGCTTCATATTACCAATCTATCAAGGTAAATAAAACATATTCAAAAAATTAACTTCCTTAAAGAAGTTATTGTGATACCCTCCATGTCGGGTTTTTGGGGAAGGGTCAAATCGAATATTGATCTTTACCGATTTCAACTTTGTCTGTCGTGCCGGCAGGCCGTCCGTAGCATTTTTTTCCTGAACACTTTACGGCCACAGTTTTCATCCGATTTTCACCAAATTTTCACACTAATTTAGCCGGTGAACCGGAGATACGTCTGTTTGAAATTTAAAAAAATTCGCTGCGGCCGAACCGTTGGTCCGATTTTCACCAAATTTTCACCAATTACTCTTTATTTTTGACGAATTTTTGGTGTAAAAAAATTGCCACTTTTTAATTATTATTTTTTTGTAGTAGGGAGAAATTTCACACTTCTACCCATTACGAGAGGCACATCCCTAGGCCAAAGAGCCCAATATTTCTACCTTGACACTTAGAAAAATTTTCGAAAAAAAGAACTTAGACAATTTTTCAAAAAAAAACTTATAAAATTATTCGGGGAAAAAAAAATCCCCCTTCTATATACTTCCCCTTCCTTATACTTCCTCCTCCTTTACTTTCCCTCCCTTCATTATACTTTTGTTCCCTTACACTCCCCCCTCTGTTATACTCCCCTCCCATGTACTTCCCCCTCTTATACTTCCCCTCCCATATACTTCCCCATCCATTTTACGTCCCCACCATTATACTTCCTCCTCCTACACTGTTACTTCTCTTTAAGGAAGTTTTCGTTGGAAGCTCTTCAAACCAGTACTTTATTATTTTTTAGACAAATTATGATTAACTGCCCTACCCGACGTACAGCCCGAGAATGGCAAGCTTACATCAAAGATATGGTACGACAAAAAGGTAAAAAAAATTATTTATTTGAATTTTTTATTTAAATTTTCTTTAATTTCATGCTTATGAAGGAAATTAAGGTAAAAAAGAACGTTTTTGTTGTGGAAATTACAATTTTAATTTTTAAGGGGGCGATTTTACACAAAGAAATCGGTATTTTTCTTTTACGCCGGTTCGACCTTATGTTAAATGTTCTTGGTTTGTCGATGGAAAATCATATATGGCGACCGTTGCTGCTGCTTTAGAACAAGCAAGAGAAGAAATTTATATTGCTGATTGGTGGCTGAGCCCTGAAATTTATATGAAACGTCCTTCTCAGGAGTATTGGCGCCTTGATCAAATTTTACAAAGAAAAGCCGTAAGTTGAGAATAATCTATGGAAGTTTTGATCGAAATATTTAGGCGCAAGGAGTGAAAGTTTTGTTCTTCTGTATAAAGAAGTCGAAATGGCGATTGGGATCAACAGTTATTACAGTAAGCAGAAATTAGTTGGGGATTTTCCTCAAAATATAAAAGTATTGAGACATCCTGATCATGCGAAGGCTGGCATCCTGTTTTGGGCACATCATGAAAAAATGGTCGTCATTGATCAAAGCATCGCTTTTTTGGGCGGAATCGACCTCTGCTACGGACGTTGGGATGATCATAAACATCGGTAGTATTTTATCTTCATTTCAACCCAAAAAATTAATTTTAATTAAAGATTAACCGATCTCGGTAAGGAAGAGAAGAACTTCGAATCTGTCACAGCTTCTTTGGCTCAAACTGTCGCCACCACCGTCCTCGCTTTAAAGTAAGCATAAAATTATAATATATCAAATTAATTTTTATTTTTTAGAAATAACGTGGAAAATGGAGATGCAAACGGAAATATTGATGATTTAGTTTATATGCAGCCGACGGAAGAAAATGTTAAATGCAACACTCCAGAAATGGAGCGTAAAAGTCTTTTTGATACCGTAAGTTTAAATTAGAAACTTTTTAATTTTGATGGCTTTAAAATTTCTTTATTATTTTTTAGGTTCGGTCGCGAGGTTTAGAATGGATGAATATGTGGAGTTTTAGCTCGGAGGATGAAAACGAAGATGAAAAAGTTCAAGAAACTGAAAAACCTGCTATTACAGCTCAAGAAAAGTAATTTTTAAACCCTTTTCACGCTTATTCAGTTATTTAGTCTAGAAACTTCCATTTTAGAAGAATTTCATTCGTTTTTCTCAATCTTTTGACCAAAGAAACCCCTTTTTTAAAAAGTTTTGCTCATTTTCTCAACTAAGAATGGCACTTTTTATTAGATTTCCGGCCGTTTTTCTCAGTTTTTTGATCCATAAGCCACCATTTTAGCTCGGAGTACGAAAACGAAGTTGAAAAAGTCAAGAAACTGAAATATTACTGGTTTGAAGAGCTTCCAACGAAAACTTCCTTAAAGAGCAGTAATAATATGGAGGGGGAAGTATTTTGGTAGGGGAAGTATATATGAGGCGGAAGTATAACGGAGGAGGGAGTATATAGGAGGAGAAGTATAAAGGGGGGAGTTGTTGTTTTTTTTTTTTTTTTTCGAAAAATTTTATAAGTTTTTACTTATACCCATACATCCATAAACCACCATTTTAGTTCGTAGGACGAAAACGAAGTTGAAAAAGTCAAAGGAACTGAAAAGCCTGCTTTTACAGCTGAAGAAAAGTAATTTTTAAACCCCTTTTTACGCTGTTTCCTGGTTCTTGGTCCAAAAAATCTCATTTTAGCAGAATTTCAGTTGTTTTTCTCAATCTTTTGACCGAGAAAAACCCTTTTTTACCCATTTTTAAAAAGTTTTTCTCATTTTGTCAAATAAAAAAGGTCCTTTTTATCAGATTTCCAGCCGTTTTTCTCAGTTTTTGCTCCTTAAACCACCATTTTCGCTCAGAGGACGAAAATGAAGATGAAAAAGACAAAGGAACTGAAAAACCTGCTTTTACAGCTGAAGAAAAGTCATTTTTAAACCCCTTTTCTACGCCTATTCCCAGTCATTTGCTCCAGAAACTCCCATTTTAGCAGAATTTTATTCGTTTTTCTCAATCTTTCGACCATAGAAACCCTTTTACCCATTTTTAAAAAGTTTTACTCATTTTCTCAAGTAAGAAAGGCACTTTTTATCAGATTTTCGGCCCTTTTTCTCAGTTTTTTGCTCCTTAAACTACCATTTTCGCTCAGAGGAAGAAAATGAAGATGAAAAAGTCAAAGGAACTGAAAAACCTGCTTTTACAGCTGAAGAAAAGTCATTTTTAAACCCCTTTTTACGTTTTTTTCCTGGTTCTTGGTCCAAAAAATCTCATTATAGCAGAATTTCAGTTGTTTTTCTCAATATTTTGACCAAGAAAAACCCTTTTTACCCATTTTTAAAAAGTTTTTCTCATTTTATCAAATAAGAAAGGTCCTTTTTATCAGATTTCCGGCCGTTTTTCTCTGTTTTTCGCTCCATAAGCCACCATTTTAGCTCAGAAGACAAAAACGAAGTTTAAAAAGTCAAAGAAACTGAAAAACCTGCTTTTACAGCTGAAGAAAAGTAATTTTTAAGCACCTTTTTTACGCTTATTTCCAGTCGTTTGCTCCAGAAACTACCATTTTATCAGAATTTTTTCGTTTTTCTCAACCTTTTGACCATAGAAACCCTTTTTTACCCATTTTTAAAAGTTTTCCTCATTTCCTTAAGTAAGAAAGGCACTTTTTCTTAGATTTCCGGCCGTTTTTCTCAGTTTTTTGCTCCATGAGCCACCATTTTAGCTCGGAGAACGAAAACGATGTCGAAAAAGTCCTTTTGAGCATGGAAACCCTTTTACCCATTTTTAATAGTTTTCCTCATTTTCTTAAGTATAAAAGGCACTTTTTATCAGATTTGGGGCCGTTTTTCTAAGTTTTTTGCTCCCTAAACCGCCATTTTTGCTCAGAGGACGAAAATGAAGATGAAAAAGACAATGGAACTGAAAAAACCTGCTTTTACCGCTGAAGAAAAGTTATTTTTAAACCCCTTTTTACGCTTTTTCCCATTTTAGTAGAATTTCAGTTGTTTTTCTCAACCTTTTGACCAAGAAAACCCTTTTTTACCCATTCTCAAGAAGTTTTTTTTTTTCTCAAATAAGAAGACCCTTTTTATCGGATTTCTGGCTGTTTTTCTCAGTTTTTTGTTCCAGAAACCGCAATTTTTCTTCTTTTTCTTAATTTCTTAGCTAAGGGAAACCCTAATAAAAAACAATGAGAACTCTCTTCTTTTTTCTGGATTTTTATTGTAGCTTTTTTAGGGTTATAACTCCAGAAGACGATTTACACATAACCGAAGAATTACCAACCGTCGGAGCAAAACTCTGGGTCGGAAAAGACTACACAAACTTTATTTTAAAAGATTTCGAAAATCTCGACCTTCCATTTCAAGATTTAGTCGATCGAACGAAAACCGCCAGAATGCCATGGCACGACGTCGGTGTCATGGTCAAAGGGAGCACAGCCAGAGATTTGGCACGTCATTTCATTCAAAGATGGAACGCCGTCAAAGTATAAAAATTTTTAAAAAGCTAATATAATTTAATCTTTTTTAGCTAGAAAAATCTAAAATTAATGCTCAATATCCTTATTTGTTGCCCAAAGCTTATAATGAATATTGCCACTTTGAGTTACCAGGTGTACGACAAAATAGCGCTTCTTGTCAGGTTAGCCAATTCAGTAAACCATCCTTAAATTATCATATTTTTCAGGTTGTAAGAAGCTTATCTCATTGGTCAGGAGGTTTTATAGATCAAGATACATGGGAAGGAAGTATTCATGAGGCACTGGTTGATGCCATCGCCAAAGCAAGATACTACGTTTATATCGAAAACCAATTTTTTATCTCACTGGCTTATCTCAAGTTAAAAACCAAGTTGCCGATGCACTTTTCAAAAGGATTCTTCGCGCTTACAAGTAAAAAAAAGCCACAAAACAAAATTTTGAAATTTTAAATTTTTTAGAGAAAACTCAGTTTTTCGAGTTTTCGTAGTTTTACCTCTTCTTCCTGGATTTGAAGGTGAAGTAGGGACTTCAAGCGGCACAGCCCTTCATGCTATTACACATTGGAATTATGCCTCCATTTGCAGGTAAAATTGTTTATTTTATATCTCATAAAATTTAAATTATTTTTTAGGGGTAAAAGTTCATTATTGACTAGATTAAAAGATGCAGGAATTCAAGATCCTAGTGAATATATCACATTTTTTGGACTAAGAAATCATGCTATTTTAAATAATACTCCTGTATGATATTTTAAGAAAAAAATTCTTTTTATACATTAAATTTTAGGTTACGGAGTTAATTTATGTACATTCTAAACTTCTGATTTCTGATGATCGCATAATGATATGCGGTTCGGCGAATATAAACGATAGGTCGCTTCTCGGTAAAAGAGATTCTGAAATTGCTGTCGTTATAGAAGATGAGGAGTACAAAGAAGGAAAGATGAACGGCAACACTGTTTTGTGCGGTAAAATATGTGGGTCGCTCCGTCGCTATCTTTTTAAAGAGCATCTCGGCATTTTGGGTTCTTCTCAACCCAAGTTTGACGTTAGCGACCCCATTTCAAGCGATTTTTACCACGATGTTTGGCGAAAAACTGCTCAGTCTAATACCGAAATATATGAAAAGGTATATTTTTAAAATTATAGTTTTTTTTCAATTGTTTTTCTGTAGGTATTCCACTGTATACCTTCGGATGAAATAAAATGCTTCAAAGATCTAGCGAATGAAATTTACTATCCAAAAAGTCTCTCTAATCCTGAAGAAGCTGTTGAAGATCTTAAAGGAATTCAGGTAATGAAAAAACAAAAATTTCTTAAGTGTTAAATAGCATCATAAAGTCCGTTTAGGAGTTATGATTTTTTTAAAAAATTATTTTTTCACAAAAACTTCTTCCCTGCTAGAAAATCGTCAATATCTTGAATTCCTTTTGCACTTTTGACTTTCTGAGACCATATTTTATGGCGATTAACTATGGAAAAAAATTTGAAACTAAAACACTAACATTGCTCATTAAAGTACTGGTTTGAAGAGCTTCCAACAAAAACTTCCTTAAAGGAAGTAACAATTTAGGAGGGGGAAGTATAAGGGAACGAATGTATGAAGGAGGGGAAGTATAAGGGAGGGAAGTATAACGGAGGGGAAGTTTTTTTCCAAAAATTTTCCAGGTTTTCTTTTTTTTTTAAGTTTTCCGAGTTTAATTTTTTTAATTTTCCGAGTTTTTTTGTTTTTTCGAAAAATTTTCCGAGTTTTTTTTTTCCGAAAATTTTTTAAATTTTTTCTTTGTCACAAAATTTTTTAAGTTTTTTTTTTCAAAAATTTTCCGGGGTTTCTTTTTTTTAAGTTTGCGTTTTTTTTTCTGAAAAATTTTCTAAGTTCTTTTTTTTTCGAAAATATTTTTAAGTGTCAAGGTAGAAATAATGGACTCTTTGGCCTAGGGATGTGCCTCTCGTAAGGGTAGAAGTATGAAATTTCTCCCTACTAAAAAAAAATGATAATTAAAAGTGGCAATTTTTTTACACCAAAAATTCGTCAAAAATATAAGGAGTAATTGGCGAAAATTTGGTGAAAATCGGACCAACGGTTCGGCCGCAGAGAATTTTTTAAAATTTCAAACAGACATATCTCCACCATTTTTTCGAAATTCAAAAATCACCCTCGTTAGTTTCTTCTTCACCGGCTAAAGAAATTTGTGTGAAAATTTGGTGAAAATCGGGTGAAAACTGTGGCCGTAAAGTGTTCTGGAAAAAATGCTACGGACGGCTGGCCGGCACCACAGACAAAGTTGAGATCGGTATCACAATAACTTCTTAAGGAAGTTAAAATTTGGTCTTAGAAAGTCAAAAGAAAAATCATAACTCCTGTTTGGATTTGGCACCAACAACTATTTAACCCAATTTTTTGTTATAAAACCAAACCTGTATAAAGAAATGAAGATTGAGATTTCGTTTGTTTTTAGGGGCATCTTGTTTTATTTCCACTGGAATTTTTAAGGGATGAGGTCCTGACACCAAATCCAATCGGTGTTCAAGGAATGCTTCCTACTTCATTATGGACTTGATTTGCTGTTGGCTAGCCTGGGGCTCAATTTCAAAGAAATTTCTTGCCCAAAATTTTTTAAGTAGGCTTTTAAAACGTTTCAATTTGGAATTTTATAAATTCTTTTATGTATTTTAGTGATATTGTGTTGTTTACATATGCCATATAAACAAATTATCATTTTTTAAATTTTATTGTTTCCTTTTTTTATTGGCTGAGAGGGTTTTAGCCGTTTTGATTGGTGGATTTGATGGATTCTCGTTTTGGTGCGTCTTGACTAAGGACTTTTCTCAGGCCTAAATCATCAGATTCGTTTGATATTTTCGGTTTTATCAAAATGTAATCTTCCCAAAGGAAATTGTTTAATATTCTTCCCACCATGTGTATGAGGAAAAGAAGAATGTTTGCGCCGAGAAACACCATTATTTTGTAGATAAACGAGATTTTTTTGAGAAAGCCGTAGACCCAAATTTGGGTAAAAAATTTGACAAGGACCAAAAAGGAGAAATAAATGCGACCAGAAAAATTATAGTTACCAAACAAGGTATTATTGGAGGAAAGAAACATTTGCATAAAAAAATGTCGACTGTTATAAATATCATCGGGTTTGTCGTCAACATATGTATGACCCACATCGGCGTCGCTTCAAGATTATAAACATCCGAAGCATCCACAGCGTACAAAATCCAAAATGCGATACCGGAAAAAATGGCGACAGGAAATGCGAAGCATGATTTCATGTAGGACTGTACATTAAGAAATTTTTCCGGGACATCATGATACCACGAGCCGAACATCATGAAGTCCAAAAAATGAAACATGAAATAAATTGCATGAATGATACCGCACCAGTTTTTGAGGTATTTAAAAGCCCATCCGAATCGTTGGTAGTAACTGTTGGCTGAAGTTATCGTGTAGTAAAAATGAAAAAATACTGCGATGTCAAAATGGATTGATCCGACGCAGTGGAATATCGTGCCTAACACATGGTATGTTTCTTTGTGTTCACTTGAAATTCAATCTCCATTAATACAAATTTTAAAGAAAAATGAGAATTTTTATTCTTTACACATGAGCACTATATGGCTTAAATATGTAACCTGGTGGGGGAGACCGGCATTTAAAAAGACTTAGTGACGACTGATTTAAACTGTTCTCTGTATTCTTCACTTTCTGTGGTAGGTAATCAACTCCTCATTATGAGCCCTACAAGGTTTAAAAAATAAACAACCCCTTTTCTCCAAGCAGCCTATTTGCATCTGGCTTCTCCCTCTGCTATTGGTCCACTTTTCTTCCTCATATTGTAACCTATATTGTATAACCTAAATTGTAACCTGTTCACTGAAACTGAGTAAATAGGTGTTCACTGAAAGGTGCTTTATTTTTCAAAATTTTTAATAAAGAAATGGAGTAGTTATAAATAGAGTTTATTAGTGGAATAATTTCCATAAGAAAGACAAAAGTAGGGAAAGAATGGCGGGGATGACGAAGGCGAGTCTCATGGCTTTGTACCAGGCCGGGAAGTTGGTTAATGCGAGGTCGACGAACGCCGAAAATAAGAAGCCGGCGGAAAGAACGAGTGGGCTCAAAAGCGAAGGCACCGCCAGACTTACGAGTCCGATCATAAGCGGTCCCAATGACAAAAATACGTTTTCCCAGTCGAGGGACTTATTTCGAGTTCGTGCCGAGACGTACGCCTCCCTGTAGCGCCAGAAGTAACGGGCTGTAGTGGTCTGGAGAGCATAGAGGCTCGGGTGAAATCCGGTCAGAATAAACGAAAGTGTCGGAAATGCTATAGGTACGAGGCTGCCGAGGTTATACCAAAATAATTGCGTCGGGCCGTTCGACATCTCTTTCATTTTAACCTCTTTGAGGATCGTTTCTATCTGGCAACGGAGACCTCCAGCGCCGCTGAGGGCGCTCGTCGTCTTCGGCAGAACGCTCACCGCTCGTGTTTTCAATGCACTTTTGAATAGTAGAGCTTCTCGTTTGAACCTGTTCACATGAATTTCACGTTTCGCCCAAAAGCACACGTCCTTCAACCTCGGAGCGCTCACGATTTTGAAACATGTTGAAAAAGTTAAGTACATCTTTTTTATGAATGATCGAATTCAATTTGGTAAATTTTATGTTTTTGATATTGAACCAAGTATTTTTTTTTTCACACAAACAAATTGAACCATCAATTTGGTCATATGTTTATTTTATTTTCATCCCGCAGTTCATACCAATGCTATCTAGCGTCCATAATCTTAGCCAAAAAACCCACAGGTCTATAAAATCCCGAAAGAGAGGAAGAAAAAAAAAACCAAGAACTGGCATTCGAACCTAGGACCTCTAGATTGCTAATTGAGCGCCATAAAAACATTTTTCGGACTATACAGGGTGTCCCAACTACAGTGGACCAGCAACTTTACGACAAGCATTTAGTTATTAAAAAATCTACCAAATAGAGTTGATTCCCAGTCCAAAAATATGGAGGCTTCATATTTAATTTTTTGTAGGACTAAATGCTTATCCGTAAATTTGCTTGTCCACTCTGGTTGGAACATCCTGTATAAACCGTAATAAGGAGGCCCCTTAAAAGCAAAGGTGGTGAAGGAAGTTGTGGCAGACGGGCTTCAATCCGGCTTCGTATCATGGTTTGCGCTTTATACTAGCAAAAGTGAGGTCCTGGGTTCGAATCCCAGTTCGTGGAATTTTTTTTTGTCCTGAATAATTCTTGGATTTTAACTTCCTTAAAGAAGTTATTGTGATACCCTCCACGTCAGGTTTTTGTGGAAGGGACTTCCAGACCCTGGAGGGTCAATTCGAAAATTGATCTTTACCGACCTCAACTTTGTCTGTGGTGCCGGCCGTCCGTCCGTCCGTAGCATTTTTTTCCGGTACACTTTACGGCCACAGTTTTCATCCGATTTTCACCAAATTTTCACACAAATTTCTTTAGCGGTGAAGAAGAATTTAACGGGGCGATTTTGAATTTCGAAAAAATGGCGGAGATATGTCTGTTTGAAATTTTAAAAAATTCGCTGCGGCCGAACCATTGGTCCGATTTTCACCAAATTTTCATTAATTACTCCTATATTTTTTACGATTTTTGGTGTAGAAATATTATCATTTTTTAACATTTATTATCATTTTAGTTCGGAGAAATTTCATACCTCTAGGCCTTACGAGAGGGACCTCTCTCGGCAAAAATACCATTATTTCTACCTTGACACCTTCCCTTTTCAGAAAAAAAGCGCTTTAAAAAAGAAAACTCGGAAAATTTTTCAAAAAAAAAAAGTTGGATAATTTTTCGACAAAAAAACTCGGAAAGTTTTTAAAAAAAATTGGACAATTTTTCGACAAAAAAATCCCCTCCGTTATACTTCCCCCTCCCTTATACTTCCCCTCCCTTATATTTTCCCTTCCGTTATATTAGATATACAAATGAAACTCAGCCACAGGGTTTATATTTATAAATTTGAATTTTGTAGATTTTAGCCGAGTTTCATTTTATACGCCTAGTACTTCCCCTTCCTTATACTTCTTCCTCCGTTATACTTCCCCCTCCTATATTGATACTTCTCCTATATTGTTCAGTTTTCGTTGGAAGCCCTTCATTTTTATCTGAAAAAAAAAACAAAAAAAACGTGTAGTACAAGAAAGGACATGAAGCCGAAACGGAAACATCGCGGTCCATTACCGGCTTGAATTATCGACAGAAAAAGAAATATCGGGACTCGCGGTAAGACGAGGGGTGTCGGATCGGAAGGTCGTCCTTGGCGCGGCGTGAGAGGGGGTTGTCGAGGGCGAGGGTAGGTCTTCGTCGTGGCGGGCGGCTCCGAGTTCAGTTTCAACCGCGTCTCCCTTCCTGAACCTTCACCCCCGACTTCGTCAACTAAAAACCGCGTGTTTGTCATGACCTAAGTGATCATTTCATTTTTTTAATTATTAAATTTTGATTAATTTATTTTGATTAATTTTTAAATTCAACAAGGTAATTTATATAATTTTTTTATTAAAAAAAATTTCTTGCTCTTTTATCGCGCGTAAAAAGTTAAAATAAAAATAATATCCGAGCTGTAGATAATAAAAGTTTAAATAAAAAGTGAATGGATTTTTTCATAAAAATTTAAATTTTTTAAATAATTATCATTCATATGATAAATTCTTCATATCTGTCATCCTGAAAATTCTTCGGTTTTCAGGGAAATTTTCCAAATTAAAAGAAAAATTTTTTTTCTTGCAACCGTGGCGGAATTCTTGTCAGTCCAACGGCTACAGCCCGTATTGGCGGCCAGCCATATCGATCTTCAATTTTTCACTGATCTTTTAGAAATAAAAAAAGTTTTCTTATCCACACAGGATGAAAAAAAAATTTCTCTCCCAGAAAACAATTTTTACCAAAATTCTGAATTTTAAAATATATTAAATTTTTGCTAACATTTTAAAAAATATGTCAAATTTTCATTCAGAGAAAACTTCAAAAGAATCCAAAAGGTAATAAATAATAATTTAAAAACAAATAACGTCATATTAAGAACGTGAAAGAAAAAATTAGCGATCCCCTGTACAAAAATTAATTTTTTATCAGTTTGCTTTTTATTTTTAAGGTGAAAAATTATTTTCAGTTTTTGATTTTTAGGGTAAAAAGTTATGTTGAAAAAGAGAAATTTTTTTTCTCCCCTGAAATTAAGTAAAAATTGCTTTATAAAGAGTATCTCATTAGTTACCGTTTTAGAGAATTTTATTCGCGTACTAAAGCGGCCGTTTCGAGGCTAAACAGTGTTGAGGGCGAAAACGTTGTAAAAGGAGTCGGTTGTAACCGTTTTGTGACTATTGGGAAGCTGGTCGGGTTATGAGAGGCTGAGAAGCGCTTCCACATATACAGAGACATTTCCTCGTATACAGGGACATTAAGGCCTCCCAGTCATTTCGCCCTAATTGCTTCACCGCTCTCAGCCCGATCTAATCAGCACCCCCTCCTTCTATCTCAAAGGGCTACCAAGTACGACCGAGAATTTAATTTGCCTTTCACCAATTTAATTTTTCTGTTTAAAATCCAGAATAAATCGTTTTTATCAACAAAGGGTTGACCAGTTTGAAATTTATTAAAAATAATAAACATAAAATAAACAAAAAACTTAAAAAAATAGTTGAAAATCCGATTTTTTCTTCTTTCTGTCAAAGGATGAAAAGGTGGGTTAATCACTCTGCACATTCATATACGGCTGGATTTTGTAATCCTTTTTTTATTTATTCATCGTATTTTAAATTAAATTTTAATTAAATTAAATCCGCAGGTTTAGTGTGCCGTGATGAAAAATCAACACGGGGATAAAAAAAAAGTCCTCGCCTGAAAAAACGCGATAATGAAATTGTCCAAATCATAAAAGCGACGCGAAATATATAAAAAAGTATGAAAAGCGTTAGATTATTTATTTTTGTCCTCTCTCGTTCGCCCTTTAATCTTCTCTGTTTGCCCGATATTGGGACGGGAGATTAAAGCGCGTTAGCGCGAAGATAAGACGTAAAATTACGAGTCGAAACCGCTGTTGGTTCACTCGCCTTTCGTATCCCCGCGTCGACTGTAAATCCTCACCCGTTTAAACGTCGCCGGGGCCTAATTCCCGTTGAGTGCTGTCTTCACCACCCTTCCCCTGTACAATAAACTACATTTTAAGCTTTTAATTTAATTGTTCCTTTTTATTCGTGGTGTAAAATAAATGAAAAAGTATTCAAGTGTTTTTATATAATAAAATGAAAAACGTCAGAAACTTTGAAGATGAAACCAGCAAGACAGAAAGGCTTTGAGGGTTTAGCATTTTTTTTTAAATTTATTTTTCCATAAGTACTAGTTTGAAGAGCTTCCAACGAAAACTTCCTTAAAGAGAAGTAAAAAATATAGGAGGGGGAAGTATAAGGGAGGAGAAGTATAACGGAGGGGAAGTATAAGGGAGGGAAGCATAACGAGGGGAAGTTTTTTTTGTTCTGTTTTTTTTTTTTCTCAAAAATTTTGTAAGTTTTTTTGTTCAAAAAATTTCCAAGTTTTTTTTTTTTTTTTCGAAAAATTTATTTTTTCGAAAATTTAACATTTTTTTCGAAAAATTTCGAAGTATGAAGGTAGAAATAATTGGATTTTAGCCCAAGAGGTCCCTCTCGTAAGGCGTGAAAGTATGAAATTTCTCCCTACTATAATGATAATTAATGTTAAAAAATGAATTTTAAAAATTCCTAAAAATATAAGGTAATTAGTGAAAATTTGGTGAAAATCGGACCAATGTTTCGGCCAGCGAATTTTTTAAAATTTCAAACAGACATATCTCCGCCATTTTTTCGAAATTCAAAAATGCCCTTGTTCACTGACTAAAGAAAATTGGGTGAAAATCGGTGGAAAACTGTGGCCGTAAAGTGTTCCGGAAACGGACGGCCGGCCGGCACCACAGACAAAGTTGAGATCAAGGTCACTGGAATCAAAAGTTTTCTCTTAGCCATAATATCTCAACTTCCTTTTACATTTTTTCTTTTTAAGGCCTTTTTTCGGAAAAATTCGTAGTTTTTGTGAAACAAAATCTAAATATCATCACTCCTAGACGGAGAGATAGGACCCCCAGAAAACTAGGATTTACTTAGTTTGACTCATTTTACCGTTTTTACCACTAATATTTTCTGAATTTTCCTGGAACATCGCATGAGAATTTCGACCTGAAAGTGAAGCTTCATATTTTTAACCTAAATAATTTCAACCTTTTTGTTCTATTCATTTCTTTTTAGAACTTCTCCAGCAAATAAAAAAATTGTGTGAGACCTTTTTAAGTTGGCAATTATACTAATTGCTCGCTTGGAAGGTGGAAGATCCTTTGATTATTTCAAACTTTACGAGCTCTTTAAGGAACCTTAAAATTTAATGCCCCTCTCATAATCAAAAAAGAACCTTTGAGGAGAAACTCTCAAAAATAAGTTTGGGCTCAGTTTTTTGATGCTATGAAAAAAAGAAATTTTGAATAAATAAATCTGTGGTATGAAAGTTCCCAGACTGTTGGTTTTAATTTAAAAATGGATTTGTGACTCGGAAGTTCCTTAAGAATATCGCGTAAGTTAGAAAAGGGAAGGATTTCAAGACTTTTGTTTATCTTCGAGTTTAACCGACCTGAGTGGCTTTCTCCTCTTGAACATCCAATAAGGAGTTTATCTAACTTATTTGCCTTCCTTCTTAATTTTGACGTAGCTAAAACCTTTTTTTTTTCCAGGTGATGAAATAGCCGGTTGGGGATGCTCGAGAGGCTTTGGGTAGTTCTGGTCGTACTCGGCTATCTCGGAGCCGGCGGTCTTTTATTCCAACTCATCGAACCACCGCCTCCGAACCCAAAGCTTCCCATATCGAAATACACAGAGAACTGCCTCAACCAATTATGGACAATAACAGGTATTTGCAAATTTTGTTAAATAATTTTCTTTTGTCTTTTTCAAATTTAATTGCCCTCAAAAACAAAAGGAAAGCGAGAAGGCATTTAACAAGCTGCTAAGTTTGTAACTGGCGATAAATCTTTCCGAGAAAGGAAACTTTTAAAATTCTTCAAGTTTTCTCTTTAAAATCCTTAATAAACAAAACAGTTTTTTTCCTTTTTTAAGCTAAAGTTATTTAACGCCAATTAATTTAAATTAATTAGAAAAACATGAAGGCGAAATGCAATATGGGTTTCAATTATGTAAGTGTCCTATCGCAAATCCTCCAGTCACTCAAAGCCTCCATTTCCGTTAATGGTATCGATCCTTCTCTCCAAACTCGACAAATCAAAAAACATCAAGTAAAAAAAGTTTAAAACAACAATTTTATGACTTTTTAAAGAGAACAGTCGTCTCAAAACTTTCCGCGTGCCGGATGTATTTTATAACTGAAAAACCCTTTTAGGAGTTCATTATCGAGAGAATGTCATAAAAAATAAGAGACTCATTTATTTTTCTGGATTATAAATAATGAATTAAAAATTTTTTAGGTTAAATAACGACTTTCGGCTTATTTTGAATGGTAGTTAAACGCTTAGCTTTAATCCTGCTAGAGTATGTTTTCTTTTAATTAGAAAATTTTATCTTTCACACTCTCATTTTTTTTTCTCTATTCCTTCAGGACTAAAAGCACCTCCCAAAGGTTGCTTAACTCTTTAAACCATTTTTCAACCTAGAAAGTTAGTTGACGAAAAAATGAATTCTTTACACTTTTTGAAAATAAAATATCGATCCGGCAAAAATTTCAATACAATAAGTTAGTGGCTTCAAAAACTGAGGAAGACCTCAGCTGTTGTCCGATCTGAATCCGACTTGGAGTTATGATTTTTTTCCCCTTCCCCTCCCCCATCTGGTCTTAGAAAGTCAAAATGTTAAGAGAAATCGAAATATTGACGGTTTTCTGGGGGAAAAACCTGAAATCGAAATACATATGACGGTTTTCTGGGGGAAGAACTTGAAATCGAAATATTGACGGATTTGGGGGGGGGGGGCTGATGTAACCTCAGCTGTTGTCCGATCTGAATCCGTCTTGGAGTTATGATTTTTTTTCCCCCTCCCCCTCCCTCCATTGGTCTTAGAAAGTCAAAAATGTTAAGAGAAATCGAAATATTGACGCTTTTCTGGGGGGAAAAACTTGAAATCGAAATATTGACGGTTTTTGGGGGAAAACTGAGGAAGACCTCAGTTGTTGTCCAATCTGAATCCGTCTAGGAGTTATGATTTTTTTCCCCCCCCTCCCCCCCATTGGTCTTATAAAGTCAAAAATGTTAAAAGAAATCGAAATATTGACGGTTTTCTGGTGGGAAAACTGAGGAAAAACTCAGCTGTTGTCCGATCTGAATAAGTCTTGGAGTTATGATTTTTTTGTCCCCTCCCCCTCCCCCCATCTGGTCTTAAAAAGTCAAAATGTTAAGAGAAATCGAAATTTTGACGGTTTTGTGGGGAAAAAACGTGAAATCGAAATATTGACGGTTTTCTGGGAGGAAAACTTGAAATCGATATATTGACGGTTTTTGGGGGAAAACTGAGGAAGACCTCAGCTGTTGTCCGATCTGAATCCGTCTTGTAGTTATGATTTTTTCCCCCTCCCCCTCCCTCTAAAGGTCTTATAAAGTAAAAAATGTTAAGTGAAATCGAAATATTGACGGTTTTCTGGGGGAAAATCTTGAAATCGAAATATTGACGGTTCTCTGGGGGGAAAACTTGAAATCGAAATATTGACGATTTTCTGAGGGAAAAACTTGAAATCGAAATATTGACGGTTTTTTGGGGGGAAAAACTCCGTTTTTTGAGAAATTAAAGAAACAAAAAATCACTCCTGGATGTATCGAGTTTTGACGGCCAGGTTTTTTTAGTTTATGTCACCTAATTTTCAATTGTTTATAAAAAACTTTTTTTTGAACAATAATTTTTTGGTAGATTGTATTTGTTTTATATTCGAAATTGCAAGAGATAACTGGTTCAATATCAAAGGTTTCCGCCTTCAGATAATCTCTATGCCTCCAGGGCTGGGATTAAAGGATCTCCTTAATTTCCTCGAGTTCCTCAGGAAAATCCGCCGTCTCTATACTTGAAGTAGACTTAAAAAAACAAAACTGTGTCGGCGGTTGAATAATATCCGGAGACTGAAAAAGACGTTTTTTCTCTAAGTTAGGTAAAGATCGGAATTTCAGCCTTTAGGTAAGTGAGCATCGGCTTATTACTCACGATAAACCTTCTCGCCTTCTCAAATGGGTTTTATATTCACTTTCAAGCCCATCCGAGGGAAACGCTTTAACGGCCAATTCTCGAATAAAACGAGCCTTCTTGGGGATTATGACTCCCACGTTCAGAACAAAAATTCCTCTTGTTAAATAGTTTAAATGTAGTCGAGGGTAAAAACATCCGGAGACTTAGAGAGAGAGGGAAAAAAAATGAAAGGGTTGAAAACTCGAGGAGGAAGTAGCGATATTTTATTCAAGATGAATTTTCTTTTTTCCTCCATTCCTTTTTTTTAATGAAATAGAAGAAACAGGTTGTCTGTTTAGCTTGATACATTCTACTGAAGAGTATAATTTCCATTTTAAAAAATTGCCTCAATTTGTTCAAGTCTTAGATAATTCATGGTGGAAAATCGCTCAAGAAGTAAAATAAAAAAGAAGCTTTTATTTTAATTACTTTAGAAGACATAACTACTCATGTTACACAATTTATTTCTTGAATCTTTCATTTTTTTAAAAATAAATTTTAGTCTTAAAAAACCTAAAATATCGACTGAGGGGCTGAAAAATTATAATATTCGAGTGACAGATTACATAATTTTGGGAAAAGATTCTATCCATCTTCCGGCAAATTATGTAAAAGCATTTTTGCAATCTTTATGGCTTCAAAGTTTAATCATGATTTGTGCCCGATCATCCAAAACAAATTGGAGCAAATTGAGTAAATATCTCGGTCATTCCGGTTTAGAATGTAATAAAGTACTTGTTTGAAGAGATTCAACGAAAACTTCCTTAAAGAAAAGTAACAATATAGGAGGGGGAAGTGTAACGGAGGGGAAGTATTACGGAGTGGGAAGTATATGGGAGGGGAAGTATAACGGAGGGGGAAGTATAAGGGAACGAATGGAGGGAAAGTATAAAGGAAGGGGAAGTATAAGGGAGGGGGAAGTTTTTTTTCGAAAATTTTCCTGGCTTTCTTTTTTAAATTTGCGCTTTTTTTTTTTTTTTTAAATTTATTAAGTTCTTTTTTTTGAAAATTTTTTAAGTTTCAAGGTAGAAATAATGGGCTCTTTGGCCTACGGATGTGCCTCTCGTAATGGGTAAAAGTATGAAATTTCTCCCTACAAAAAAATATTAATAATTAAAATGACCCTGCGGTAGCAGGGACTAAAAGGTAGATTTCTTTCATGATTAAAATTAAAATGTATAAACACAAAATATAATTATGTTATAAAAATGATGATATAAGAAAAATTGCGCCACTGAGCCCCTAGAAAAACATCTCATAATTTTATTAATAAAATATTTAATAATTTCCCGGTATAAATTCAAATTTTTTTAAAGTTTAGCTAGTTCAATATTTTGCGCCTGGCTCGTCCAAACCTGCTTTAATTAATTTTTTACACGTCCTCGCAGAGGTCTTAAAGTTTTTTTTTGCAAAAGGACTAGGATTTCAATAGAAAATGCCAATTTTGTCTTTTAAGCCCTAAGTAAAGTAGGTGAATCGCTGGTCCGATTTCAGCCATTAACGAACTCGTCCGAGCTATTGAGATAAAAGCTCTAAATACCGGATATCGTCACCCTCACATTAAAATTGCTCCAGTTATCGTGCTAATATATATACATATATGTATATAAACTTGGTACATTACAATAGGTAGATTTTGAAGAAAAGAAATCTACCTAAAAGTGGCAATTTTTTTACACCGAAAATTCGTCAAAAATGAAGAGTAATTGGTGAAAATTTGGTGAAAATCGGACCAACGCGCGGTTCGGCCGCAGCTAATTTTTTAAAATTTCAAACAGACATATCTCCGCCATTTTTTCAAAATTCAAAAATCGCCTCGTTAGTTAAAAGTTCGCGGGCTAAAGAAAATCTGGTGAAAATCGGTTGAAAATTGTGGCCGTAAAGTGTTCCGGAAAAAAAAATGCCACGGCCGGACGGCACCACAGACAAAGTTGAGATCGGTAAAGATCAATATTCGAATTGACCCTCGGGGTCTGGAAGACCCTTCCCCGAAAACCCAACGTGGAGGGTATCACAATAACTTCTTTAAGGAAGTTAAAATCTGGCTTTAGTAACATAAGTTGGTAAAATCTAAGGTGTCTTGTGGATCTTGATCCGTATAGGAGTTATGATTTTTCTTCCTCAAAAAAATACTTTCGTATCCCAATTTGGACCTGAAGATTTCATTTTCCGTCAAGGATTGATGGTTTTTTTTTTCTCACAAAACGACGTTTTATTGCGAAAAACGTCTACATACCTAAGCTCATATTTTTGATCTGCCATGGGGTCCGTCAAGGAGTTATGATTTTTTCTGAGAACAACTTTTTTTTTATCCTGAAAACTTGACTCCTGCAAGGACATCGGAAAACTTAGTTTTACTCAGTTTATGATGCAATTTATCTCGTCGTAATGGGATTTTTCAATCAAAGAGAATCTTTTAGTGATACCATAGCAAGTTCATAAATATTTCATAAGGGGATGATAAAAGAAATCATTGGTACATAAAAGGATTGAGGTCTATAAATCATGTTTGATGAATAATGAAAATCCAATATGTATCAGAGGATTTTTTTTAGATCCTTTGACGTGACGACCTAGTGAGTAAAACTCTCGGGTTCATTCTGAGCATCGCATGTCAACCGAGAGGAGCGAATAGGTTTCCTATTGAGATAAATTGCGAGGCAATTGGAGCGTCAGACGTTGAATGTCACTTGGCAGACTTATGGCCGGGTGAGCGACCGCTTCACCGTTCCTTTTTTTTTAAAAACCGATTTTTTCTCCTCTCTATTTTTTATTTTAAACTCCGATTGTTCTTACAATCAAGATTTATAATCTTGTTAGGAAAAAAGTTTGGATTTATAACCCGCATTGTGTTGGGAAATAAGCCTATTTTGGAAGGATTCACTGTTAAAGGGGGAAAAAAGCGATCGGGGTTGAGTATTGAAGAAACGTCCCTCGACGCCTTTAGAAATGAGAAGAGGTCTTTTAAAATGAAAAGGGAATTTTCGAAGCAGATCAATCATTTCCCTCTTTTGAGGTAAATAATCCAGTAGAAAGCGAAAATACGGAAAAATCAACAGAACCTCAGTTAAGCCTTATCAAGACGAGGCCTCCGCCAGATCTTCCTTTTTCTATCTAGGTCAATGTTTTGCGATAAGAGCTATTTTCCAGCGAGGCTTCTTGTTTCACTCTCGAACCTTAATGGCTCTTTCGCCGTAATGAGCATTAGCCTTGAATAAATATTTTAACCCCTCCTCGCCCTACGCTTTACTACATCCGCAACCTGCAAAACGTTTTTGTTTAACGTTTTTTGTTTAATGGGGTCAAAATTGCCTTTTAAACGCCAATTTACATCTTTTTTTACTACCTTTTTATCCCTTGATAAATAACGCGATAAGCTTGTTCTTAGTCCACAATCTGATAATCCAAGTTTAGTTTATAAAATTCAAGTAAAAGACTAGAAATCTTTAAAAAAAAAAAAAATAAAAAAAAAATAAAATAAAATAAAAAAAAAAAAAAAATTGTAAAGGATGTCTTCTTTTGAACAATCGACGCAGGTTTTTTTCAAATTCTTTATTTGGACATGTTTCGAGAGCTATTCGCTCTCCTCATCAGCCTACAAAAGTGGATACGATTAATAATATATTTTCTTTGTTAATCTATATAAAAATTTCTAAAACTGATTTTATGATAAATTAAAAATATAAAAACATATAAAAATATAAATAATATAAAAAGTATAAAAATATAAAAGATATAAAAGATATAAAAAGATATAAAAAGAAGAGAGGAACCTACCATTTCAAGACTAAGAAAAAAGAAGAAAGAAAAATCTGATAAAAACAAATTGGTTTCGTTTGTAAATTCTTGCCTAACGAGATTTTAAATTTTACTATTTTCGTTGATCTTAAAAAGATGTTTTTGCTCATTTAGAGACGTCTTTCCATGTTTTTGAGGTTAAAAACTCCGTTAAAATGGTTTTGTTGGTGAATGATCTCTTGAAAAAGGTATTTTTACTGTTTAAGAGTAGTTTTTCCGGTTTTCGAGGTAAAAAACTCCGTTGAAATGGTTTTATTGGTCAAAGATCTCTTGAAAACATTATTTTTACTGTTTTGGAGGAGTTTTACCCGGTTTTCGTGGTCAAAAACTCCGTTGAAATAGTTTTGTTGATAAAGATAGCTTGAAAAAATTTTTTTTACTGTTTTAGTGTAGTTTTACCCGGTTTTCGAAGTCAAAAACTCCCTTAAAATGGTTTTATTGGTGAAAGATCTCATGAATAAATGACTTTTACTGTTTTACCGTAGTTTTACCCGGTTTTCGAGGTAAAAAACTCCGTTGAAATGGTTTATTGGTACAAGATCTCTTGAAAACATTATTTTTACTGTTTTATAGTAATTTTACCCGGTTTTCGAGGTAAAAAACTCCGTTGAAATAGTTTTATTGGCAGATTATCTCTTGAAAACAATATTTTTACTGTTTTAGAGTAGTTTTACCCGGTTTTCGAGGTTCTAAAACTACGATAACATGGTTTTATTGGTCTTAAATCTCATGAATATATGATTTTTACTTTTTTAGGGTAGTTTTACCAGGTTTTCGAGGTCAAAAACTCCGATAAAATGGTTTTATTGGTCCTAAATCTCATGAATATATGAATTTTAGTTTTTTAGGGTAGTTTTACCAGGTTTTCGAGGTCAAAAACTCCGTTGAAATGGTTTTATTGGTCCAAGATCTCTTGGAAACATTATTTTTACTGTTTTATAGTAGTTTTACCAGGTTTTTGAGGTTTAACACTCCGTTAAAATGGTTTTATTGTTTCAAGATCTCTTGAAAACGATATTTTTCTGTTTTAGAGTAGTTTTACCCGGTTTTCGAGGTCAAAAAATCCGTTGAAATGGTGTTATTGGTCGAAAATATCTAGAAAACATTATATTCAATATTTTAGAATTGTTTTCCCCGGTATTTGAGGTCAAGAAACTCCGTTGATATGGTTATATTGGTCCGAAATCTCTAAAAAACATTATTTCTTTTGTTTAGAGTAGTTTTTCCCGGTTTTGGATAATGATAATCCGTTGAAATGGTGTTATTGGTCTCATGTTCCTAAAAACTCTATTTTCAGTTTTTTAGAATAGTTTTCCCGATTTTTGAGGACAAAACTCTCCCTTAAAATAGTGTTATTGATGGAAGATTACTGTCAATAGTGTTATTGAAGGCGTTGTTTTTTATTGTTTTTAAGGTGAAAAAGTCTAATGGTCTTAATGGTCAAAAATTTACCAACCATTATGAAGTTTTTGAGACTTAATGGCACTGGCAGACGTTCCTGTTTCATACTCCGTTAAAATTGCACTTCACCTATTAGAAGAAAAAGGGGCAATTGAATTGTTTCAATGAATAGTTTATCATTTTATTTCTTTTTTCTTTTGTATATAAGGAAAGTGGCCCATATAGAAGAACGTTCCGCCCAAGTGTATGAATAATACATCGGTGTTTATATGACAGGGTGAATATCAATGTCGTCTCTCGGTACTCTTCCGTTCCTACCTCGCTCAACTTCGTTTCGGGAAATTTCCTCACATTACCTAGCAAGAAAAATATCGTCAACCGCGCTTCCATGGTGACAGATTTTTTTTTCTCGTCTACCACACCCGTAATCGTGATGATTTCAATTTGCGTTTTTCCGTCTTCGATAAAGGGGGGTTGATGAGGTTTTAAGTGAGACGGATGCATTATGGAGGAGCCGGATTGAAGCAAACACACCCGGAATAATGAAGAGGCCGTGCAGCCGACATAGCCCCCGAGAGGGAGCTCCAAAGGTCAATTGGCCGAAGACTTACTCAGAATCCCAATTACTCAGAACTGCCTACTAAACTAAATTACGGCCCTTTAAAAAAACAAAACCTTCTCTTCTTTAAAAAACTACCTTTTCAAATATTCATTGAAGATCGTACAAGCATATATTATGCAAATTAATGTAAATTCATTATAGTCCAGATATTTGATGGAAGTCTGATGAAATTAGAAATTCCCTATTCCCTTACTTGTGCTGGAATTTTCAAGTTTAAAAGCAGCCTTCTACTCTAAATAGAATATTAAGAAAAAAAATCAGGAATATAGGTCATTTTGACCCTTTATTGAAGAAGTAAACTCGATTTTTCCTCAAGTAATATTTTGTACCGGAGAACTTTATTCTGGGAAAAGAATAAGGAAATGATTACAGGAAATTCCCTACTCCCGTACTTGTGCTCGGAATTTTTTAGTTTATTATTGAAAAGCAGCCTTCTAGCCTGAATAGAATATTGAGGAAAACTTCAGAAAATATGGGTCATTTTGACCCTTAAAAGAAGAAAACTCGATTTTTCCTCAAGTAATATGTATTATGTATCGGGGAACTCTGAAGCCTGAATAGGATATTAAGAAAAACTTCAGAAAATATGGGTCATTTTGACCCTTAAAAGAAGAAAACTCGATTTTTCCTCAAGTAATATGTATTTTGTATCGGGGAACTCTGAAGCCTGAGTAGGATATTAAGGAGAAATTCAGAAAATATGGGTCATTTTGACCCTTTAAAGAATAAAATTTAATTTTTCCTCAAGTAATATGTATTTTGTATCGGGGAACTCTGAAGCCTGAGTAGGATATTAAGGAAAAATTCAGAAATATGGGTCATTTTGACCCTTTATAAAAGAAGTAAACTCGATTTTTCCTCAAGTAATATTTTGTACTGGAGAACTTTATTCTGGGAAAAGAATAAGGAAATGATTACAGGAATTCCCTACTTGTGCTCGGTGTAATTACTTGTGCTCGGAATTTTCTAGTTTATTATTGAAAAGCAGCCTTCTAGCCTGAATAGAATATTGAGGAAAACTTCAGAAAATATGGGTCATTTTGACCCTTAAAAGAAGAAAACTCGATTTTTCCTCAAGTAATATGTATTTTGTATCGGGGAACTCTGAAACCTGAGTAGGATATTAAGGAGAAATTCAGAAAATATGGGTCATTTTGACCCTTTATAAAAGAAGTAAACTCGATTTTCCTCAAGTAATTTTGTACTGGAGAACTTTATTCTGGGAAAAGAATAAGGAAATGATTACAGGGAATTCCCTACTTGTGCTCGGTGTAATTACTTGTGCTCGGAATTTTCTAGTTTATTATTGAAAAGCAGCCTTCTAGCCTGAATAGAATATTGAGGAAAACTTCAGAAAATATGGGTCATTTTGACCCTTAAAAGAAGAAAACTCGATTTTTCCTCAAGTAATATGTATTTTGTATCGGGGAACTCTGAAGCCTGAGTAGGATATTAAGGAGAAATTCAGAAAATGGGTCATTTTGACCCTTTAAAAGAAGAAACTCGATTTTTCCTCAAGTAATATTTGTACTGGAGAACTTTATTCTGGGAAAAGAATAAGGAAATGATTACAGGGAATTCCCTACTTGTGCTCGGTGTAATTACTTGTGCTCGGAATTTTCTAGTTTATTATTGAAAAGCAGCCTTCTAGCCTGAATAGAATATTGAGGAAAACTTCAGAAAATATGGGTCATTTTGACCCTTAAAAGAAGAAACTCGATTTTTCCTCAAGTAATATGTATTTTGTATCGGGGAACTCTGAAACCTGAGTAGGATATTAAGGAAAAATTCAGAAAATATGGGTCATTTTGACCCTTTATAAAAGAAGTAAACTCGATTTTTCCTCAAGTAATATTTTGTACTGGAGAACTTTATTCTGGGAAAAGAATAAGGAAATGATTGCAGGGAATTCCCTATTGTGCTCGGTGTAATTACTTGTGCTCGGAATTTTCTAGTTTATTATTGAAAAGCTTCTAGCCTGAATAGAATATTGAGGAAAACTTCAGAAAATATGGGTCATTTTGACCCTTAAAAGAAGAAAACTCGATTTTTCCTCAAGTAATATGTATTTTGTATCGGGGAACTCTGAAGCCTGAGTAGGATATTAAGGAAAATTCAGAAAATATGGGTCATTTTGATCCTTAAAAGAAGAAATCTCGATTTTTCCTCAAATAATATGTATTTTTATCGGGGAACTTGAAGCCTGAATAGGATATTAAGGAAAAATTCAGAAAATATGGGTCATTTTGACCCTTAAAAGAAGAAAACTCGATTTTTCCTCAAGTACTATTTTGTATCGGTGAACTATGAAACCTGAATAGAATATTAAGGAAAACTTCAGAAAATATGGGTCATTTGACCCTTTGTTAATGAAGTAAACTCGATTTTTCCTCAAGTAATATTTTGTACCGGAGAACTTTATTCTGGGAAAGAATAAGGAAATGATTACAGAAAATTCCCTACTCCCTTACTTGAGGGAATTTTTTAGTTTATTATTGAAAGCAGCCTTCTAGCCTGAATAGATATTGAGGAAAACTTCAAAAATATGGGTCATTTTGACCCTTAAAAGAAGAAAACTCGATTTTTCCTCAAATATATGTATTTTGTACGGGGAACTTTGAAGCCTGAATAGGATATTATGGAAAAATTTAGAAAATATGGGTCATTTTGACCCTTAAAAGAAGAAAACTCGATTTTTCCTCAAGTAATATGTATTTTGTATCGGGGAACTTTGAAGCCTGAATAGTATATTATGGTAAAATTCAGAAAAGATGGGTCATTTTGACCCTTAAAAGAAGAAAACTCGATTTTTCCTCAAGTACTTTGTATCGGAGAACTATGAAACCTGAATAGAATATTACGGAAAACTTCAGAAAATATGGGTCATTTGACCCTTTGTTAAAGAAGTAAACTCGATTTTTCCTCAAGTAATATTTTGTATCGGAGAACTTCATTCTGGGAAAAGAATAAGGAAATAATTATAGGAAATTACCTACTCTCTTACTTGTGCTTGGAATTTTCTAGTTATTATTGAAAAGGAGCTTTTAGTTGAATAGAATATTTAGAAAAAATACTGAAATAGGGGTCATTTTGACCCTTTATAAAGAAGTAAACTCGATTTTTCCTCAAATAATATTTTGTATCGGAGAACTCAATTCTGGGAAAAGAAGAAGAAAATGATTACAGGAAGGTGTGTTATGGTTAGATAAATCGAGAGGTGGCCAAGGCTTAATGAAAGGTGGCGGGCCAACATTTTTTTTCTCTCTCACCCTCCCTTCTTTCTCTTCTTACTCGGGTCACGTCCGAAAAGGGTTGATGAATACGGATACGGGTCATCTTAGCCTCTCAATCTTCACCAATCATCCATTGTCGGCCTCCATTTTATTAACAAAATTGCGATAAACCACAAAAAAGGTCTTTTACAAAAAAGATCACAATTTAAGAAAAGTGTAGCATGAAAGATATTAAGATTCTTCGTTTGAAAGAAGACTTTTTTGAGGAAACTTACGTTTCTTTTGGTCCCATGTTAATTTTATACGGCCTTTGTACGTTATTTAGAATAGAAGGGGGTCGGAAATCGAATTACAACGTTGTAAAAATTTCATTGGGTTTGCCTTTACAATTGTGTTTTAGAAGGTTAGAAGAGGCCTACAGAACGGGGAGAGAAAAAAATAACTGAGTGGGACTTTGAGGATCTTCTAAAGGGTTTCCTTCTTTGATATCTCACAGTCTAAGTTTAAACTTGCAATAAAATTTCATGGCCAAAGTTTTCCAAACTTTTTTTTTTCTTATAAAAAAAAAGTCCGTCGGAAAAGTTTAAAATTTTATTACTTTATTTTATGGAGATAAATAATTTTTATTTGTAAAATAGAATACCATCTTACTCAAGAAAAAAGTAGTTTCGTAGCTGTAAAAGGGGGGCGTTTCACGGAAAAAAAAAGCGCTAAAAAATCAGCTAAAAGGAGGTTTCTCTAGAAAGTGACGAAAAACCCTTTAAATCTGAAGAAAAAGTGGTTTATTGAGCAAAAAACCGATAGAAACGTCCATAAATTGAAGAAAACGCCTAAAAATGATGTTTTTTTGGACAAAGAGCTTAGGAAAATTCATAAAATTATTTGAATAAATTGAGTATCTTGCGCCAAAAATGGAGAATAAGGTCAAAAATCTATTTCTAATGAATTTGTCAAAAACTGAAGAAGTGAAAAAAAAATTGTCTTATTCAATTTCTTTTTCTGAGAATAAGATGTCATCTCAAGTGTTAAACTTCCAACATAATCGGGACTCCGTAAAAACGTATGTCTAAAAACCTCTTTCAAGGGTATCACAATAACATCATTTTTAACACGAAAATATCGACCTATAACTCTTCATAAAAACCCATCAGGCACTAATGAAACCAAAAAGTCCATTTTATAGTAATAAAAAAAAGTACATATAAACAACACAAAATTTCAAATTAGTTTTTGAACAGAATGTTACATGAAAAAAAGACTTTGTAATCATAAAAAAAATACAATCTACGTCATATTTTTCTCAGATTGGACATAACGAGCTACTAAATCCTGAACGGGCAAATAAATAGAAGCTTCTCGCATTTTTTAATGCCTCACGATGTACGTGACAGATACGTAATATACACACGAAAACTCCCAAACGTTATGAACAAATAAAATGCTTTCTGAATATTATGTTTTATAATAATTTATGAATTGATGGAAAATCGAACTTGTCATAATAAAACAGTTAACGTCAAAAATAAATAGCTTCTGGATATAATTTAAAATATACTTCAGAATGAACGTCATGATTTTGTTTTTGAATATTATATTTAATGTATTTTGTTGTATTTTATATTTTCGGTTTGGGCCGATTTGTACAAGCGATCGCCTTTTCCTCATTTGCGAATAAATATTTTACGCTAGGAATAAATCCGTCGAACTTTCTTAAACTAAGTTCATCTAACTTTCATATCATATATCAGTCGGTTCGTGAAGTTTTAAACGTTTCACACTAACTCTTTGGATGTGGGAGGTGGAGGAGCGAAATTATGAAGTGACGCAACTATTAAATTTACTGAATAATTAACTGAAACCTGTTAAACTCCCTTGAGTTCAGAAATCGTATTTCAAGTTTCGAATTAAAATCGATGAAAACGTCATTAATGAAATCATGAATTTCCTTCAACTTTCTCAAAAGATGGTTATTGTGATACCCTCGATAGACTCTTTCGTGAAATGTGTCTTTCGGAGGGTCAATTTGACACTTTTCGTACGGGGTAAAACTAATCTAAAACAGTAAAAATACCTTTAAAAGAGATCTTTCACCAACAAAACCATTTCAACGGAGATTTCGACCACAAAAACCTTGAAGAACTACCCTAAAACAGTAAAAATAACTTTTTAAAGAGATCTTAGACCAATAAAACCATTTCAACGGAGTTTTTGACCTCGAAAACCGTAAAACTATTCTAAAACAGTAAAAATAATTTTTCAAGAGATCTTTGACCAATAAAACCATTTTATCGGAGTTTTTGCTCGAAAACCGGGTTAAACTCCTCTAAAACAGTAAAAATACCTTTATCAAGAGATCTTTCACCAACAAAACCATTTTAACGGAGATTTCGACCACAAAAACCTTGAATAACTACTCTAAAACAGTAAAAATAACTTTTTCAAGAGATCTTAGACCAATAAAACCATTTCAACGGAGTTTTTGACCTCGAAACCCGGGTAAAACTCCTCCAAAACAGTAAAAATATGTATCTTGAAAATTACGAACTGCTATAAGTGTCAACAATTTCGGAGTTCGAGGCTCTTTTCCCATAATTACCAATGAACTATCTCAAATTATTGGCTCTAATTTAGGTTGTTAGATTAGAAAATAACAAAATTGTTAATACAAATAATAATTAATCATTTATTTACCTCTGAAACCTTGTTCTTATTGTTATTAGACCATTTATCCCTAATTAATATAAGTAAACACTGAATATTTAGTTTATATTTATTTTAAATACCTTTTTTGTCAGTTGCTATTTTCTTTAGTATATTGGCTAAACTGGATTATTTTTTTTAGGATGTTCACGTTCGTTCCCTTTGTCTTTCTGGGCGAAGACTTCCATTTTTCCTGCCTTGATACTTGATATTTTAAAAAATTTGCTTTAAAATAAATTTTTCTTCCTCTTCTTCCCCTGTCGACGGCATCTCCAGACCAGTAATTTTTCTACTTTGGGGGCTTTTCCTTGTAATTTTGAAAACAACCTTTATTTCAAACATATTCTTTAGGTTTTTTCCCTTTAACGTTTCTTTTGGTACTTTAAATTTTATCCCTTCTAAAAATTATATGAACGAAAGACAAATAGGTTGCCGAGTAGATTAGGTTTAAAGTTCTTGTAGCGTTCATGAAGCACGTCAACCTCGAAATTTACAGCCACCTCGCCACATTTCCGAAATTCAAACCGTCGTTATTAAACGTCATTCATTCAATTTAAACGTTGTGGAACTCCATGAGCAAATTCGATTAGCCCTCCCATTGGTAAAACCTTCTCAATTTCTCCATCTGCGCTTTCCAATTATCTGAAAATTTCAGTTTTATGAAAAAAAAAATCTTCGATGTATGACAGTAGGAGTGGAGATTGATGGGGGAAGCTAAATATATAAAAACTGGTGAGGGGGAATCCATATTTCGAGTCACGAAAGTCACAAAGGCTAACGTCCTCAAAAATGTCTGACTATTTTTATTGTTATTTTTAAACACGATATTATAATAAATCAAAACAGGAATTAACCGAGCGGGGACTAATTGATCTAATTAAAGGGAAGGGAGTCAATGAGGTTTGTTGCTGACCCAGAATATCCTTTGTTCCTACCTCCACATTAGTTTATAACCTTATTTCACCCGTGCTCAAGTGAATATGATGCTTGTAATATCACAAATCCTAATTTTGGGTTTTCCGCGTCTATTTTTTTCCTGTGGGTGAGATAACTTCGGATTTTCTATGCGTTTCGTGACGTTTCCTTTTACTTTATTGCCAAACTTTTATACGATTTCTTAACTCGTTCACAGTTTTTTCTTTCAAATCTGGATAATTTTTAACTTTCTTAAAAGAAAGTTATTGTGGTTTTCTCGATTGATGGTTTTTGTGACCCCATTAATAACGTACTTTCAAGGCCGAAATTTTCATTCGTTTCTTAAAGAAGTTATTGTGATACCCTCCACGTCGGGTTTTTGGGGAAGGTCTTCCAGACCCCGGATTCGAATATTGATCTTTGCCGATCTCAACTTTGTCTGTGGTGCCGGCCGGCCGTCCGTAGTAATTTTTTCCGGAACACTTTACGGCCACAGTTTTCAACCGATTTTCACCAATTTTCACACAAATTTCTTTAGTCGGTGAACAAGAATGTATGGAGGGAGATTTTTGAATTTCGAAAAATGGCGGAGATATGGCTGTTTGAAATTTTAAAAAATTCGCTGCGGCCGATTGGTCCGATTTTCACCAAAGACTCCTTATATTTTTTACGAATTTTTGGTATAAAAAATTGCCACTTTTTAATTATTATTTTTTTTAGTAGGGAGAAATTTCATACTTCCACCCATTACGAGAGACACATCCTTAGGCCAAAGAGCCCATTATTTCTACCTTGACACTTGGAATTGAAAAGAAAACTTGGAAAATTTTTCGGAAAAAAAATATCTTCCTCCGTTATACTTCCCATCCCTTATACTTCCCCTCCCTTATACTTCCCCTTCCTTATACTTCCCCTCCCTTATACTTCCCCTTCCTTATACTTCCCCTCCCTTATACTTCCCCTTCCTTATACTTCCCCTCCCTTATACTTCCCCTTCCTTATACTTCCCCTTCTTTATACTTCCCCTCCCTTATACTTCCCCTCCGTTATACTTCTCCCTCCGTTTTACGTCCCCTCTTATACTTCCCCCTCCTATATTGTAACTTCTCTTTAACGAAGTTTTCGTTGGAAGCTCTTCAAACCAGTACTTTACTAAATTTTAAATGCACCTTTTGCCTTTTCTGTATTTTAAGCACTTTTTACCATAGAGAAGTTTATGGCGTCATGAGTTTTGTAAAATTAAATTGCTTTAAAATGGTCTTACTTTAAAATATTCGATTCTGAAAGTTTAAATCCGTTTCCTGTTGATAAACTCGTTCAACTTTTCTTGTTTAAGCCTGTTTTTAATCTCCGAAGATTGATTGAGGTGGAGAAAACCCTTTAAAGCCGTTTTCCGTGTAGGTTGTCCGTGTGTGTTTGCCCTCCAAACATTCCGAGCTTCAATTCTTTCCTTTTTATATCTCTCCCTCTTTTACGTAATCCGAAGAAACGGTAGGACATTCGAGCTTCACAGGCTGTCTAAGTACTTCACAGTTCCCTGGAGAAGTATTCCTTTTCGCTTTCGTTTCCATTTATAGGATCCCTTGAGTTCAGATTCGAACGTCAGAAAAACGTAAGCTGTCTGAAATCACCATTTAAAAATGCCAACATTTTCTTTCGTTGGAAAACGTACTTTACATGTGCAGATTGAAAAACAGAAGTGTTGAGAATCGACGAACATAATGTAAATATTTAAACGTGAGATGTTGGAATTGTTTGAACCCTTGATATCGGAGTTTCCCTTGTTTACTCAGCAATCCGAATAAAAGATGTTTTGGAGGGGTCAGGATTTGCATAAAGGTGACTCCTGTTATTGCACCTTAGGTGAAGGGAGAGGTTTTTCCCTGTTTCTCCTCAAATAGCTTACGGGTAAACAGGAACGTCTCAATTATTCAGGTTTCGTTCCATCACGAGGAAAAGCCTTGTTTGCTCTGCTCCTGGGGGGTGAAAGGTTTCTTCGCAAAAGGAAAATAAATCGGGTCCGCCCTTGTTTGTTGAGTAGACATTCCCTACATCCCACTTTCACTCAGTCTCATTAAGCAAAACTGAATGGGGAACTTCTAACAGGTCGACGGGATTCAGCAGGCGATGGGGTTTAGGTGGTTAGCTTAGGATCGTGCTATGTTAGGGTAAACAAATTGGATCCTCCTTTTTGTCGAGATAGTTCGAGTGCGGATGAGCGTAAACGATCAAAGACGTGCCGCGAAGATCGGGCGGTCGCGTGAGTAGGGATGGGCGATATATCGATCTATTTGTGTCGATATCGGATATATTTGTCTTTCGATATATATCGGAGGTTCCGATATATCATTTGATATGCTATCGGTTTTCTTCCGATATATATCGGATATTTTTTTTTTCCAAATACCTATGACCGTCCGTTATGCGTCAATTTTGGTCAAAAACACTACTTTATTTGAATATAAATGTATATTTTGAACGTTAGTGCATAAATTATGTATGAACGCAAATTTTAATATATTATTGACAAAAAAATCGCCTAAAGGCGTTTTTCACAGTTTTCGTCCAAGAAAAACCGTTTGATTAGATTTTCTGGTGTTTTTTTACGGTGTTCTGCTCGAGAACACAAAACTGTTTATGGAATTTTACCTTAAAAACACCCATTTCACCGGATTTTTGGTAATTTTCTTCGATATTTTCACCAAGGCTCTATAGAACTTCTACTTTTTCTAGTTTTTTGGGCGAAAATTTATTGGGCGAAAATCGTCGGAGTTATTAGCGTGAATTATTAGCGTATATTTCAGTTATTTTATTTTTTGGTGTATGAAACTAAGGGACCACTTGCGGTCTTATAATACTTTTATTATTTTAAAGGGGCACTTAGGAAAGTTCACAGTTAACACTTAAAATAGTTTGAAAAAACTCACAGTTTCGAGATATTTCGGCTCGTGGCCTTCTTCGGTCGAGCTTATTTTTTTATAGCTTATTTATATTTATCAGTTATTTTTACATTTGCATATTATATGGCTTATTTCGTCAGTTTTTTGCGCATTAAAGTCCAATATAATGAAGGTCGGGAGGTCGGGGCTTTTTTGGTAGGGCGGAACGCTGCCGCGTTCCTAGATAATACTTTCATCCGATATATCGATAAACCGATATTTCTTCCGATGTATGGTGCCACCGATATATTTCTTCCGATATATTGTGCCACCGATATATTTCTTCCGATATATTGGTGCCACCGATATATTTCTTCCGATATATTGGTGCCACCGATATATTTCTTCCGATATATTGGTGCCACCGATATATTGGCGTCATCTATATGTATATTATCTCTTCTGATATATTGGTGCCACCGATATATTTCTTCCGATATATTGGTGCCACCGATATATTTCTTCAGATATATTGGTGCCACCGATATATTTCTTCAGATGTATTGGTGCCACCGATAAATTCTTCCGATATATTGTTGCCACCGATATATTCTTTCGATATATGGTGCCACCGATATATTTCTTCCGATATATTGGTGCCACCGATATATTTCTTCCGATATATTGGTGCCACCGATATATTTCTTCAGATATATTGGTGCCACCGATAAATTCTTCCGAAATATTGTTGCCACCGATATATTTCTTCCGATATATTGGTGCCACCGATATATTTCTTCCGATATATCGGTTGACCGATATATAGATATAATTTATATATATCGTCCATCCCTACGCGTGACTCGGAGGCGAGAGATTTAAACTTAGCACCTTTCTCTCAATTTTAAACCAAAATCCCAACATTTTTGTTGTTTTCTCGGAAATTCTAAACGTTACACTCCATGAAATTCATGCATTATTTAAGAACGATGTGGATTTATGGTATCCCCTCTTGAAATCTACATTTGTATGTCCATTATCATAAAAGGGCTTAAACCTTTTGTTTGACTATTTTAAAAGTATATTTAGTAATTTAAAAATTTCCAATATCTTCACCCTTTTTATTAAAAACTACCATGAAGAAATGAGAGAAAAAAATCGTAATTAGTTTATTCCTTTCAAAACTCATTTTTATTCCGGTCTTTTACAAACAACCCTTTTGTCTCCTCTATTAGCATAAATATTGATTTCGATTGAGAAAAGGGGTAGGAATATTTTGATAAGAGCTTTACTTGCAGACATTACGAATAAAAGACATTTTCTATTTTATTTTCAGTGTTAAACCGTTCGGAAACCTCGAACACCAGTCGCTTTTTACATCCCTCCCCACCAATTCTATTCACTAAAAAACACAGTCAATATGTTTCAACCCCTTTTTCTTAAATCGATAAAAAATATTTAAGATAAGAAATCTGAACCTACCTGGAATGTGTAGTTTATTTCATGATAATATCTTGGCATTTTTAAACTTAGTTTAAAATACAGTGGAACCCCGATTATCCGAGGTCCGATTAACCGATTTCGCGATTAACCGAGGTAAATATACCAACCGATGTACCTCGATTATCCGATGTTGATCTCCATTTATTTTATTTATACATACCTATATATACATTTTTTTTTAAACAAAAATGCGACGAACACAGAAAAAAAAGCAAACTTTTTTAGTCAGAAAAAAAGGAAATTTTTCGAAATGGTTGAGTTTCAGATACATACCATTAATTGTCTTTCCGAGAAGGACAAGGATAGTGTTGTTTACATAATTATGATCGAATTTTACTAAGAATATTGAAGGGTCCCCTCCACAAGGCCTTTTCCATCCTCTTTTTTCCTTTTAGTTATTGTTGCGTGTTTTGATAAAAACATCAGTGACTTAAAAATGTCCCAAAAAAGAAAACGAGTCGTGATTTCAATTGAAAAAAAGTTAGAAGCTATAAGGATAATTATATAGTTATTTGTTCAATGTTTTATTTATTTTTATATGCCTTTCGATTATCCGACAAAATCGATTATCCGAGGTGGGGTCATCCCCGACAACCTCGGATAATCGAGGTTCCACGTTAGAATAAAATGACGCATTTTTAAACTTAGTTTAAAATGGTTAGCAATTTTCATTATTTTACCCACATTTCCTACTTTTGAATATTAATTTATTTGCGTAATGTCCGCGATTATAAACATCATCCTTAGTTTTAGTTTTAAAGTTTTAGTTTAAGAAACTTAAAGGGGAGGCAGGTGTGAGTGATTGGAAAATGATTAATAGGAAAAAAAAATACAAAAAAAAAAAAATACAAAAAAAAAAATAAATAAATAAAATAATATAAAAAAGTTGCTGGCTAATACCATATGGTAAGGACAAAAAAAAAAAAAAAAAAAAAAAAAAAAAAAAAAAAAAAAAAAAAAAACACTTAAAAGCCATCGTTAAAACTTTAATAGAAGAATATTCCATCCTATTTAACCGGGAGATACACAGTACATAATAGTAAAAGCCAATAAAGAGTTTAAGGCTTTAGTCATTTTCATATACTACAAATTATTTTAAAATTACTTTAATCAACATACTTGCTTTAACCCCAGCGCTGTTTTCCGTCTCTACCAATTAAATCACTTGTTTGAAAGTTTAAAACTCAACTTTCAACACTTGTGTTAAGGAGTAAATGAAAGGAGTTTCTGCTTTAGACAGCCCACTGGCAAATACCTTCTTTTAACTTCCCAACTTGACGCCTCGTTCAAAAGCTTTATTTACCGTCTTATATGTTCAATACCTCGATAAATTTATTATTTTTTTTCCTTTCCCCCATACGAGAAAAGTGTTTACGATTCTTCAAGTGTACAAATGTTAAGAAAAAGGAAGTTTTGTTTTTGAAAAGTTGGAAAACCTCAAAGTTTGGAAACTTTTCATCATTCAGGGAAATTTAAAGATTAATTAAAAGTGTCTAAAAATTGCTTTAAAATGTCCTAATGAAAAAGCATTTTTTAAAATTTTTTTCCACTATGTTGCTCCAAGTGTCCCAGTTTTACGGAAGGAGTTAACCGGCGGGAGGGAAGCGGGTTAATTAAAAACCATACATCAACCCTAACTGAACATTTTAGAACATACACAAATAGTCACGCCGGTTTTCTCTTAATTAAGGGGCGTATATTCTTCCTGCTGACCCCACAGGCCTCACCGCATTATTTTAAAAACCTCCGACTTAATTAATTATAAAGAATTATAATTCATAAAAATGTCCATAGAGATAATAAAATGTTGTAATTTTATGTTTGGAATCTTTGGATAAGATAAGTCTAGGCGATAAAAACGAAAATGAACTGTATCAGAAAGCCATAAAATATTTCAAGTTATCCACGTTGGAGAAAATGGAAAAAAGCCTTGGGGCGATATATTTTTTTTTTCTCTTAAGGGTGGATTTTGTTTATCTGAAAGATGTGATTGCATACTAAACCGTCTTGATGGCCCTCATTTAAATTCCATTCGTTTATTTAAGAGGAAACTTGCGATTCCGTTTGACCGGTGCGAATCCTCAAAGTCGTGATTTTCGAGGTTTAGTGGGGTCTCCCTTTCGGCTCCTTGCGGTTTTCATTACACCGGATTCTATTCCGGCCCGTTTCTCCCTTCCTAACGCTTTGTGAGCGATATTTGTGGGCGAACGTTACATCCGGATTAAAGGCTTCCCGCGTTTGTGGCATACGAACCTCCGCTAAACAAGAGACTTCTTATGGTAAACCAAATAAAGTGGAAAATTAACAATCTAAAGAATGTTTCTACTATGATTAACAAATTTTTTTTTAATGAACCCTATCTGTTTGGATGTTACAGAAAGGGTGTCAAGGGAAACTAAAAAATGCGCGATGGGGGGAGGAGGTTTAGAAAACCAAGAAAAACGCCCAAAAATGGGTTCAAAAACAAAGAGGTTTTTCGGCCTAGAAAGCGTTTGAAAAAAAACAGCAAGGAAATCGATTCGCAGGACCAAAAATGCGGGGGGGGGGGGGTGAACACCAAGAAAAACGCCCAAAAATGGGGTCAAAAACAAAGAGGTTTTTCGGCCTAGAAAGCGTTTGAAAAAAAACAGCAAGGAAATCGATTCGCAGGACCAAAAATGCGGGGGGGGGGGGGGTTGCTTTTTCTTAGTTTTTTAGCTCATAAAGACCTTTTCCAACAGTCTTTCTTTTGTCTATATTCCGAGAAAGACCCATTTTACAGGCCTAAAACTTAGGATGTCAAGTCGAATATTAAAATTCCTGATTCGTTTGGAAATTCATAATTAGATTTCAGGCGTTGAAGGTAAAACGAGGTTTATGGATAAACAGCGGAATGTTATCTAATAAGTGGAATAATAATGTAAATCATCTCAACAGGTTATTAATCCTGAGGGGGAAAGTGACAAGAGACAGAATGTATGTTTCGCAGTTTGAACCTATAGGGAGGCCCCTTAAAATATTAATCAACCTGACGACGGCGATACGTTTATTGTGTTTTCCTCCCCCTCCTTCCCCCTCCCTCTCCACCTTGTCATAACGTTAACTCAACGCATCCTTTCGAGCAAACGCTTAGAAATCTCCCGGATTAACCGACAGGACGGGAAATATTAAACCCAGGAGAATAATCGTTTCGCGCCTCTGGTAATATTTTTAGGGGGGATTCTAATTTTGTAATTGATGTTACATCCCTCTCACTAAATCATCAATAACCATTTTTTTTTTGTTCATATTTTTTAAATATTCACTGTTTTAATAGTTTTGTTATAACTTCGTTGATATTTTAGTATCAAAGAAAAAAGGTTTCTCTATGCAAAAATTTCAATTTTTCTCTCCCTTTTTTAAACATGCATTTATCCTCCAGGGGTGTGTGCTTTTGGCATGACAATGCAGTCATTGTTGAAGTCCCCCATTGTAGCCCCTTTTTTTATACTTCGAAGTAAAATTAACCTAAATAAACTCCAAAGGCAAAAAAACTAAATAGTTTTTTCGTTTCTTTTACCCGGAAGTTATGACTCTAGGAAAACATATGGTGGAGATGACAAGGGTGGAAGAGTTAAAAAAATATTCCTGTGGGAATTTCTTGAATGTTTTTGACAGGTACAGGATGAGAATGCGAAGGGAGAAAAAAATATCCGATGGTCATTTAGTTAAAAACCTCCAAGTTTACTTTCGTGTTCGAAACCAAAAAGTTTTTCAAAATTTATCCCCTCAAAAACAAGAATTTTTAGAAAACGTCTGGATGATTGAATGAGATATTTTCTTAAATTTACCTCAAAAAATGGGTTATTGAGACCCGATAAGCAAGGCCATTAGCCCTAAATTCCCTTCATTGTCATTCATCCCTTCATATCATGCTCTTTTGCCTATAACTGAAGATATCTCGAGTACGGATCGTCCGATTTTCATGAAACTAGACTTTTTGGAAAGCTCTTTGAGTGGAGAAAAACTTCGTTTTTAATGGTTGAGTCTCTAAAACCTATTATTTTTTAGATATTTTAGGATTTAGCTTGATATCACGCTCTTTTGCCTATATCAGAAGATATGAGGCGCTCCGGGTACGAAGGGCGAACTCAACAAAACGTAGTTTCGAGATATTCGCATTTTAAAGTCTTATGTTACGGGCGAACTCAACAGAAAAGTCATGCCCTGGAATGGGAGAAGGAGTGGAGGTTGTGGACTAGGATGTGGAGTTCGCCCTCGGATATCGCATTTAGAGCTTTGCGGCATATCGGTTTTTACGTATTTAAAGTGGAAAAAATGGCGAACTCAACATAAAAATTATATGGGTGTATTCAACAAGAGGTCTAGAATCTGAAAATGAAAAAAAAAAAATTGTCCGATGTTGAGTTCGCCCTTCGTACCAGGAGCGCCTCATATCTCGAGAACGGATCTTTCAAATCAAGATACATATCTCGAAAAAACAGATACATACACCAATTTCCTTAATTACACGTCATTATGACGTCATAAATTATTTTCTTCGATCTAATTTTATTTTTCCGAGAATAGAGACTTTCTACCCTGTATATCTATGTTAAGTTGTCCACCCTGTATATCTAACGGTTTTCGAGATATTTGAGAATCTAAAAAAGTGAATAATCCTCCGAGTCAAACTGAAAACGCGGATATCTCAGGAACAGCTGGACCGATTTTCTTAAGCGACCACTTTTTGGAAAGCTCTTTTTACGGCCCTTCAGAAAGGTTTGATTGCTCTACCCTGTATGTCTAACGGTTTTCGAGATATTTGAGAATCTAAAAAAGAGAATATTCCTGCAAGTCAAACCAAAAACGCGGATATCTCAAGAACGGCTGGACCGATTTCGTTAAACGACCACTTTTTGAAAAGCTCTTTTTACGGCCCTTCAAAAGATTTACATTGTCCACCCTGTATATCTAACGGTTTTCGAGATATTTGAGAATCTAAAAAAGTGAATATTCCTCCAAGTCAAACTAAAAACGCGGATATCTCAGGAACGGCTGGACCGATTTCCTTAAACGACCACGTTTTGGAAAGCTCATTTAAAGGCCCTTCAAAAAGATTTAAATTGTCCACCCTGTATATCAAACGGTTTTCGCGATATTTGAGAATCTAAAAAAGTGAATAATCCTCCGGTCAAACTAAAAACGCGGATATCTCAGGAACGGCTGGACCGATTTTTATAAATGACCTCATTTTGGAAAGCTCTTTTTACGGCCCTTCAAATGAGTTTAATTGCTCTACCCAGTATATCTAACGGTTTTCGAGATGATTGCGAATCTAAAAAAGTGAATATTCCTCCCAGTCAAACTAAAAACGCGGATATCTCATGAACGGCTGGACCCATTTTTATAAATGACTACATTTTAGAAAGCTCTTTTTGATGCCCTTCAAAAAGATTTATATCATCCACCCTGTATATCTAACGGTTTTCGAGATATTTGAGAATCTAAAAAAGTGAATAGTCCTCCGAGTCAAACTGAAAACGCGGATGTCTCAGGAACGGCTGGACCGATTTTCTTAAACGACCACTTTTTGGAAAGCTCTGTTTATGGCCTTTCAAAAAGGTTTAATTATTGCTCTACCCTGTATATCTAACGGTTTTCGAGATATTTGAGAATCTAAAAAAGTGAATAATCCTCCGAGTCAAACTGAAAACGCGGATATCTCAGGAATGGCTGGACCGATTTCCTTAAACGACAACTTTTTGGAAAGTTCATTTAAAGGCCTTCAAACAGATTGAGTCTCTAAAACCTATTGTTTTTGAGATATTTTAGGATTTAGCTTGATATCATGCTCTTTTGCCTATATGTGAAGATATCTCGAGAACAGATAGTCCGATTTTCATAAAACTAAACTTTTTAGAAAGCTCTTTGAGTGGAGCACAAATTCAGTCTTAATGATTGAGTTTCTAAAACCTATAGTTTTTGAGATATTTTAGGATTTAGTTTGATATCTCTTTTGCCTATTTCTGAAAATAATCTCGAGAACGGATATCCCTATTTTTTGACACCACCCCGAGGGAGAACTGCTGTCCATCATTTTGCGGAAAAGTTAAGAATAGCCAAAAAATTTATGTTTGATTCTATTCCGGGCTGTCGTAGCTTCTGAAAAGCGGTTAAACTGTAAACTGAAGTCGAAAAAAGGGAAATTCAGTTTTCTGGAGATAAAAGAAATAAATCCTCTGCTTTTATAATCGGATCGGTGAGGGGGGTCTTTGTTGTGCCTAAAACCTGATTGGAGGGAATTACCCGGGATCGAAAAATATAATAAATTAGGCGGGTTCTATCCTCTGCGGGAATATTGAATCCGAAATTAATTCCAGCCTCTGTTCCTGTCGACTTTGTGTGATGGAGGTGGAAAATCATTTTCGCTTTAAACGTCTCTATCTTTTCCGCTAAAGATTTTTAAATAAAAAATAAAAAAATTAGGAAGTTTATGAACATTTTTCGAGTGTTTCTCCTAATTTGTTGAAGTATTGGCCATTTTTTAGGTTTCCTTCCCTCCGTCTTGATTTTCCGGTCGGGGAGAGAAGAAAACCGGACCGCACGGTTCAGGTGAGTCGGGGGAAACCGCTGATATAACTCCGAATAGGCGAGTGGGGTTTACAGGGGGGAAGGTGGATTGTTTGCGACATAATCCCCCGGCCACGGATCCCCATGGGAGAGCCAGCTTTTCTCTCTCGGCCAACGGAATCCCATTTTGTGACCAAAGGAAACCGCAACCTCTTTAAATCTTCTTCATGAAGAAAATCGACTCGAAATTCGATCAATTCAATTTTTTAAAAGAGAAATTTTTTCCCCTCTCAACATTTTATTGGGGACGTGATCTTATTAATTTTTTCCTCTACCCTCTCTACTCCTCCAAGCCAATTTAAGCTAATCCTTTCAATCCCTTTCTCAAAACATTCTCAATAAAAATAAACCATACAAATCTATTTATATGAACTTCCTTAAAGAAGTTATTGTGATATCCTCGACTTCAGGTTTTTGGGGAAGGGTCTGGATCTTTACCGATCTCAACTTTGGCTGTGGTGCCGGCCGGCCGTCCGTCCGAAGCGTTTTTTTCCGGAACACTTTACGGCCACAGTTTTCATCCTATTTTCACCAAATTTTCACACAATTTTAACTTTTTTAGCCGGTGAAGAAGAATCTGGCGGAGATATGTCTGTTGAAATTTAAAAAATTCGCTGCGGCCGAACGGTTGGTCTGATTGTCACCAAATTTTCACCAATTACTCCTTATATTTTTGAAGAATTTTTGGTGTAAAAAAATTGCTACTTAATTATTATTTTTATTTTATTAGGGAGAAATTTCATACTTCTACCCATTACGAGCGGCTCATCCGTAAGCCAAAGATCCCATTATTTCTACCTTGACACTTATATGTAAAAGTTTTCGCGAAATGAAAAAACTCGGAAAATTTTTCGAAAAAAAGAACTAGAAAATTTTTCAAAAAAAAACCCGGAAAATTTTTCGAAAAATGAAACTCGGAAAAAAAACCCGGAAATTTAAAAAAAAACTCGGAAAATTAAAAAAAAACTTGGAAAATTAAAAAAAAAACTTAGAAAATTTCTTGAAAATCTTAGAAATTTTTTTCGAAAAAACAATATCGGAAAATTTTTTGAAAAAACAAAATTGGAAAATTTTTTGAAAAAACAAAATTGGAAAATTTTTTGAAAAAACAAAATTGGAAAATTTTTTGAAAAAAAGAAAATTTGGAAAAATTTTAGAAAAAAAAAAACTTCTACCTCCCATATACTTCCCCTTCCTTATACTTCCCCTCCGTTTTACATCCCCTCCTTTATACTTTCTACTTTCCTCCCTTCGTTATCCTTTCGTTCCCTTATTCGTTCCCCCCTCCTATATTGTCACTTCTCAAGTTTTCGTTGGAAGCTCTTCAAACAAGTACTTTTTTCCAACATTTTATCAATTATAGAAAATTATTTTTGGACCGTAAATTTTTTTTGGAGGGTTGTAATCGGTGGGCTGTGAGACAGAGTCAACGGCCTGTGTTACGAAAGGCGGTCGTTTTAAGAGGCAAATTTTATCATATTTTACATATCCCGTCAAAACACGGGAGACAATCCATGCGTGTTCACGTCTCTCTTTTCCAATCGCTCGACCGTTAATGAATTTTTTTCCCCCCATTTTTTAAAAAAGGATCCGTCACTGGAAATCTTTTGTTATGTGTTCCCTTTTGAGATAACTGATCGAAAAAAAAAATGTTTATTGAAGTAAAAAAAAAAGGTAAAATATAAAAATGTTATATTCGTGATTTTGACTTTATTAATAATGGTGTGATCAAAACTTTAAAAGAAAAACGACGGAAATTAAATTAAGAAGGTTTTTTCTCATTTAGGGGTGAAAATGAACGTTAATAAGTCGCCGTAAATCAAACTAAGGAAGCCGCGACACGTCACGTAGTACCCCCGCGTAAATTTATGTTCTCCCACGACGTTAAAATCGCTTCCGAACTCAATAAAAAGTCATTAGGCCTCTTTAAACACGGAATCCGTCCAAACTTTGAACGGCCGGTTTTATGGACGGTAAATCTCGGACTATCTTTCGAATAACAAAAGGCTACGAAGTTTTTGAAGGGAGATAAAAGAGTAGATTGGAAAACAAAACTTGATGTTTAAATAGTCGGTTGACTAACTGTACTGACTGAAAGGATTGTTTCAAATGCTGAAGCTTTAGTTTTAAACAAAGATAAATTAATCTTCGTTAACCCGAAGTTGATTTAATTTTTCAATGCTCCCTTTTTACTAGATTTTTTCAGCTTTTTCTCGGGTTATTTGGCCAATTCCATTTTTTTTTAAATAGGTCTTTTTTCTGCATTTTCCTCCTTTTTTTAGCCGCATAAACCTCTTCAGAAGGATTTTTTGGCGTCTAGATGATTATTTCGCCGAGAAAACCTTTTTGGAAACTCTTTTTTTCAATACATTTTTTCGATTTTGGCTATACCCTTTTTCGTTGAATTTCATAGCGGTTTTTTTTATGTTATTTCGATTTAAAAGCGATTATTCGGCAGTTCTCCAATGTTTTTGGTTCTCTAAGTTTAAGTCGGTTTTTTATGTGTTGTTTGCCAAAAAACCCTTTTGAAAACTGTTTTTTAGGGCACTTTTCTCCTTTTTTTAGCCCAAAAACCTCGTTTAATCGTATTTTTTGGTCGTAAAAACCCCTTTTTGTCGAATTTTTTTACATTTTCTCCGGTTTATTTGGCCAAAGAATCCCTTTTCACTTAATTTTTTGGCGTTTTACCCGGATTTTGAAGAAAAAAAACTTTATAAATGTTCTCCGATGTTCGCTATACCCTTCTTTGGTTGATTTTATACCGGTTTTTTTCCTTTTTTTCGGCCAAGAAACTTCAAAGTTCCGCCTCGACCATTTTTTTGGCCGAAACCCTTTAAAAGCGAATATTCGGTGGTTTTCCATCGTTTTTTTGGCCATAAAACCACATTTAAGTCGATTTTTTATGTGTTTTTTTACGGATAGTTTGCCAAGAAAACCCTTTTGAAAACGGTTTTTTGGGCACTTTCCTCCTTTTCTTGGCCCAAAAACCTCGTTTAGCCGTATTTTGTGGTCGTAAAAACCCCTTTATGTCGAATTTTTAACATTTTCTCCGGTTTATTGAGCCAACAGTTTGAAAGTGGTTTTAACTCCTGGAGCATGCCCAAAATTGCTCGTCAAAATTGGACATCGTTCAAATCGTTCGTCCTTCAAATCTGAAGTCATCTGACGTCAAATTTGACGTGAAAATCCTTCTGCGCATGCTCCAGGAGTTTGAAACCAGTTTCAAACTGAGCTCCATCTATCCTATTTCTCCGTATATATTTCTCTATATTCCTCTATATTCCTCTATAATATCCTCTATATTCCTATCTATCCTATAGCTCCATCTATTTCACTTAATTTTTTGGCGTTTTACCCGGTTATTTTGAAAAAAAAACTTTATAAACTGTTTTTTCTCCTTTTTTTGCCGCAAAAGCCACTAATTGAAATATGAATATTCTGGCGTTTTCTTCGGTTTTTTAGCGATAAAAGCGTTTGCTGGATTTTCGGGGCTTAGGTCGGTTTACGTATGCACAGATTGATCGCTTTTTTCTAAGAACCATTTAGCAAAATTTTTTTCTTAGCTTGCTTATTTGAATTATCGGCCGTGTGAATTCATTTATGTAGAATTTAGTTTCGATTAGTTGAATGGTGATTCTCACTCGGTAATTAATTAGTGAGACGTTCTACGAAATGGTCGATTCAAGTCAAGTTTGAGGATCTGCAAGTGTTTCCGAACCAGCGGCCCGGAAGCCTTCAAAGTCCCCCCTCTTTGGACAAGTATAACAAATGAGGTCACTGACATTTAATTAGAACTCAATCGTAAATTAATCAGCGACTGAATACTTAAGATGAAATTAAGGGTGAAAATTGTCGGAAAAACATGAATTTTCCCATCTCAGATTTTTTTCTCGTGGTGTATTCTTAATGGAAGATGCGATCTCAAGGGATGCTTTTGTGCCGAGCAATCAACGAGAACGTTGATTCCTCAATCATTTTTCAACTCCCTGAAGGCCTTTTACAATTACTCGAATATTTAAATAAAAGTTCTCTGCTACTCAAGAATTTTAAGACGATCATTAATTTTTATTATCAAACAATTAACCAACAACAGAGGAAGAAATGACTGTGATAACGGGTATCTCACGACGCGTTTCGGCTTAATAAGCCTCGTCAGGTGAGCTATTCCCTCTATCACAATCATTTCTATCTTTTCTCTGTGGACCTATCTACAATTTGCGTATAGCAATAAAAATTAAAAAAAGTAAAGTAATGCCTTGGCAGTTCTGTCATAAAAACCAACAAGGAGGTGGTGAGTGGCTCTATCTCTTAGAGAAGTGGCGGCGTTGGAGTTTTTGGGGGACAAGTTGTCTCCAGCTTCCCGCAGTTTCCACTAATTCTCTCGTAGATAGGTCCACAGAGAAAAGATAGAAATGATTGTGATAGAGGAATAGCTCACCTGACGAGGCTTATTAAGCCGAAACGCGTCGTGAGATACCCGTTATCACAGTCATTTCTTCCTCTGTTGTTGGTTAATTGTTTGATAATAAATCAATTTGCGTATAGCAATAAAAATTAAAAAAATTAATTTTTATGAATGGACATAAAAGGATTTTAAACGTTTTTATGGATATATGATAAAAATATGAGATTTTTTTCCAAAATAAATAAGGAGTTGGGCATTTTTTTTTCTCTAGAGTGCTTTTGATCACGGTCTCTTTCCCTCCTCTTTTCATCTGGTTCTCTCTTCTTTTTTTTTTTCTTCTGCTAGAGATGAATATAAAAGCGCGAAGAGAAAAGAGACTTCCTTACTCAGGGCTAAGGAGAAAGATTACATTGTGGCCTCCTTTACGGTTTTCCTCCTCTCTTTTTAAAAGGAATGATTTAAACAAAACATTATTATCTTCCGTTTAATTTAGTAAAATCGCGAGTCTTCTTAGGAGAGAAAATAAAACGAAGAGAATAGTGAATAAAAATAAAACAAAAAAAGGGAAACGAACTCACTCAGAATTCAAATCAAGGCAACATCCTTCAGCACTCATTGGGCTGGGAGGTGATATCGTCGCGTTAGTTCTAATAGCGGCAATCTCATTGGAATCGATGCATGTTGGCTAAATCGTGAACCGCGCGTTTTCTGTTGGTAATAGGGTAAAATTACCAACGGAATTCGATTCACCACAAAATTTAGCATCAGAAACAATGCCAAACTCAAAATTGATAAAAAAATGAGAGAACTAACGCGTCGATATGTTATCAGGGCGGACTTTAGGGGTGCTTTTGAAACTTAGCCCTCTTGGATGGTAAGCCCCTCTGGATACCTTGATTTTCTGGTCTATCATTCTTTTTAACCGGTTTAAAATAATTTTTGCTGAGGTCTAGAAACACCCATTTAATCAGGTGAACGGTCGTTAAACATCTTTTTTACCGAGTTTTGGGTAATTTTTTTCGATTTTCTAGTTTAGAAAAACCAGATTTATCAGGCTTTTGCTTTTTTGGCTTTTAACATCTCTTTTACTGGTTTTTGGGTCGACTTTCTGGTGTAGAAACACCCGTTATACAAGCGTTGGGGTGTTTAACATCTTTTTAACCAGGCTTTTGGTTTTGTTTCCTCGATTCCGTGGTGTAGAAACACCAATTTAATTTGGTGAACGGTCGTTAAACATCTTTTTGACCGGGTTTTGGGTCATTTTCTTCGATTTTCTGGTTTAGAAAACCCAGATTTATCAGGCTTTTGCTTTTTTGGCGTTTAACGTCTCTTTTACTGGTTTTGAGTCTTTTTTTTTTTTTTTTTTTTTTTTTTTTTTCGATTTTCCGGTGTAGAAACACCCATTTAATCAGGTGAACTGTCATTAAACATCTTTTTTACCCTGGCTTTTGGTCATTTTCCTCGATTCCGTGGTGTAGAAACACCAATTTAATTTGGTGAACGGTCGTTAAACATCTTTTTGACCGGGTTTTGGGTCATTTTCTTCGATTTTCTGGTTTAGAAAACCCAGATTTATCAGGCTTTTGCTTTTTTGGCGTTTAACGTCTCTTTTACTGGTTTTTGAGTCGTTTTTTTTTTTTTTTTTTTTTCGATTTCCGGTGTAGAAACACTCATTTAATAAGGTTAGCGGTCATTAAACATCTTTTTTACCCTGGCTTTTGGTCATTTTCCTCGATTCCCTGGAGTTTCAACACCCGTTTAATCAGGTGAACGGTCGTTGAATATCTTTTTTATCGGGTTTTGGGTCATTCTCTTCGATTTTCTGGTTTAGAAAACCCAGATTTATCAGGCTTTTGCTTTTTTGGCGTTTAACGTCTCTTTTACTAGTTTTTGAGTCTTTTTTTTTTTTTTTTTTTTTTTTTTTTTTTTTCGATTTTTCGGTGTAGAAACACCCATTTAATCAGGTGAACTGTCATTAAACATCTTTTTTACCCTGGCTTTTGGTCATTTTCCTCGATTCCGTGGTGTAGAAACACCAATTTAATTTGGTGAACGGTCGTTAAACATCTTTTTGACCGGTTTTGGGTCATTTTCTTCGATTTTCTGGTTTAGAAAACCCAGATTTATCAGGCTTTTGCTTTTTTGGCGTTTAACATCTTTTTTACTGGTTTTGGGTCATTTTATCTGTTTTCCGGTGTAGAAACACTCATTTAATAAGGTTAGCGGTCATTAAACATCTTTTTTACCCTGGCTTTTGGTCCTTTTACTCGATTCCCTGCTGTAGAAACTCATGTTTAATCAGGTGAACGGGCGTTAATCATCGTTTTTACTGTGTTTTTGATAATGAACATCCGTTTCGGGCGTTTTTACATCATTTTTAACGGGGCTTTCGGTCATTTTCCTCGATTCCCTTGTGTAAAAACACCCGTTTTATCGTGTGAACGGTCTTTGAACATATTTTTTACCGGGTTTTGGGTCATTTTCTGGTCTAGAAAATGATTTGAAATTTTTTTTACCAGGTAAATCAGATGATTTTTGTCATTTCCAAACGTTTTGAAGCCATTGGATCAGGAAGCAATTTTGGCGACAGAAATGACAAAACATCTTCTCACGCCCCTCTTGTCCGCTTCATTAAACGATCTCCAATCAACCGTTTTGCGTCAACATGCAGTTGGATAAACAGAAACACACAACAGTATCCACATGCCAGCTGTTTACAAAATTAATTTTCGCCCACAATATAATTCGCAAATTATTTAAAGTTTTAAATCGTTTAAATAACTGTGATAACAGACAGTTATTATTAATGAAACTAATTATAAGTTGGATAATTACAGTTTATTGGTTAAAGGAGGCTTTTAGAAAAGGGCGGGAGCCCTTTTGTCTTCACGTTTTACTTTGATCTACCCAAGACTTCCTAGGCCCATAGTGTCTTTTGTTATTTTCCATAAATCTCGCCATCTCTAAGTTACGGTTGGTTAAGTCTTAAGTAAACTGTTATACGATGAAGGGAAGAGCTTTTAACTAAATTACAAAAGCCTAATTAAACCTTTTGATTATAAATTGCATTTTTATGGGATGTTTTATTTTTAGATTTTGCCGTTTTTCTTTGTTATCCATGAATATAAATCGTAGAAAAAAGGTCAAATGTCTGCGAGAGCATTTGTCATTTATGATGGTTGTCCAATTTTTTTTTTTTTCAACCTAACACCTTCGTCCCGAACCAATAAAAGAGAGATTTCGAATTTTTTTGGCTTGAAAAGATTTGTTTGATTTAGTGCATTTTCGTGTGGGGATAAAATCATGTAGTTTTTCTAGCCTAAGTCTTTGATTCGGTTGGTAAAACTGAAGGCGTCAAGCAGGATTACCAACATTTATAAACTAAAGGTGTGCATTAATTTATAATCAATCGAAATGAAGAGAAAAGTGGATTGAAGGCTCGATTTGCAAATAGGACGTTTCAGGTTTGTTAGTTGATGGATTTGTCCGACTCTACGGACGTGCTGTCACCTTCGATCACGTCTCACATTTTCCCTTCCGCTGAAAGGTGATGGCAGATAGAAAAAATTTATCCAATCATACTATTTTTTAAATTTTAATTTTATTGCTTCTATATTCCGCGAGGTTATTGATTTTACTATCAAACAATTAACCAATAATAATAGAGGAAGAAATGATTGTGATAACGGGTATCTCACGACGCGTTTCGGCCTAAAAAGCCTCGTCAGGTGAGCTATCCCTCTATCACAATCATTTCTATCTTTTCACTGTGAACCTATCTCCGAGAGATTTAGTGGATACAGCGGGAAGCCGGAAAAAGTCTCCCTAAAGCTCACCGCCGCCACCGTTCTCCAAGAGATAGAGCCACTCACCACCTCATTATTGGTTTTTAATTTGTATGACACATTTGCTGCCAAGGCATTACTTTTACATTTACATTTTAATTTTTATTGCGTCTGTAATCCGCAATTGATTTTGCTATCGAACAATTAACCCATTAATAGAGGAACAAATGACTGTGATAACGGGTATCTCACGACGCGTTTCGGCCTAAAAAGCCTCGTCAGGTGAGCTATTCCCTCTATCACAATCATTTCCATCTTTTCACAGTGAATCATCATTTCTTCCACACTTTCTTTCTTTCACAATCATTTCTTCCTCTATTATTGGTTAATTGTTTGATAATCATATTATTGTTGTATTAAAAAAATTCTCATAAAAAGAGCCATTGGTGTATGGTGATAATAATCATTGGTTAACCGATGAGAAATGTTTGGATTTAAATTGTTATCCTCTGTTTTTTTCTCCTCGGAATATTAAACTGCGTTTTTTTATTGGATTTATATTCGAAACGCTTCATGCTTTTTGATTCGTGTATCCTCTAATTGGAGGCAAACATTTCCGTTCATTCACTAACGGCTTAGAAAATAAAAAACGATTTTTTTATTTCCTCCGGAGCCATTATATTCAAATAATCCCAAGCAAGATTATTTTTCGAAAATAATGAATATCAAATACCTATTGGGAAGTTTTGCCAATTTCCCGAGAGGGCTACCATTTAAATGCAACAGGGGAGAGACAAAAAGTCGCCCACTTCACGATCCCTTTAGCCGATATCAGCTTTTAATGGCTTATACACTTAAAACTTACTTGATTTCCGGACCTACTTGATCTCTTATCAGAAAATAAGAAACTTTACCGTTTGATGGAACTGTAAATCGTCAAAAACAACGATTTTTCGATGAAGTTTCAAAAAGAATCTGGGAAAACCTTAAGTTTTTGAAATGGTACATCTTATATTAAAGCACACTTTCTTCATTTAGGGTTTAACTATGTATTTATGCTATAAAAGTGAAAAATGGGGATGCACTAATTTTAGGTGAGAGGACAATCCATAAAAATCGTGTATAAAGGAGGTTTCTTCATCAAAAAATCGAGAAAAAACTTCCTTAAATTGGGTAAAAAGGGATATTTCTCTCAGACGAGATTGGAAAATGCTGAAAAAATGGTAAACTGGTGCTTTTTTCGGGGTCTAGAAACAGATGAAAATCAGTTGAACGGGTGTTGTCCATCTTTTTTACCGGGTTTTGGGTCATTTTCTTTGATTTTCTGGTTTAGAAAGTCTAAATTTATCCGGCTTTTGCTTTTTTTGGCGTTTAACACATGTTTTACTGGTTTTTGGGTCGATTTTCTGGTGAAGAAACACCCGTTATACTAGGCGTTCGAATGTTAAACATCTTTTTTAACCTGGTTTTGGTCATTTTCCTCGATTCCCTGGTGTAAAAACACCAGTTTAATAATGTGAACGGTCGTTAAACATCTTTTTACCGGGTTTTGGGTCATTTTCTTCGATTTTCTGGTTTAGAAAGTCTAGATTTATCGGGCTTTTGCTTTTTTGGCGTTGAACATCTCTTTTACTGGTTTTAAGGTCGTTTTTATCGATTCTTCGGTGTAAAAACACCCATTTAATCAGGAGAACGGTCGTTAAATATCTTTTTTAACCTGACTTTTGGTCATTTTCTTCGATTTTCTGGTTTAGAAAACCCAGATTTATCAGGCTTTTGCTTTTTTTGGCGTTTAACATCTATTTTACTGGTTTTGGGTCGATTTTCTGGTGTCGAAACACCCGTTGTACCAGGCGTTCGGGTGTTATCGTTTCTTTTTTAACCTGGTGTTTTGTCATTTTCCTCGATTCCCTGGTCTAGAAACACCAGTTTAATCATGTGAACGGTCTTTAACTATCGTTTTTACCGGGTTTTCGATAATGAACATCCGTTTTATCGGGTTTTCGGGCGTTAAACATCTCTTTTACTGGTTTTTGGGTCGTTTTTTATCGATTTTCCTGTGTAGAAACACCCATTTAATCAGGTGAACTTTTTTACCCTGGCTTTTGGTCATTTTCCTCGATTCCCTGGTGTAGAAACGCAAGTTTAATCAGGTGAACGGTCGTTAATCATTGTTTTAGCGGGCTTTTATGATAAACATCCGTTTTATCGTGTAAAAAGGTAGTTTCTTCATAAAAAAATCGAGAAAAACTCCCTTAAATTGAGTAAAAAGGTATAACTCTCTTTGGCGAGATAGGAAAATGCTGAAAAATTGGTAAACTGGTGCTTTTTTCGGCCAAAGCACTGAGGAAAACTCCTTAAAATCTGTTTGAGAAACGGAGAAATGCGCCCGGAAATGAACGGAGGGTGTTTTGGTTTTAAAAAAAACTTGGAGAAAAAATTTTAAACCAATAAATCGGAGGCTTTTCGCCCCTAAATAGGAGTAAAAGTTCAAGAATTAGGTGAAATTATGGGCTTTCTCGACGTAAAAACTTCAACATGGTTTCTCTGCCGTTGGGCTATTGTTTCTTTGTAGGTTCTTCACGAATTCCTAGCTTCAGCCCTAAAAATTTTATTCCTTTAAAAATGGCAATTTTATGAATGACTCTTAAAAAATTTAATTCAATTTAAATAAGGAAATGAAAAGGGATCGTGTTGCCCGATTCCAGGTAGGGGAGTTGATAGATGGTCGAAACGTGGACTGGAGAAGAAATCAAACCATTAAAATGCCCCAAATGTTTTCTGCGAAACTCTTATAATCCCGTATAGTTTTAAAAACGTTATATAAACCGTTGATTTATTATCAAAATATAATATCAACGGCGTGTGACGTATTATTATAATAACATTTCTGCGCGTGTTCAAAAGGTTCCACGATTAAAAAGCAACCCTTCCATTAACACCCTAAACATGAAATAAAAAATTAAACATTAAAAAAAACATATTTTTCTGATATCTTAAAATAAGAATTTTGAATAAAGTGACCACAATGGCTCAAGTCTAAGGAGAATACAATAAATCCTTCAAGGACGTGACGTGTCAAAGCCGCTTTTGTTTGCGTATCTGCTTCCTGAAAAGCGCTATCTCTGGTGACAATATTTATATTCATATATCGCACAATATTTTTTTAACACATTTAAAAACGTTGATGTAAAAAGGAATTTGATGGTGAAATTGCTGAAGCGTTTTGAATTGTTGGACGTGTGTCTAAATTATGCTATCGGAACAATACGTGTGATAAAGGCATGTTTAGGATGCTCATGGGGCCACTAAACATTTGTGCTAACACATCTCGGATTAAACGGCTTGATTTGCAAGAAATATTGAAAGAATATGTCTTTTAAACAGTGCTGAAACGTTTGACCAGCTGGACGCAATAGTTTTGATTTTTGATAGGGATGCGTGCGGGAAAAATCAGGTGATATTGGCATTAAAGGTTTTGGGGTTCGAATTTACTGTTTAGCTGACAACATGAAGTGATAACGACTATTTAGCTGACAATATGACGTCCTAACGAATGTTTAGCTGAGAATATGAGGATCTAACTATTTTAGCTGAAAATATGACTTCAAAATGACTGTTTAGCTAGCAAAATGACGTCCTAATGACTGTTTAGATTACTACTTGATGAGATAACAACTGTTTAGATGACAATATGACTATCTAACTATTTAGCTGAAATTACGACGTCCTAACGAATGTTTAGCTGACAATATGACGAGATAACGACTGTTTAGCTGACAATATGAGGATCTAACTATTTTAGCTGAAATATGACGTCGAAATGACTGTTTAGCTGCCAACATGACGAGATAACAACTGTTTAGCTGACAATATGACGAGATAACGACTGTTTAGCTGACAATATGAGGATCTAACGACTATTTAGCTACGACTATTTATATGACGTCGAAATGACTGTTTAGCTGGGAGCATGACGTCCTAATGACTGTTTAGCTGACAACATGACTAGATAACAACTGTTTAACTGACAATGATAGGTTCTAATGACTACTTAGCTGACAATATAACTTTCTAATGGCTGTTATGCCGACAATATGACGAGATGATGACTGTTTAGCTGAAAATATGAGCATCTTACGACTATTTAGCTGGCAACATGCCGTCCTAATTACTGTTTAGCTAACATGAAGACGAGATAACGACTGCTGAGCTGACAATATGACGAGATAACGACTGTTTAGCTGACTAAATGATGAGATAACGACTGTTTAGCTGACAACATGACGTCCTAAAGACTGTTAAGCTGACAATATGACGAAATAACGACTGTTTAGCTGACAATGTGAGGATCTAATGACTACTTAGCTGACCATATAACTTTCTAATGGCTGTTAAGCTGACAATATGACGAGATGACGACTGTTTAGCTGAAAATATGAGCATCTAACGAATATTTAGCTGGCAACATGCCGTCCTAATTACTGTTTAGCTAACATCAAGACGGGATAACGACTGTTGAGCTGACAATATGACGAGATAACGACTGTTTAGCTGACAACATGACGTCCTAAAGACTGTTAAGCTGACAATATGACGAGATAACGACTGTTTAGCTTACAATATGAGCATCTAACGAGTATTTAGCTGGCAACATGCCGTCCTAATTACTGTTTAGCTAACATCAAGACGAGATAACGACAGTTTAGCTGACAACATGACGTCCTAAAGACTGTTAAGCTGACAATATGACGAGATAACGACTGTTTAGCTTACAATATGAGCATCTAACGAATATTTAGCTGGCAACATACCGTCCTAATTACTGTTTAGCTAACATCAAGACGAGATAACGACAGTTTAGCTGACAACATGACGTCCTAAAGACTGTTAAGCTGACAATATGACGAGATAACGACTGTTTAGCTTACAATATGAGCATCTAACGAATATTTAGCTGGCAGCATGCCGTCCTAATTACTGTTTAGCTAACATCAAGACGAGATAACGACAGTTTAGCTGACAACATGACGTCCTAAAGACTGTTAAGCTGACAATATGACGAGATAACGACTGTTTAGCTTACAATATGAGCATCTAACGAATATTTAGCTGGCAACATGCCGTCCTAATCACTGTTTAGCTAACATCAAGACGAGATAACGACAGTTTAGCTGACAACATGACGTCCTAAAGACTGTTAAGCTGACAATATGACGAGATAACGACTGTTTAGCTTACAATATGAGCATCTAACGAATATTTAGCTGGCAACATGCCGTCCTAATTACTGTTTAGCTAACATCAAGACGAGATAACGACAGTTTAGCTGACAATATGACGAGCAAACGGCTAGCTTACAATTTTACCGGGTCAAAAATCTTGCGATTTTCTCCTTACAAGGAAAAAGAAATCTCCCGACCCCGAATGATCCAGATGAATGATCGAAAAATTCGGTTTTGTCCCAACTGAACATCTTGACCTAAACGTCCCCACTGGGTATCCAAACAACTTCCTTTTTGAAAAGTTGAAAATGTGTCGCTATTTTCAAATATTTATATAAAATAAAAAAAATAGTGAAGAAAGACTAGTTCGCATGTCGAATAGAGGTCAAGGGGACTGTTGTCTTGGTGAGAGGGTTGTTGGGGGAAAAAATATTCTTCGGGTGAAAAGGGGTCGTTTTTAGAGCATTTTTTTTATTTATTACCTTTTCAATAAAGAAAAAAAAGCGGCCTCGATTTAATTATTTTAGCTATAAAACTGTTGGCTTTCTAATTCATTAAAGCCCTCCGCGAAGGGAGTTTATAATCTCCGTAAAAGATAATAGAATTGGAAAGCAAGTGTTAACTTGGTTCCCCAGACAATTATGATCTTTCAGGAGCAATTTCAATCTCCCCACTCCCCACTTTCAAGATGCTGTTAAAAAATATAGACAATGTGGCGAACTGTGACGTCGTGACGTCACGTCGATGAGACAAAAAGCGCAACTTCCCCAAATGCTGTTTCTTCAATTTTAACTGGCCGGTTTTCTTCATAAGCTTGTGAGTTTATTGCCTTTCTTGTCTTGGAAAAACTTGATAAAAGACAACAAATTAAATAAATTGGACACCACTATTTCACATCCTTCACTGTCTCCTTTGACGTTTTCTCCCTATTGTTCAATTTTTTTTTAATAACAAAGACATTTTTTAATTAATGTACGTTAAGAACGAACGATTATACTTTGAAGTCGGTTACAAAGGTTTATTAGGGTAATTCTATAGAACGTTATAACGAGATAACGACTGTTTAGCTGACAATATGAGCATCTAACGACTATTTAGCTGACAATGTGAGGATCTAACTACTATTTAGCTGACGATATGACGTTCTAATGGCTATTAAGCTGACAATATGACGAGATAACGACTGTTTAGCTGACAATGTGAGGATCTAACTACTATTTAGCTGACAATATGACGTCCTAATGACTGTTCAGCTGGCAATATGAGGTCCTAATGACTGTTTAACTGACAACACGACGTCCTAATGACTGTTTAGCTGATAATATGAGCATCTAACGACTGTTTAGCTGACAATGTGAGGATCTAACTACTAATTAGCTGACGATATTACGTCCTAATGACTGTTTAGCTGACAACATGACGCCCTAATGACTGTTTAGCTGGCAACATGACGTCCTAATGACTGTTTAGCTGACAATATCAGCATCAAACGACTATTTAGCTGGGAACATGACGTCCTACGAGTATTTACTGTTTAGCTAACCTCAAGACGAGATAACGACTGTTTAGCTGACAATATGATGTCCTAATGACTGTTTAGCTGATAATATGAGCATCTAACGACAGTTTAGCTGACAATGTGAGGATCTAACTACTATTTAGCTGACGATATTACGTCCTAATGACTGTTTAGCTGGCAATATGACGTCCTAATGACTGTTTAGCTGACAACATGACGTCCAAATGACTGTTTAGCTGATAATATGAGCATCCAACGACTATTTAGCTGGGCATATGACGTCCTAATGACTTTTCTCCCTATTGTGCAATTTTTTTAATAACAAAGACATTTTTTAATTACTGTACGTTAAGAACGAGCGATTAGACTTTGAAGTCGGTTACAAAGGTTTATTAGGGTAATTCTAAAGAAAGGTCGTTACGTAATCTGAAAGAAAGGAATAAAGGAAGGGAGGAAAAAGAAAAGTTGAAGGTCTATCCTCGGGGGCTTTTTTTTCTAGACCGTTTGAAAAACTTGCGGACAAGAAGGACCTGAGCTAATGTAGCGTAAAAACGGCGCAACATCCGAGCCGTAACTAACACCTCTTGTACAAACTAGTGAGAAAAAAAAATTTCAAGAAGACGTGCTACGTTTTCTTAAGCCTTGGAGAGCATTTACAGAATTTTAAAATAAATTGTTCGATAAGCTAGCTTTTCTCTAAGCAGATAATTTTTCAAGCGGCTTAAGTTTGGTTTAATTTTCGAAAAGAAAAATTTAATGTATTTGCTCCTTTTTCATTTAACCTCATAATTTTCCGGCGCTCCTCATCTACCTACTTTCGTTCCAGAAAACAACCTTTAACTGAATTTTCCGGCATTTTCCTCGATTTTTAGGCCAATTTGCTAGATTCTTAGTCGTTTCCTTCAGTTTTTCAACCTTGTTGGTTTTTTTTAGGTTTTTTGGTCAATAACCTTGGCGTTGTTGTGAGTGTTAGTAGCAAGTTGCGGTTCCGGCCAATGAGGGAAGAGCATTGGGAATTTGGGAAAGGTTAAGAGAGTAAAACAGTCCCTGAGGTTCCTAGTTTGTTTCCTTAAATTTTTGTGAACCTTTTAATCTTTTGGAAGTGGATAGTTTGTTGTGCTTTTTAAAGAATTTTTAAATTGTTTAAATTAATGTAAATGATTAAAATGGATTCTTGTTGTGAGAAGTTATTGGAGATGAAAACCGTCTATTTTGTGAGTTCATACTTTTTTCTTACTGTCTTTTGCCCCAGAATCAACCTTTTTAACGGATATTTCGTCGTTTTCCTCGCTTTTTAGTCTCAGGAAACCCTAATTTATGGGATTTCTGGACGCTTTCCTTTGTTTTTCGACAGAGAAGCACCTTTTTTATCAGGTTTTTGACCATTTTCTACGTTTTTGAGCTCTACAAAAACAATTATCTGTTTAGAAACGTTGATAAGAAACCCGCTGTTTACTTTCGGCTGCTTTTCTCTTTTTTGAAACCATGTTTTAAGTAGTTTTTCACAGTTTTTCTGCCAAAAAAATACCTCTGGGAGGGAGAGGTAGACATTTTCTCAAAGAGAAACCCCCACTTTTATCGAATTTCAGTTTTCTAATTTTCTGGCGGTGAACTACCTCTTTCCTCCTTCTAAAATTGGTGCTTTTTTATCGGTTTTTTTGGCGTTTTCCTCAGTTTTGTGGTCGGTAAAAAATTGTTTTCTGACTGCAGCGTGGAAAAACGTCTTCCCTGGTATGTAAATTTTAAAAATTTAACTTTCTCATTATTCGACATTAAGGTAATCTGGTCGAATTAAGGTGGTGTTACCAAGATTTTCATTAATCCGGAACTATTAATCCAGTTGGTATCGGTTCGGTAATTACAATCTAACGGAGTCGTGTTACTCCCCAAGGTTGGGAGGTTGTCAAGAGCCCTATCGAAATTATACCTATCACTTGTTCAACTAAAATCAATATTCTGTAATTAATTGCGCATCTATTCTGCTTCCGTTCTCCAGCTCAAAAAAAACTTTATTTTTGTATGAATTATGGATCAGCTAAACATAAATATCAAACTGTCAACACAAGCATGACGCTCGTAAACGCATAAACCTTTTTTCCTCCCCTGCTCGTTTTTTTCCCCTGCATTATTGACGAAGAGTCTCCCCTCGGCTTTTAGCCGACGCTAATTACCAGCTTTTTTGCACGTGGAAAACTCTTTTTGAAAATTCAAAAATTGTTTTCAACCACCAACCGAAAAAGTCGGCGCTATTGAATTATTCAAAAGGCTCTGAAGAAGATGAAGAAGTCGCTACAACTTTAATACATGAACCACTTTGTCAGAGCCACTATGAGAATTACATTTACATTATGTACCCTGACTCTTATCTCTCAAAACCCTCACACTTTCCACAAACGGTTTTCCCGAGATTCACAACCGACATATCACAAAAGAAGAAAACTTACTATTTACAGAAGAAAATCGACATCCAACTTATTTCTAAAAAATTTTTCTAACTTTAATTTATTATTGTTAGCAAAGGACAACCTCATAGTAGAGTCTGCGAATTGATTACCAAGTTATGATAATAGTTCAAGTTTTCCCTATCCGGTTATTACTCCTATTCAATGCCCTTTCCACTAAATTTCAAACTTTTGAAACATTATTAAATGTTTATTACATTTTAATGAAATTAATAGAGAGTTTCAGAGAATAGTAATTTGCCCTTCCCGTATACGAGTCGTGCCCTTCCCGAGGGTGAGTCACCCAAGGTCATACGGAATCGTTATACTGACTGAGCTGAGTCGTATACGTGAACGACTCACTTCCCGACTCCAAGTGAGGTTATATTTTACGAAGGTTATTTTGTTATCTGAAGTTTCAGGTTCGGAAATAAACTAGTTTCTCAACAAATTGGCTAAAATCGAAGAAAGATATCGATTCCGTACTTTTTGGGAGGATTTACGAAGTTAAAATTAAAAAACTATCAAGGAAACCCATGCTAAGTGAAAATTGGCGGGAACGTTTTTGGGATAGGTAATTTCTATGTGCTGTTATAGTTAATCAGGAAAACCTTGTTTCGATTCATGAATTTGCTCTAGTGAGAACATTGTGTACTAACTGAGTCGGAACGACTCCCTGAAACTGGGATATAAAACGAGAAGACCTTTCCCGTTTTGTGAGTCGTATACTAGAAGGGAAAATTACGATTCCCTGAAACTCTCCAATAATGAAAACTTATCTGTGAGGTTATCAGGGAGGTCAGGGGTTCAATCCCCGGGCTGTTTAGGATTTTTTAATTGAAACTATTTCCTGAAAAAATTTCAACATAGTTAAGTAGGCTCGGGTGGCTATATGGCGAAAGCCGGTTGTGCTCAAATGAGAACAGTAGCTTACTTATTTACGTGTTTTAAATAAAAGAGTTTCGAAGTGATTTATGGTCGGTTCTTGTGGTTCCTGTGGCTCAAGTCCAATAGCTATTTGTCCCTGCCTTTAGCTCCCATCGTTTGAAGCATAACCAGAAGCCTCCCCCTCCCCCCCCCCCTCTTTCCTATAACCACCCTCATTTTTCGTAAATCGATATAGACGACCGTTCATTCGACCTCTGTCTGAAAATGATAAATACCTCCATCCTTGGTAAAATACACGGAAATCGTTATAAAAAAGGGCTTTAAAAGGGGGGTGGATAAGAAAATTCACGTTGTGCGTGCCTAATAAAGTCTTATTGGTATCGTTAAATGTGCGTTACGACTGTTTTAAAACGAGGAAAAGCAAAAGTTTTGAGGATAAATTACGGAATTATGTCAGTTCTGAGAAATGGAGGGGTTTTTCTAAAATTGGACTCGCGGGGATGAGTATTATCCTAAGGCCGACTGATTAGACTAAATTCCACCTTGCAGATTTTTGTTTTAACAGCAATTAAATCCGATCCCAGGGGCAGACTATTTTTTATCCGCCTGCTAACATCCCCACAGCCAAGAAAAACTGTTTTCCTAAGTATATCTGACGAGAAACAATCATTTTTGGCGTTTTCCACTCGTTTTCGAGGTTTTCCTCGAACGCAAGAAACGCGCGTTTTTAGCGGTTTTTCGAATTTTATTCATCTTCAGCCCCCAATGAACAAAATGATTGTGAATCATTGAAATCTGAGTAAAAAGATAAAAGCGGTTGATAGTTGAAACATTGATGATAAATCACGATAGCCGATAGTAACATTTCCGTCGACGCAGAAACTGTTTTGCCGTCGTGACCGCGCCCGGATATTAAAGATGTCATTCTGTCGATAAATCTGTCCGTTAAATCGGATGCACTTAGGCCCTGTTTCGGATCAACGCCTAATTTGACATGACCGCATGGAATCGCCTACCATTTGGGAAATTGTTGAAAAATTAAGCAATTCTCGCTAACACCGGTCTCGTTTATTGCTTGAATTTATGATGAGGGAAAGCTTTCAAGAAGCACGTCGGCTCCGGGCGGAGAGACCCTCCCAAAACAGCCCTTTAGGATAACGCATTTTGAATTTATTCCTTTTTTTAAACTTTTTTAAAAGCGGGGAAAATGTTTATTTTACAAAAAACTGGAGAGGACTAATGAGTAGGATGATGCAATTGTAAATGTTTTGTTGTTTGAACTGCACAGCAAATAATGAAAGGGTCATAGCAAAAAGCAGATATGGAATTGTCATCACTGAAAACGTTCCATGTTTTGTTTAGGATTAGGGTTCGATCTCTCATGGGATGGCGATGTTAGCGCAATTATTTCCTCCGAAATTGCCGCCTCGTGTGGGCTCGAAACGGCTTCCACTAACGGTTCAACTCCGTCTTGATTACCGGATTCTGGACAATTGGTTGATTACTTTCGGAAAGGATCATTAGGAACTACATTTCAGATCGTTATTTTTCACTTCAAATCCACACGTTTCTGATTGATTTCTTGTTCTAGATTTAGTTTTCGGTATAAATATTGACATTGGGGGAAGATCAGAAGCGGGCAATCTGCCACCTCCCCACAACTGCTACAAGGGCTCTCCCGTTAAGTCTCATGGGGTTGCTCTGAAACACTCAGTCAACTATTAATGAGTTACCACATCCGCGTTAGAAATGTCTGTCAACGCCGGACAATTTATACCCCCTCACTTATTAATCAAAAATTGTCTTCCCAAGATTAATTCGCAAATTGCGTTCAACCGAAGTTTTCTTTGGGGACCTTCTCGTGTGAAAGAATCGCGTGAAGCTTTCCGCGTTAACTTGTTAATTACTGGTTTGACTTATTTTAAACTTCTATTTTTTAAATGAAGCAAAAGGCTTATCAAGACTTATTTGCATACAGCACTGCCTATCTGATCAGGGAGTGAAAGGCGGGACCACGTCGACAATTACTTGTTGTAGAAATGTGTATTTGAGGCAATCTTGATCTTTCAACCCCTTCGCCCACTCAGGTTTGTTTGCGGAGCCTTAACTTACTTGACTGGATGGAAAACCACCTTTTCCTCCTTTTGTTTAATTAACGTAGGGACTAATTAGGAGATTTTCCCTTAAAAAGTTAAATTAAATTCTGCCCTTTTTTTTCCGAATTCTTACAAGACTCCTGAAATAACTTCCTCACAAATTTTGATTCAAACACTGGGGCCAAACCCTCCAAAAATAGAAAGTTTCAGGGAATCGTAATTTGCCCTTCCCGTATCCGATTGAGCTGAGTCGTATACGTGATCGACTCACTTCCCGACTCCGAGTAAGGTTATATTTTACGAAGGTTATTTTGTTATCTCAAGTTTCGGCTTCGGAAATCAACTAGTTTTTCTACAGATTGGCTAAAATCGAAAGAGAAAATTAATTCCGTACTTTTTGTAAGGATTTTGGAAGTTAAAATTAAAAAACTATCAAGGAAACTTTATACCCACGCTAAGTGAAAATTGGCGGGAGCGTTTTAGGGATAGGTAATTTCTATGTGCTGTTACAGTTAATCAGAAAAATCATGTTTCGATTCATGAATTTGCTCTAGTGAGAACATTGTGAACTAACTGAGTCGGAACGACTCCCTGGGTTATAATGCCTCTACTAGAGGACCTTTCCTGTTTTGTGAGTCGTGTACGTCAAGGTCAAATTACGATTCCCTGAAACTCTAATTTCTTAAAGAAAAATTACGTGATTGCGTTTTTCTGGGGTTTTATTTCAAAAACTACTTTTTTAGCGGATTTTTGGTCGATTTTATCGTTTTTCTGTCCCAAAAAATCCCTCAACAACCTATAATATAATAATAACCTATAATATAATATATAAAATTAAAAAACTATCAAGGAAACCCATGAAAAGTGAAAATTGGCGGGAACTTTTTTGGGATAGGTAATTTCTATGTGCTGTTATATTTAATCAGAAAAACCATGTTTCGATTCATGAATTTGCTCTAGTGAGAACATTGTGAACTAACTGAGTCGGAACGACTCCCTGAAACTGGGTTATAATGCCTCTACTAGAGGACCTTTCCCGTTTTGTGAGTCGTGTACGTCAAGGGCAAATTACGATTTCCTGAAACTCTAATTTCTTAAAGAAAAATTACGTGATTGCGTTTTATTTCAAAAACTACTTTTTAGCGGATTTTTGGTCGATATTATCGATTTTCTGTCCCAAAAAAATCCCTCAACAACCACCTTTTGACCACATTTTTTAGGTTTTCTGAACGGTTTCCACATTTTTAATGTGGATTTAATGTGCCGGAGAGAGAAAAAAAAAAATTATTTTAGGCCAGAAACACCCTTTTCTACGATTTTTCTTCTCTTTTTATTTTCTTGTAGAGAATTTTAAGGGATTTGGAAGGGTCCCCATTTGCTGACTTCGGCCCTACCAAAAACGCTAATTTATGATAAACATTTTACGCTAAAAATGTACAATAAAATGAAATATCTGTCACTTTTCATATCAAAGTTGTGGAGTATAGATTTTTTTATGTCTAAAAATGTAGGGTAATTACGTTAGGTTAATTCATGAAAAAAAAAGGGAAAAAAGCAATTCCAGGGCTTTAGACCTGTTGTGAAAGACAGCATGTTTCAACGTGCAGTCTGACTCCATTTGCATCCGTTTTGCATATTTTTTAAAAAATGGAAACATCCTCTTTTTTCACACCCATAAAATATCTTTTTGTCAATTCTTTCTCACAGTTTGCTTTTTTTTTTTCCTTCTAATATTAAAGAAAAGTAGACAATGAGGCCACTTTCTGTCCATTGGACCGGTAAAATGACAAGGAGTGCAGCCGAAGGGAAGAAAAAAAAAAAGGTTTAGAGAAATAAAAGCGGTTTAAGAGAAAAAGAAGAAGTGCCATCTCCCCCTCTTTCGAGTGGCTATTGTTCGCAGGCACATGACTAATAATTGCGTCCACACCTCGATTTTAAAAGCAAAAGAACTTCCGCTTTCTCAAAAAAACATTAAAATTTTACAACTTCAATTCCAGTAATCGTTTAAATAATGAGGCATCATCTTTAATTTCCTTTTTCCCTGTCTTCCTATCTTTTAGCCATTTTACGGGTTCGCGTTAAAGTGACGATGTTTACGATGGATATAAAATAAAGGAAGTCTTTAAAATTCGACAGCTTTAAGGATTTTTTAAGGGGAAAACTTTTTTAAGGCTGTAAACAATGAATTTTATAAATTACTTCGTCAAAGAGTCTTTTTTCTAGATGAGGCAAGCCTTTTTTTTTAACTTCCTTAAAGAAGTTATTGAGATACCCTCGACGTCGGGTTTTTGGGGAAGGGTCTTCCAGACCCGGAGGGTCAATTCGAATATTGATCTTTACCGATCTCAACTTTGTCTGTGGTGCCGGCCGTCCGTCCGTTTCATCCGATTTTCACCAAATTTTCACACCTTTAGCCGGCGAAGAAGAATGTAACGAGGCCGATTTTTGAATTTCGAAAAAATGTCGGTTTGAAATTTTAAAAAATTCGCTGCGGCCGAACCGTTGGTCCGATTTTACCAAATTTTCACCAATTACTCCTTATATTTTTTACGAATTTTCGGTGTAAAAAAATTTGCTACTTTTTAATTATAATTTTTTTTAGTAGGGAGAAATTTCATACTTCTACCCATTACGAGAGGCACATCCGTAGGCCAAAGAGCCCATTATTTCTACCTTGACAGTTGAAAAAATTTTCGAAAAAAATAACTTGAAAAATTTCTAAAAAAAAAAAAAACAAACAGACAAAAAAAAAGCGCAAATTTAAAAACGAAAACCCGGAAAATTAAAAAAAACTCGGAAAATTAAAAAAAAATCGGAAAATTTATCTAAAAAAAAAAAATAGAAAACTTGGAAAAATTTCGAAAAAAAAAAACTTCCTACTCCCTTTTACTTTCCCTCCCTTATGCTCGTCATACTTTCGTTCCCTTATACTTCCCCTCTGTAATACTTCCCCTCCCATAACTTACCCCTCCTTTGTACGTCCCCTCCATTATAATTCCCCTCCTATATTGTTACTTCTCTTTAAGGAAGTTTTCGTTGGAAGCTCTTCAAACCAGTAGGTACTTTTTTTTAAATAAATTAATAAAGTTGGCGTAAAATAAAAAAAAAGGTGTCTTCAAAAACCAATATATTCACCCATCAATTTTTCATTTCAATGAAAACACCCTGATTGTCAATAGCTCTAGGTAATATTGCCCTGAGTTTATATGAACATTCCATCCCGAGTATCCAATACATTCCTCAAATTCTGCGTGATTATATTTATTTGATGAAGTTTTAACAAGGACATTTTTTTTGCGTGGAAAAATGACTTAAAGTAAATGTTTTTGTTTAATCGAAACCCGTAGCTGGGAAGTCTTAATTGAGAAAAAGGTAAATAAATAGGAAACTATGGTCACCCGCGTAAATACGGATGTGATCGAGGGTTCGGAGAGGGAGTTTCGTAATTATATTTCGCCGGAAGAGCAATCGCTTGGGTAAATATTGAGTTTTCCCTAACTCCTGAAATTATTTCCCTTTTTTCTATCGACCGAAAGAAACACTTTATCCACTCAGGGTGAATTAAGTCGTAGAAACTGAAGGGGGGTTCGAGTGGAATATTGCAATTTAGGCTATTGGCTGATTTTGAAGAGGTGAAAGGCTCATTAAGCAAGGTCTCCGGCGTCCGATAGGCATGAGAGGGTTCTTCAGTACCCGCGACACCACTCGGATGCTAAATGAACTATTCAGATCGTGAGGGAGGGCTCCCCAATTAGTTGAATTCCTTCTTAATTAACTTCGTTTTGTCGTAACCAAGAAGGTACGTGAGACAGTTCCAAATTATAAAATTTAATCATTTTTACAACATCCACCGGAATTATTAAACATATGAATAGGAAATTGTGCCTTTTGCACCTGGGAAAAGCGTATGTTAAATCTAGCGGAAACGCTAAGGGAAGATTCTCCCTTTTCGTAATAAATTATTCATTCTTCGCCTCGACATCTTGAACTTTAGATTCATCCACCCCTAATTTAAACCCATGTTCCGATTATCCGTTTTTAACAGTTTCTCCCTTAAAAAGCGATTGTCTCATGTCTTTCACTCTAAAACTACCATCATCTGAAAATAAATGTTGACATTTTCTAAATTTTATTGTGTTTTTAGGCTCTTTTTAACTTATTTTTCATCAGGAAGATTAGAGAAAACTTCTAATACAATGTTCCTTCACAAAATACCGTAGAAAACTCCTAAAACATCCAGGAAAACTATTAAAAAGTACAGGTTTGAAGAGCTTCCAACGAAAACTTCCTTAAAGAGAAGTATCTATATAGGAGGGGAAGTATAACGGAGGGGACTTAAAACGTAGTGGGAAGTATATGGAGGGGAAGTATAACGGAGTGGGAAAATATGGGAGGGGAAGTATAACGGAGTAGGAAGTATATGGGAGGGGAAGTATAACGGAGGGGGAAGTATAACGGAGGGGAAGTATAAATGAGGGGAAGTATATGGGAGGAGGAAGTTTAAGTGAGGGGTAGTATAACAGAGCGTGAAGTGTAATAGAGGGGGAAGGGAACGAAAGTATAAGGAAGGGGATGTAGTAGGGAGGGAAAGTATAAAGGAGAATTTTCCAAGTTTGTTTTTTCGAAAAATTTTCTAAGTTTTTTTGTCAAAAAAAATTTATTTTTCGAAAAATTTTCCGGGTTTTTCTTTTTTTTTTTTGAAAAATTTTTAAGTTCTTTTTTTCGAAAAATTTTTGAAGTGTCAAGGTAGAAATAATGGGCTCTTTGGCCTAGGGATGTGCCTCTCGTAAAGGGTAGAAGTACGAAATTTCTCCCTACTAAAAAAAAATTAATAATTTAAAAAGTCGCAATTTTTTTACACCAAAAATTCTTAAAAAATATAAGGAGTAATTGGTGAAAATCGGATTAACGGTTCGGCCGCAGCGAATTTTTTAAAATTTCAAAGAGACTATCTCCGCCATTTTTTCGAAATTCAAAAATCGCCCTCGTTACATTCTTCTTCACCGGCTAAAGAAATTTTGGTGAAAATTTGGTGAAAATCGGATGAAAACTGTGGCCGTAAAGTGTTCCGGAAAAAATGCTACGGACGGCCGGACGGCACCACAGACAAAGTTGAGATCGGTAAAGATCAATATTCGATTCGGAAGACCCTTCCCCAAAAACCCCACGTCGAGGGTATCGCAATAACTTCTTTAAGGAAGTTAATACGATGAAATTGTACACTCCGGAAAGAAAAATTGAGAAAACGCCCTAAAATCAGATTTCAAGTTGATTTGACTATACTTCCATTTTGACAACTTTAAAAAATGTCAAATTTTAGCGTTTTTCGCGCTAAAATCCGTTAAAATCGACCTAAGAGACTTTTTTTTTATTCCGCTTATTTTTGTCCAAAGATTCCAATTATCACAAATTCAAGCATCATCGCATTCTGTCATCGCTAACGGCCTTTTTTCAAGTTGTAACCCAATCTCTTCAGAAATGAAAATTAGCGATTTTTAACGAAATTTTTCTTTCGGACAATAAATTTTGATAGAGCTACAGCGTCTTTTGTAGTTGTGAATCAAAATTTTTCGTTGTTTTTCTCGGATTTTTGGCCCTTTTTTCCAGCACAGAAAACTCTTTATTAATTTTTAGGTACTTTTCTTCAGTATTTTAACGCAAAGACTCTTTTTATAGCGGTTTTTAACTATTCCAACTATACAACATAAAAAGGAACGAATGAATTGTACGGACTTGCAGTTTTAATTAGTTTCTCTCCTTTACTTCCACATTGTGCACCAAATTAAGACTTTAATTTATTCGAAATTGAATACAGTTCTTAATTAAGGTTTTTTTTAGCTGAATAGTTTTTTGAAAAAGGGTCAAGGTAGTAAATAATTTGGGTTCTGTTCGGATTTATTTTTTGAAAAGGAAAATAAATTTCTTTAAAGGAAGCCGAGGCGATAACTAAGCCCTCCGAGTGTAAAGGTGAAACAGGAGAGTCATTAATTTAGATTAAGGAAGTTAGCCTCAAGTCTAATGTACTCCAGCGGTCAGCTAACTCGATAGACTTCATCCAGCTTGAATAATTACATCAGGAAGACATTTTTTTCCTAACACCCCCTATCTCAAACCTTCCCCAACGGAAAGGCCATTATGCAGCGTTCAAATCGAAATTCCATTCACGTTAAAGAAGATTAAATTCATAATGCCACAACCTTGTCAACCTGTATTAAACACTCAGTAAATATTAAGTTTCACAATCTTTCATTTTAATTAAAAATTAAATTAATTTTACAACAAAAATTTCCACGTCGTAAGTTAAGAATAAATATTTCATGTGGTGCTAAAATCAGATTAACGTTGGTGAGCCAATCGGTAAAGGAGGCTAGTTTATGTTTCGGCTTTATTGGTATCCCGAAGTAATGTACAGGAAAACACTATTTTCTATCCCTTTTCTCCAATCACGCTGGTAAAATACCCTTTTTGACGGCCACAAGAGGATAAAAAAGGTTTTTTTTCCTGATCAAATAGTAATCTTGGCTGGGAAAAAATGAGATTGTATTGAGTTAAAACAATTTTTTTTACGATAATGTAAAAATGTTTTGATATGTAATGGGGACGTGGGAGTCTCTGAGGTAATAGGTATCTTTCTTGGCGTAACGTCGAGAGATAAGAAATAAGCGAAGTTCCCTCCTGGGATGTCTTTTTTTCTAACTTAAAACTGCATTTTATCATCATATTATGAAATTGCTTGTTTAAAATAAAAAGACTTTTTATTTCGCCGTCAATTTTTAGAACATGTGAAATTATTATAAATGAAATTGAAGTTTGAATGGGGGTTTTGAGAAGAGTGAAATGAAACTCATAAAACAAAAGGAGCTCTCATAAAACTTGTACGTTGTAATTGCCAGGACAACTTTTCGTTTTCTCATCCTCCCCTTATTTTTCGAGTGGGTAACTTTTTTTTTGGAGAGGGGGGCTAAAAATGTCTTTTGTGTTGCTTTTATATTTCGCTCTGTCAAGCGATTTATCGTAACACCAGGCGTATCAAAAAAATTACTGTTTTGACGTGTATTTTTTTATCCCTCATCTTAAAATAAAAGAAACACTCTTTTTGATTAGATTCAAAGGCGATGTACTGGCGTAGTTCCCATGTGGGGAAAACAAAAAAAAATATTCTTGGGAGTTTTTCTCAGTTAATAGCGTAAAAAACACCTCTTTTAACTTCCTTAAAGAAGTTACTGTGATACCCTCCACGTCGGGTTTTTGGGGAAGGCCGGGTCAATTCGAATATTGATCTTTACCGATCTCAACTTTGTCTGTGGCTCCGGCCGGCCGTCCGTAGCATTTTTTTCCGGAACACTTTACGGCCACAGTTTTCATCCGATTTTCGCCAAATTTTCACCCAAATTCTTTAGCCGGTGAAGAAGAAGAAATGAAAAAGAAGAATTTCGAAAAAATGGCGGAGATATGTCTGTTTGAAATTTTAAAAATTCGCTGCGGCCGAACCGTTGGTCCGATTTTCACCAAATTTTCACCAACTACTCCTTATATTTTTTGCGAATTTTTGGTGTAAAAAAATTGCCACTTTTTAATTATTATTTTTTTTAAGTAGGGAGAAATTTCGTACTTCTACCCATTACGAGAGGCACATCCGTAGGCCAAAGAGCCCATTATTTCTACCTTGACACTTAAGGAAATTTCGAAAATAGAACTTAAAAAATTTTCCAAAAAAAACGCAAGTTTAAAAAAGAAAACTCGGAAAATAAAAAAATAAACTCGGAAAATTTAAAAAAAAAAACTTATAAAATTTCTTGAAAAAACTTAGAAAATTTTTCGAAAAAACAAACTTGAAAAGTTTTTCGAAAAAAAAAGAAAACTTGCAAATTTTCGAAAAAAAAAAATTTCCCCCCTTATACTTCCCCTCCTTTATACTTTCGTCCCCTATACTTCCCCCTCCGTTATACTTTCCCTGACTTATACTTCCCCCTCCGTTATACTTTCCCTGACTTATACTTCCCCTCCGTTATACTTTCCCTGACTTATACTTCCCCCTCCGTTATACTTTCCCTGACTTATACTTCCCCCTCCGTTGTACGTCCCCACCGGTATACTTCCCCCTCCTACATTGTTACTTCTCTTTAAGGAAGTTTTCGTTGGAAGCTCTTCAAACAAGTACCTACTTTAAGTTGTTTTATCGATTTTTTTCGTACACGAGCCTACCTGATTTTAAGGGGTTCTTTCAGACGGAGAATTTCCTTCTTTCCGAACTTGTTGGAGTTTTCCCAGAAATCCACAATTTTATTATTTTTTGTTTTTTCCCGCAGCCATTGATACTACCCCGTCACAGAAAAAACGCTCGATTTCCCGGACTTTAGGGCGCTGTTCTCAATTTTATTGTTTAGCCCACAAACAACATTTTTACCATTTTTTCAGGAGTATTGATCAAAAGCGTCGTGAATACCACTGAAAAGGGGATTTTATGGCAGATAAATCAGAAAAACTATTAAAAATTTCGGAAAACTGGGGTTTTTCAGATGAAATAAGGAAAACATCTTAAATTTTTTAGCCGAGAAAAGGGAAATAACCAAAAATTTGGTATATAATATTTTTATATAATAATTTGGTCAAATTGAGAAACTTCGAACTTTTTAAATAAATTTTATTTTCTAGCATTAAATAACCGTTAACATAAATAAATCAATTAGTTTAGAAATTGGTCAGTGATTCATGTAAAAAAGTAGTCGAGTACGGTCAAACTTGGATTTTATTTCCTTTATATAAAAAAAAAAACTCGAGATAACAAGTCGTTAGCCACTAATGAGTGAAGCCTCTCAGACCCTCTTACGATAATGAATAACGAGTGGTTATCCGTAGATATCCCGTTTGAGCTACGTTGGTTTAAAAATTGTAAATACATTTTCGATTCCAACATGGTAAACTTCCAATTACGCAATATGCACGGGGTTGGGTGGTATTGAAGTCGTGCGGAATTATTGCCTTGTAACCCCCATTAAAATCCCACGTCCACCAAGGATAGGGCGATACAATACCTACTCTAATTCCTAGGGGCTTAAACAACATCGATAATTGACACTGGAAGGATTAAATCCGAACCGTTAAACCTTTCGTCGATAGTCGATACCAACGTAATAAGTTTTTTATTTACACAATTTTATTAATTTTATTATTTTTAAGGCTATGGAAAACCGGATTAGTAATTTTACAATTATTAGCAATTTTATTTTTTTTCCTCAAGAAAAGTAGAAAACCACAAAAAATCGAAAATTGGCGTCGTAAACGAAAGTATTGGTATGTAGAGCTTCCAACGAAACTTCCTTAAAGAGAAGTAACAATATAGGAGGGGGAAGTATAACGGAGAGGACAAATAACGGAGGGGGAAGTATAAGTCAGGGGAAGGATAACAGAGAAGGAAGTATAACGGAGGGGACAAATAACGTAGGGGGAAGTATAACGGAGGGGACAAATAACGTAGGGGGAAGTATAACGGAGGGGACAAATAACGTAGGGGGAAGTATAACGGAGGGGACAAATAACGTAGGGGAAGTATAAGTCAGGGGAAGGATAACAGAGGGGGAAGTATAACGGAGGGGACAAAAATAACGTGGGGGAAGTATAAGTCAGGGGAAGGATAACAGAGGGGAAAGTATAACGGAGGGGGAAGTATAACGAAGGGAGGGAAAGTATAACGAAGGGAGGGAAAGTATAAAGGTTGAGAGAGTATAAGGGAGGGGAAGTATAACGGAGGGGACAAATAACGTAGGGGGAAGTATAACGGAGGGGACAAATAACGTAGGGGGAAGTATAACGGAGGGGACAAATAACGTAGGGGGAAGTATAAGTCAGGGGAAGGATAACAGAGGGGGAAGTATAACGGAGGGGACAAAAATAACGTGGGGGGAAGTATAAGTCAGGGGAAGGATAACAGAGGGGGAAGTATAACGGTGGGGACAAATAACGTAGGGGGAAGTATAAGTCAGGGGAAGGATAACAGAGGGGGAAGTATAACGGAGGGGACAAATAACGTAGGGGGAAGTATAAGTCAGGGGAAGGATAACAGAGGGGAAAGTATAACGGAGGGGGAAGTATAACGAAGGGAGGGAAAGTATAACGAAGGGAGGGAAAGTATAAAGGTTGAGAGAGTATAAGGGAGGGGAAGTGTAAGGGAGGGGAAGTATAAGGGAAGGTAAGTTTTTTTTCGAAAAATTTTCCAAGTTTTATTTATTTTCGAAAAATTTTCCGGGTTTTCTTTCTTAAATTTGCGCTTTTTTTAAAATTTTTTAAGTTCTTTTTTTCGAAAATTTTTTAAGTGTCAAGGTAGAAATAATGGCTCTTTGGCCTAGGAATGTGCTTCTCTTATGGGTAGAAGTATGAAATTTCTCCCTACTAAAAAAAATAATAATTAAAAAGTGGCAATTTTTTTACACCAAAAATATAAGGGGTAATTGGTGAAAATTTGTTGAAAATCGAACTAACGTTTCGGCCGCAGCGAATTTTTTAAAATTTCAAACAGATATATCTCCGCCATTTTTTCGAAATTCAAAAATCGCCCTCTTTACATTCTTCTTCACCGGCTAAAGAAATTTGTGTGAAAATTTGGTGAAAATCGGATGAAAACTGTGGCCGTAAAGTGTTCCGGAAAAAAATGCTACGGCCGGCCGGCACCACAGACATAGTTAAGATCGGTAGAGATCCATATTCGAATTTATCCTCCGGGGTCTGGAAGACTCTTCACCAAAAACCCGACGTTGAGAGTATCACAATAACCTCTTTAAGGAAAAATTAAATGAGTATTCGTCCGAGCGTAAGTTTAACCATTTGACAGGGGTGAGTCGAAGACCTGATTTTTTTTATTAAATCGTGATACTCTAAAATTCGTGTTAAGGGTCGTAAACTACAACAAAACGTTGCCAAATTATTTCACATGCTATATATCAAGCTGAAAGAGTTAGCACTTGTTCATGGTATGTCTGTTCCAAACTGAAATACGATCTCCTCCCTCTCTAACCTAGCGTGAAACTCTAAAGAGGGCGATGGTGATGGAGATTACGGGGGAAGGAAGGGGAGAGAAAGGTGGAAGGTAGAGTAGAAACGTCGTGGATTTAACCTTTGAACAGGAGAGTAAATATAAATCAAACAGAACTGAGAGGGAGCGCAATCGACTGAGAATTGAAGAACAGGTTTACAGAATAAGTCAACGTTCCCTAATGTTCAAAAATAAAATTGTTTAAACCTATTGATATCTTTAAACCTCATAAAAAATAAAAGAAATTCTTCTTGTAATCATTATTTTTTTTAATAAATGTCGAAAACTCAAAAGTTTAAGCAAAATTAATGAAAAAAGCTATTCCACATGAAATATCCGTAAAATTAAACATTTTTTTTTACATGTTTAATATTTAGCGGAATAATAGTGATAAATGTTTTATTTATAAACGCTGAATGCTCGGGTGGAGTATGAAATGAAATAATTTCCGGATCGCATTGAGGGGAAAAGGGCCGCAACTTTCGCATAAGCGGGAATCCGGCCAACTATTTTTTCGCTTCCCCAACAGTTTTGAGAGAGAGGCAGAGGAAAAAAAATTTCGTTTGAAACTCGTTTATTAAATTAAATTCTTGGATGTTAATAAATTGAAATTTTTTTGAAATGTAATTTTTTTTTAATTCAGAAAATAACGCAACCTGTTCAACCTTGTCCGTCCGCAGCATTTTTTCCGGAACACTTTACGGCCACAGTTTTCAACCGATTTTCATCAAATTTTCTTTAACATACTAACGAGGCGATTTTTCACTTTCGAAAAAATGGTGGAGATATGTCTGTTTGAAATTTTAAAAAATTCGCTGCGGCCGAACCGTTGGTCCGATTTTCACCAAATTTTCACCAATTACTCCTTATATTTTTGACGAATTTTTGGTGTAAAAAAATTGCCACTTTTTAATAATAATTTTTTTACTTCCTTAAAGAAGTTATTTTAGTAGGGAGAAATTTCATGCTTCTACCCATTACGAGAGGCACATCCCTAAGCCAAACATCCCATTATTTCTACCTTGACACTTGAAAAAATTTTCGAAAAAAAAAACTTAGCAATTTTTTAGGAAAAAAAGCGCAAATTTAAAAAAGAAAACCCCGGGAATTTTTCGAAAAAAAAAACTCGGAAAATTTTTCAAAAAAAATAATCTCGGAAAATTAAAAAAAAAACGGAACATTTTTCAAAAAAAAAACTTCCCCCTCCGTTGTACCCCCCCTCGTTATACATCCCCCTCCTATATTGTTACTTCTCTTTAAGGAAGATTTCGTTGGAAGCTCTTCAAACCAGTACTTTTAGCAGCGGTGGTGGAAAACAAATTCTCGGATTTCCTAGTCCTTGGCCAGGAATCATCTTTTTGTGTTTTCTAAGCGTTTATTCTCTTCCATACGTGCAACCACTTTATTTTCGGGTGTTTTCTACGGTGTTTTGGCCATTAAACACCTTGAAAATTCTCTAGGTGTTTTCTATACAGGGTGCACCCTTTTCAAAAGTCTTTTTTCCGCCTTTAGAACACAGATATGTGTAGTAAATTAGCTTCAAAGTACGAGGAAATTTAGGTACTCAATGTGTCGTCGACATTTGTAGTACTCTAGTAAAGTCAAGGATCTTAGCGCTACCTTGGTTGCGGTTTCGTCGGTTTTGGATGTTGAGACTGGGTGAGAATTCATTAGCAACGGTTTCCCTCCGGCTCCACTTCATCCCCACTCCTTCACTTTTCTAATTAGAAAACTGAAACCGTCTGTTTGTTCTCAAAATATTAACCATATCTTATATTAAAATCTAAAACACCTCAATTTTATATATTTTCTATAATCCATCAAATGGTTTACGGTGAATTGTTGAAAAAATTTTTTGTCCGGTTAATCTGCTCATTGTATACTTCTGAGTGGACCTCATTTTTCACAACTTATGACGAGCTTTTGTGTCCGGACAGGCGCCTGTAGTGGGTGGAAGAATTAAAGGATCCGCAGGTGAAAACAGCAATATGCAAATGAAGCGCCACAATGGAAAGCTTGATTTCAAAAGTCGACCCCTACTCCCTTTTTTTTCTACCCTAAAAAAGTAATAAATTTCATCAGCTTCGTTAACCTTTTCACCCCCTCCGCTCCTATGCTTTTTTTTTAATTTTCAAGAGTCCAGTAAAAATGCTGGAAACAATAAAATTCATCAAATCCTTTCGGAATTGTAACCTTTTTTAAATTCGGGACTGAAGAAGAGCAATAAAGATAATTAGTTTTTCTAACACCCTTTTGTTTAAACAAAAAGAAGTCGTTATACATTTTTTCCGACAATTCTAATAAAAATCATGACAGAAAGTCTTAATGCTAGATGCCACCAGGAGTCTTCATGCGAAGAAAGAGTGCTTGTTTGAACTTTGAAGAGGTTCCAACGAAAACTTCCTTAAAGAGAAGTAACAATATAGGAGGGGGAAGTATAACAGAGGGGGAAGTATAACGAAGGATACACTTCCTCCTTCGGGACCGAAAGTATAAAGATGGGAGGGAAAGTATAAAGGAGTGGGAAGTATAAGGGAGGGGAAGTATAAAGAGGGGGAAGTTTTTTTTTTTCGAAAAATTTTCCAACAGACAAAGTTGAGATCGTTAAAGATCAAATTGAACCTCCGGGGTCTGGAAGACCCTTTCCAAAAAACCTGACGTCGAGGGTATCACAATAACTTGTTTATGGAAGTTAAAAAACGCAGAAGATTTTGAAGTTTTTATTAAGCATGTGTTTAGTTTTTAGAAATTTTTTTTTCATTTCATTTGAGAAATTATTGAGAGTATTTGGTTTTTGTATAGTTCGATGTTTCTTTTGAGGATGTTTTTTCTTGGGCCGAGGATTCTTTCGAAGTCTCTTATGTCGAGAAAAGCTGTTACGACTTCGTCCATAGCGATAGCGGTGGCCGCTCTTGGTTGGTCGGCTACTAAAGAAAGTTCTCCGAAGTATCCACCATTTTTGATTATAGCGATATTGACTTTTTACCTTTGATCATCTTTTGAATGGCGACGCGTCCAGAAATGACGAAAAACATACCGTCGCCGTTTTCATTTTCGCGGACGATGATATCACCAGGTGCGTAGCGTAAGGTCATTAAAGACTCCGCAAGTTCGTTTCTTTCTTCCGCATTCAAAGATTTGAGGAGAGGGACTTCTTCAACCAAGTTTTCAAACATTTTTTGCTTCAGTGAACTATTCTCTATGACGATCTGGGTAAAAATTTCTTTTGACAGCTTCCAGAGGACACCGTCTGACATTGCAGTTACTGTCGCCTTTCGCGGCGTCCTATACAGAAGAGACAATTCACCGAAGAATCCGGAGTCTTCGTATGTCTTAAAGATCCTGGTTTCTCCACTTCGGGTCATTTTCGCTTCATATTTTCCTGATTCGATAACATACATGCAGTCACCGGTTTCCCCTTGCTTGATGACAACTTCACCGCTTTGGACTTTACGTTTTTTGACAGAGTCTAATATAATTTTAATGTCGTCTTCTTCTAAAGGTTTAAAAGCTCCAATTTTCATAATGGTCTCACGAATTTTGGCTCTCTGCTCTGTCGATTTGGCGTATTTCGGAAACCTTTTCCCATCGCTTTCTTCATCTCGAGAAGATAATCCGGGATGACGTGGTCTGACTTTTCCTTTCTGGACGTTCTCTTTATTCACCAGATTTATCGCCCCTGGCGTTTCTTTCATTTCATGAAAATAAGCTAAGCCGAATTCCAAAAAGTTCGCAGGTTTTTGGACTATGTAGCAAAGAAGGAAATTCCTCAGTTCGTAGCGTAGAATGTATAAATAAGGGTTGCCTAAAATGTAATTTTCCCATTCGTGACGCTTCTGAGCTCTATGAAGGAAGAAACTACAGCGGCCGACGACTTTTTCGAAGCTTTTCAAGTCGAGATATAAAACTCTTAAATCACCTTTTGAAAATCCGGTAAAAACGCTCGGCTTGTAGCAAATTAAGGAAAGTATATCAGTGTGATCGCCGGCTTTTAATGTCATTCTGTTTGTAAATATGACCTCTTTGGGAGAAATCTTTTCCGATAGTGTCATCTTAATTTCGCCTTCTTCGACTATCAGGATACCGCAGATTTCGTCACCCGAACGGAAGATCATTTGCCCATCAGGAAACTCAATACGGACCAATTTTTCAGTCAATTCATTCAATTCTTTTTCCGTCAGATACTTGAATATTTTGACTTTCGCCATCATTTTTTTGGCCTCTTCATACATACTTTGGTCCAAATAAATCCCACGTCCAGAAAAAATGCATGTTTCAAATGATTTTCTGATAGCAGCATTCTTTTTCAACGTAGGTGAAGAACGTTTCGATGCTTCCAAACGCTTCAGTTCTTTCCCCTTCGCCTCTGCCTGTTTCTTAAGGAAGAACTGAATCCCGAAATCCGCAGTACTTAAAGGAGTCTCTTTAAGATACGAAATTGAAAATTCGACGAGAAGAACGCAGACTTCGTCCGGTACTTGGTACTTCTGTAACGTCGCCGCTAAACGTTTATCCATACTCCATGAGCTGCATACAATACATCAAATTATTCATTTTCATTATTTTAAAAGCCGAAATGCTAATGAAGGACATCGAATTTCGAAACATCGATGGCATTTGCTCATTTTAAGAAGCCACAAAGAAACCAAATAATTTAAAAATTTTCATGTATCATGTCTCTCTTATCAAAAACATCTGCTTGGAAAATAATTCATAATTTTTAAAAGTACTGGTTTGAAGAGCTTCCAACGAAAAATTCCTTAAAGAGAAGTAACAATATAGGAGGAGGAAGTATAACGGAGGGGGAAGTACAACAGAGGGGAAGTATAAGTCAGAGGAAGTCGGTTTGTTGTGCCGGCCGGCCTTAGCATATTTTCCGGAACGCTTTACGGCCACAGTTTTGAACCGATTTTCACCAAATTTTCATAAAATCTTCCTTAGTCGGAGAACAAGAATGTGACGATGAAAATGAATTTCGAAAAAATGTCTGTTTGAAATTTTAAAAAATTCGCTGCGGCCGAACCGTTGCAACGCGTTGGTCCGATTTTCAACTCACCAAAAACTTGTATTTTTTACGAATTTTTGGTGTAAAAAAATTGCCACTGTTTAATTGAATGTGGGTCCGGAAGAAGGGCCTATGTCACGTTTTCCTAATTTTACAAGAGCTTCAATACTAAAACATCCCTAATAGTATTTGCAATAAAAATTAGCGAAAGTGACATAGGCCCTTCTTCCATTTGGAAAAACGGAAATTCTCATAATCAACTGTCGTGATGAACTGATAACATAGGCCCTTCTTCCACTTCAAGTTTTGTGATTTCTCTCAACGATTGTGATTCTCTTGACCTCCAGCGGCTTCCTTTTCAACTAATAACCATGGCAATACGTACACCACTTGACATAGGCCCTTATTCGACAAAAACCTGAGTTTCGAAAAAATCGTGACATAGGCCCTTCTTCCGGACACACGTTCAATTATTATTTTTTTTTAGTAGGGAGAAATTTCATACTTCTACCCATTAGGAGAGGCACATCCGTAGGCCAAAGAGCCCATTATTTCTACCTTCACACTTAAAAAATTTTTCGAAAAAAAAAAGACCTTAAAAAAATTTTCAAAAAAACTCAGAAAATTTTTCAAAAAAAACTTAAAAAATTTCTTGAAAAAAAAACTTGGAAAATTTTCCGAAAAATAAACTTCCCCCTCCGTTATATTTCCCATCCTTTATACTTCGCCTCCCTTATACTTCCCCCTCCTAAATTGTTACTTCTCTAAGGAAGTTTTCGTTGGAAGCTCTTCAAACCAGTACTTTTTTTTGCATTTCCAGAGCATCCCCATCTAGAAAAAGTTTTTTTTTTCCTCCCTTCGTTATCCACCGTCCAAGCTAATTTGATTAAGAAGATCATCAATCTTCATTTTTATTTTTTCCATTTCAATCCAATATTTTGACCATTTTTTAAAATCTATCGTATTTAAATGCATCGTTCATCCTTCTATCTCATAATTTTCTGATGTTAACAAATTAAGAGGAGATGAAAAAAAAATTTTTTTTTCCTTTTTTATCCGAGTTTGAAAAGTTCCAGAGCGTAATTACATTGTTGAACGAGTTGAACACTCACTTTCCTCAGTAATTTCGTGAAAAGGTAGTGCGCGAAGTCCGTTGGGGTAACAAGGGCGCCAAGTTGTGAACCAAACAATGAGCAACCTCAGCCTCCCTTCCCGCCTCTCTTTTGCGACAACGCACTCCCTTGTTTTAGGCACCGTTCCAGTCCATTTTTAACGACTTGAATCTTTTTTACATCCCTAAGGCGACTTCCCCTACATTCTTTTCAAGTATTATTCTTTTGGTTATTTTAATGAGAAAATACACCATAATTTGTGGTTTTTGAGCAAGAAAATTTTTATTTGTTCAAAATAACGAAAATTAGTTTATCAACTTCTAATGAATTTTTAAGAAGTTAAAAACGTGTCTTCATATCCTTAAAATTCGTAAAACTTGATATTTTAGAATGGCGGTTTAATCCCTTTTACCCCAGACAACGCAAGTTATGCTAATCACGAGAGCCCAAATCGTGAACAATAGAAGTTAACTGGAGAGAGGAAGTTAATTTTATCCTCCGAACCCTTCCCTTATATTTATACGTTAATCCCTTTTAATATAAAATTATTTCACAATTTCAAGCGAGAAAGGCGAGATCCCAGACCAAAGTACCTACTTGCTCCGACCCTGTTTTTAGATTAGTCCAATAGGCGCTTCTTCTTTAACCTTTTGTTAAGCTCTTTAAAATACGATTAGGAGCCTGAGATTCATGAAAAGAATTAAAACCGAGGTTTTCTTTATTATAGGCCCCCTTTTTTTCCGGCTCTTGACTTAATACCTTATTTAACACGATTATAAAAAAGGCGTGTTCTCGGCATGAAAGAGACAGAAAAATCATCAAATCCTCTGAACCCTAAGCATAATCCGAGATTTTTTTTCTAAATTAAATTAATTTTTAAATTAAATATTAAGCTATAAATTTGCCAAGAGGTTGGCTGTGACGTCGAAAACGCCCATTAGGATATTTTTTGAGCTAAATACATAGAAAATTCTACAGGGTATCACAAAAATTTCTTTTTAGGTAGTTTCTTGGCTAAAGGGTGAGGAAAAAGGCGCAAAATTCCGATAAAAAGGAATATTTCTTGGATACAAGCTAGAAGAAAAGGCCCAAAATAGCGGTAAAATTGCGCTCCAAACATTAAAAAAAAAACACTTTTGAAATTCACAAAACGATTATAGGAAATAGTCCGAAAATTTGCTGAAAAGGGTTTTTCTCGGCAGAAAGACGGAGAAAAAGTTCAAGTTAGACGACCTTCCAACGAAAACTTCCTTAAAGTGAAGTAAAAATGTAGGAGGGGAAGTAAAAGGTAGGGGGAAGTATAATGAAGGATGAAGTATAATGAAAGGGAAGTATAACAAAGGTGGAAGTGTAAGGGAGGGGAAGTATAAAGGAGGGGAAGTATAATGGAGGGGAAGTATAATGGAGGGGAAGCATAACGGAGGGGGAAGTATAACGGAGAGGGAAGTATAAGGGAAGGGAAGTATAAAGGAGGGGGAAGTATAACGGAGAGGGAAGTATAACGGTGAGGGAAGTTTTTTTTTTAAAAAGAAAGAAGAATGGGATTTAACCGATGAGCAAGAGGCCTTCTTCCTCATCGGTTAATCCATTCTTCTTCTTTTTCTGGAATAGCCCATAGGCCGTTTAAGGGAGGGGGGAGGACCCAGGCGGGGGCTCTCGCCATATTGCCGTGGCGCCCTATCAGGGCCAACTCCAGAGGAGTGGCCAGACCAATTTATCGCGGATTTTGTGGAAGAATATTTATTTGGAATTTAACTTCCAAACAAAAATCGCTACACCCAACCCGGGATCGAACCCCGGTCTCCAATGGTGGAAGTCCAAGACTGAACCTTCCAGCCACGGAGCCGGTTGAGAGGGAAGTTTTTTGTTTATTTTTTCAAAAAATTTGCCAAGTTTTTTTAAGTACCTATCAAGGTAGAAATAATGGGATTTTAGCCCAAAAGAGGACCCCTTGTAACGCGGGGAAGTATGGAATTTCTCCCTACAAAAATGATAATTAATGTAAAAAAATGAAATTTTTTTTTTTACACCGAAAATTCTTAAAAAATATAAGGAGTGATTGGTGAAAATTTGGTGAAAATCGGCCTGACGGTACGGCAAAATTTTTAAAATTTCAAACAGACATATCTCCGCCATTTTTTCGAAATTCAAAAATCGCCCTAGTTAGTTTCTTTTCACCAACTAAAGAAAATTTGGTGAAAATCTGGTAAAAATCGGTTTAAAATGTGGCCGTAAAGTGTTCCGGAAAAAAAGACGGCCGGCCGGCACCACAGACAAAATTGAGGTCGGTAAAGATCAATATTCGAGTACCTCCGGGGTCTAGAAGACCCTTCCCCAAAAACCCGACGTGGAGGGCATCACAATAATTTCTTTAAGGAAGTTAAAATTTAAAATCAAAATTGAGAATCGAACTCCGTCGCTGTAAATTTTAAATTAAATCAAACGAAAAATAGCATTAAAATATATTTACATAAATATTTTATATTTTTTAAGCAACTTTACATCAAAGGAAAATGTTCTTTTTTTTGTTCACTCAATAGACGGAAATTTTGAAATAAATTAAAAATCCTTTGTCGGGGGGATGAACTTTGAAGGGAGCATGAAAAGGATTAATTTCAAATCTAGGCACGGCTTTAAATTAAATTTCTAGATATTGTACGGTACACCACTCATTCCACCCGAAAGAATTTTCACGAGAGGAAGTTTTTTTAAAAAAAAATCTTATTTTTAATTCTGGTTTTTATTTATTACGTAAAATATTACCTGTCATCTCTCAGGGGAGATGTTTTCGATGTCGCCCTGAGGGTTACAGGATCGAAAGTTTGTGAAGTTTAAAGTTTGGAACTTCGGTTTTGAAAGAGGAGATCCGCGGTGTGCAAAGCTTTTAAAGAGTTCTTCCAAAAGGACATTTTTGCTCATTATATCTAATTTTGTTATCTGAAAGATAGCGATTTTCAGAAGAAAAATAAGTCTTTGTGAAGAACATATCAATTAGGACGAAGTAATTCTTTCACTATACAAAGAGGAAACTGTTAAAAGGAGACAAGCGATGTGTTCGGACTAATGGAAAACGGGAGTTTCAAGTGGAAAAAGGATTCGAAGTGACCGCAACATCGACTCCGCATCCATAAATCGAACCTTTATCTTTCGAAAACGTCAGCCTCCACAAAAGGCAGTGAAGTAAAAAAAAAGAACTCGCTATTTATTTTAAGGTAATTTTAAAAAATCACCACTTTGATAGGATCAAAGGTTTGTCGAGACATGTCAAACGTTATTCCGCTTTCGATGAGCCAATAACGGAAAAGTAACCCGATTAAATGGGGCTCGATTTTCAAATCCATTCTGCCCCTGTTAAAAAAAACTGCAAAAAAAATGAAATATTTGAAAATGAAGCTAGAATATTTCAAGCAAATTGTCACAAAATGAACTTTAAAATCCCATTAGAACTTGGGCTAAAAATAGAGAAAAACCTAATTTTGTTTTAAATATTAGAAATGAAGGTATAATTTCATTGTTATCATAGCAAAACGTTCTAAAGAAAACAAAGGTTAAAAAGGGCTTTTTATTTCAAGAGAGCCCCTTATTTTTACTATTTTCGCCCTTTTCTTAGATTTTTGGCCAAAAGACACCATTTTTTCCGTTTGGCCGTGTTTTCAAGCGTTTTATCAATTTTTTTGGTTTAAAAGAATTTAATCCAATTTTAAAAAGGAAGTTCTTCAAGTTTTTTGGCCAAAAATCTCTAGATTTTTGGGCTCCCAAAATTTATTGGGTTTCCCGGAATATTTGAAAAGGGATCAATTTTATTTCAAGAGAAGCCCTTATTTTTACTATTTTTGGCGGCCCTTTTCTTAGATTTTGGTCCAAAAGACACCATTTTTTCCGTCTGGCCGTGATTTCTAGCTTTTTATAAATTTTTTGGTAAAAAAAATTTAATCCGATTTTAGATAGGAAGTTCTTCAATATTTTTGGTCAACAAAACTCTTGATTTTTGGCTTTTTTGGCTCCCAAAATTTACTGGGTTTCCCGGAATTTTTAAGAAGGGCTCAATTTAATTTCAAGAGATGCCCTTATTTTTACTATTTTTGGCGGCCCTTTTCTTAGGTTTTTAGCCAAAAGACACCATTTTATCCGTTTGGCCGTGTTTTAGCGTTTCGTCAATTTTTTGGTTAAAAAAAAAATTTAATCCGATTTTTGATAGGAAGTTCTTCAATATTTTTGGCCAAAAAAACTTCTTGATTTTTGACTTTTTTATTTATTTCATTTTACCGGATTTCGGGCCCTCTCTACCTGATTTTTGGACGTTCTCTTTGGCTTTCTTGGCTCCCAAAATTTACTGACTTTTCCGAAATTTTCCTTCTGGCTGCTGGATTTATTAATTTTTATTAGGTACTTAACTCCTGTGATCAAAAATTTGATGAAGGGAAAAAAAGCCCCTTCTTAGTTTGTTCAATTTTATGTTTATATGAGCGGGAAAGTTTAAATGACGTTAAAAACTTTTTTTCTTTTTTTCGTGGGTACCACTGAAAACTTTTTTAATCGAATGTCACGGGCGAAAAGTTTGTTTTTTAACGGTAAAAGTCGGCTATGAAATTTCAGAAACTTGAAAATTTTCTTCCACATATAAAATTTATAGACGAAAAAAAATTGTTGATTGAAGGGTATAAAATCGCATCTATTCGGAAGGTGGAAAAAAAATATTTTCAGACCGGTGAACCTTCAAAGCTAACGAATCTTGTTTTTCTTTCCCAAATGTTTCAAGCGTAGAAAGAAAAATGAATTTAAATGTCACATAGGTGTCATCTTTTGAAATTTATAGTTGAGAAATACAAGCGCGCGAAATGTTTCCTTTGCATTTTCAACTCGCCTTCAGAATGTTATTTGTCACTCGAGGCTTTTCTGCACCTCCCCCTTTAATTTATGACCTAACCCTCAGGAGAAAAAACTACTCATTGATTTTTTGAAATCCTAATTTTTAATGGGTTTAGTTAAACTGTCGACAATTTTAGTAGTAAATACGTTTTAAGTTGAAAAGTGGATAATGTGACCTGAAAGGTGAACAACGTAATAATAGGGAGGAAGTCTGGGCCGGCGACTTTTCTTCTTTTTATTTCTTCAAAGGAAATGAACTTCTCTCTTTTCTTTCTTTTTCATTCAACAATTTAATTTATTGCCTCTTTAAAAATAGATAACCTATTTCTCTTCTCAATGCCAAAAGTTATCATTTTTCTAGCTGGATTCCCAATTAACTTTCTTAAAGAAGTTATTGTGATACTCTCCACGACGGGTTTTTTGGGGGTCTTCCAGACCCCAGAGGGTCAAATCGAATATTGATCTTTACCGAACTCAACTTTGTCTGTGGTGCAGGCCGGCCGTAGCATTTTTTCCGGAACACTTTACGGCCACAGTTTTCAACCGATTTTCACCAAATTTTCTTTAGTCGGTGAACAAGAAACGAAGGCGATTTTTGAATTTCGAAAATATGGCGGAGATATGTCTGTTTGATATTTTAAAAAATTCGCTGAGGCCGAACCGTTTGTCCAATTTTTACCAAATTTTCACCAATTACTCCTTATATTTTTGACGAATTTTTGGTGTAAAAAAATTATCATTTTTTTCTTGCATTAATTATCATTTTTGTAGGGAGAAATTTCATAATTCCACGCCTTACCAGAGGGACCTCCCTTGGGCAAAAATCCGATTATTTCTACCTTGATAATCTACCTGGAAAATTTTTCGGAAAAAATTCCCCCTCCGTTAAACTTCCCACCCTTTATACTTCCCCCTCTGTTATACTTCCCCCTCCGTTATACTTCCCCTCCGTTATACTTTCGCTCCTTTATACTTCTCCTCCGTTATAATTCCCCACCTTTATACTCCCCTCTCTGTTATACTTCCCCCTCCGTTATACTTCCCCTACCTTTATACTTCCCTCTCTGTTATACTTCCCCTCCTTTATAATTCCCCCTCTGTTATACTTCCCCTCCGTTATACTTCCCATCCTCTATACTTCCCCCTCAGTTATACTTCCCCTCCTTTATACTTCCCCCTCCGTTATACTACTTACCCTTTATACTTCCCCCTCTGTTATTTTCCCATCCTTTATACTTCCCTCTCTGTTATACTACCCCTCCGTTATACTTCTCCTCCTTTATACTTCCCCTCTGTTATATTTCCCAACATAGTCTGAAATTAATGTCCTTTCAGACTACCCTATACTTCCCTCTCTGCTATACTCTACGGGTAAGTAGTATAACGGAGGGGGAAGTATAAAGGAGGGGAAGTATAACTGGGGGGAAGTATAAAGGAGGAGAAGTATAACGGAGGGGTAGTATAACAGAGAGGGAAGTATAAGAAGAGTAGAAAGGAAGTATAAAGGAGGGGAAGTATAACTGAGGGGGAAGTATAAAGGAGGAGAAGTATAACGGAGGGGTAGTATAACAGAGAGGGAAGTATAAGAAGAGTAGAAAGGAAGTATAAAGGAGGGGAAGTATAACTGAGGGGGAAGTAAAAAGGAGTAGAAGTATAACGGAGGGGTAGTATTACAGAGAGGGAAGTATAAAGGATGGGAAATATAACAGAGGGGGGAAGTATAAAGGGTAAGTAGTGTAACGGAGGGGGAAGTATAAAGGAGGGGAAGTATAACTGAGGGGGAAGTATAGAGGATGGGAAGTATAAAGGAGGGGAAGTATAACAGAGGGGGAATTATAAAGGAGGGGAAGTATAAAGGATGGGAAATATAACAGAGGGGGAAGTATAAAGGGTAAGTAGTATACCTAACGGAGGGGGAAGTATAGAGTGTCTTTCCACGTGGGAAAGACAACATTAATTTCAGACTATTATTGGACTCCACTACATCAAAACCTTCAAATATATTTCCCAACCTTTATACTTCCCTCTCTGTTATACTACCCCTCCGTTATACTTCTGTTCCGTTATACTTCCCCACCGTTATACTTCCCCTCCGTTATACTTCCCCTTCTTTGTACTGCCTCCTCCGTTATTCGGTTATACTTCCCCTCCCTTTTATTTCCCCATCCGTTATACTTCCCCCCGTTATACTTCCCCCTCCTATCTTGTTACTTCTCTGTAAAGAAGTTTTCGTTGGAAGCTCTTCAATCCAGTCCCTTTTTTTTGGTCCCTGAGATAAAGAGTTAGGGTCTTTTGACCCGGTGAAGAATTTGCTCCATTACTCAGAAAGTACTTATAAAACAAAGTTTTCTTGTTACCTAATGAGTAGAGCATTAAAATTATTTAAGAAGAAAGTTCTAAACTAAAATAAAAACTTAAAAAAGTCCATAATATAAAAAGTTTTCAACGGCAACAAGTAAAGAAGTATCCAATGTGGTTAAAACTAGGCGTTGATTTCTTATTTTAAAACCGAGAGCTCGGCACCCTTTTTTTTTATCTCTAACCATCTTTTTTTTCTTTTTGGTCCCTCATTCTGTAAATGAAATGCCAACTTTTTTTTTTCTCTCCTCTAGTCTCTCGGGAAAAAGGAATCTAACGGGTGAAGTGGGGAAAAAAAAAATTCCGGGCTTTAATGCAGGACCAAGTTTGTGGAATGGTTTTAAATTAGATGCATTGAAGGATCTAAACGAGTTTTTATAATATTTTTTAATGAATAGAATTTTGTTTAAATTATTTTAAAATTAAAAATCAAAGTATCATAATTTTTTGTTGAAAAAATCTTATTAATCGCATTATACAATATAATAATTAGGTGTTATCTTGACATGGGGGAAATATGCGTTTTTTCTTTGCATATGCTAGTACTTTTTTTGATTTTATGGGTAATTGAGATAAAAGCTGAGCGTATAATATAATAGAGAGGGAGCAAAAATGATGTATTGAGCCCTCACACGAACGACCCCCGGATCTGACAACGTGCAGGGCAGCGGCGGCCACAAAAGTCCGTGACTATCACGTTTTACCTTCATCACGTCCGGAAGGAAACGGGCGTAAATATTCAATATCCTCATTATCCATTGAAAAATTCTTTTTTTGACAAAAATGTTGTATTTTGAATAATTTTAGGGTTGGTAATAATAAAAGTCGAATACAGGTGCCGTTGAAGAAAATTGCGCTATAACCGAGGCCTGAAAACTGGAAGGGGTTGGACCTCCTCAATTTCCGTCCTTCTCCTTTACTTCAACCCGTTTTGACTTTATACGATAACGTTATCTTCCCTGTGCAGAAAAATGAAGAATCTACCACTTAAATTGTGCTCAAATTGAGAGAAAAAAAAACCAATTTGAGCCAAAAATGGAAGTATTTTAGTCGACCTTAGTGGGTAAGTGGTCAAAATCTTTGACTCAAGGAGGCCGGAGTTGTTCCCGTTATTTCTCCCTAGAAATTTCCTGACATTTTCAATATTTTAACCCTCTTTTTTTTGTTCCAGGTAATGTTCTCAAACGAAAAACGAGGTAATTAGCTAATGGCCATTTATTGTTTTTTAAATACTTCTTTCGCTCTTTTAAAAGAGGAAATTGTTTAGCAAGGATCGTTTCGAGGAGGCTTCGTGGTCTTTATCTTTACACTTGCGGCTAATCTACATTCATGATGGTTGCCTCCTATTATGTTCAACGTCCCGATAAAATTTAATGTATACTTTACCGATATACGGCAGTCTTGTGGGGAAAAAGTGACGAAAGATTTTTGTTGTTGAATTGTCTTCTATCCAGATAGTCATGGCATTATGGCGAAAGTTATCTGGGCCCAAACTCCATAGCTGTGAGAAAATACCAAGGAAAACAGCTGGTAAGCCTGTTAAATGGTCCTATTCCAAGAAAATCTCCTATTACTGAATCTTAAGAAGTTTTCAGTCTTTCTGCATAAAAACATCCTTTTTACCGGGTTTTTGGGCACTAAAACCTTTAAAAAACGGCTGAAAAAGTCTCAAATGGTGTTTTTCGCGTTTTCGAGGAAAACGCCGGAAAACCCAGTTATTGGGGCGTATCTTGTGTTTTTACTGTAAAATAAGCACTTTAAGAGCTACGTGTATACTAAGCGTTTACCGAAAAAATATCGAAAAATTCGGCAAAAAAGGGGGTTTTTGGCAGAAATACTCGGAAAACTTCTTAACATTAAGTAATTTGGGTGACTGAAGAAAATGTTAAGGGTGTTTTTCGCCAGAAAGACCGACGAAAACGCCGGAAAATCCAGCTATTGCCCCGTATCTTGTGCTAGAACCGTAAAATAAGCACTTTAAGAGCTATACTTAGCGGATAGACCTAAAAAATCCGGCAAAAAAGGGTGTTTTTTGGCAGAAAGACTCGGAAAACTCCTTGAGATTCCGTAAGTTGAGTGACTGAAGAAAACGTTAAGGCCGTTTTTCGCCAGAAAGACCGAAGAAAACGCCGGAAAATCCAGTCGAACCTCGATAACTTGAATCTCAAGGGACGCCCCGCCCCATTGGCTGCCTGCTTGCATTTCCTAGTTTATGGTGAGATGCTTTATGTTGAATTGGTAGTTGGAACTATTGGGGCGTATCTTCTGCTTGAACCGTAAAATAAGCACTTTAAGAGCTTCACTTAGCGGATAGACCGAGAAAACGCTGAAAAATCCGGCATAAAGGGTGTTTTTCGGCAGAAAGACTCAGAAAACTCCTTTAGATTCAGTGATTTGGGTGACTGAAGAAACGTAAAGGGTGTTTTTCGCCAGAAAGACCGATGAAAACGCCGGAAAATCCGGTTATTGGGGCGTATCTTGTGCAAGAACCGTAAAATAAGCACTTTAAGAGCTTCACTTAGCGGATAGACCGAAAAAATGCCGAAAAGTCCGGCAAAAAGGGTGTTTCTTGGCAGAAAGATTCGGAAAACTCCTTAAGATTCAGTAATTTGGGTTACTGAAGAAAACGTAAAGGGCGTTTTTCGCCAGAAAGACCGATGAAAACGCCGGAAAATCCAGTTATTGGGTATCTTGTGCTAGAACCGTAAAATAAGCACTTTAAGAGCTATACTTAGCGGATAGACCCCAACAATCGGCAAAAAGGGTGTTTCTTGGAAGAAATACTCGGAAAACTCCTTAAGATTTAGTAATTTGGGTGACTGAAAAAAACGTTAAGGGTGTTTTTCGCCAGAAAGACCGATGAAAACGCCGGAAAATCCAGTATCTTGTGCTAGAACCGTAAAATTAGCACTTTAAGAGCTATACTTAGCGGATAGACCGAAAAATCCGGCAAAAAGGGTGTTTTTTTGCAGAGAGACTCGGAAAACTCCTTAAGATTCCGTAAGTTGAGTGACTGAAGAAAACGTTAAGGCCGTTTTTCGCCAGAAAGACCGAAGAAAACGCCGGAAAATCCAGTCGAACCTCGATAACTTGAATCTCAAGGGACGCCCCGCCCCATTGGCTGCCTGCTTGCATTTCCTAGTTTATGGTGAGATGCTTTATGTTGAATTGGTAGTTGGAACTATTGGGGCGTATCTTCTGCTTGAACCGTAAAATAAGCACTTTAAGAGTAATACTTAGCAGGAAGACCGAAAAAATGCCGAAAAATCCGGCAAAAAGGGTGTTTTTTTTGGCAGAAAGACTCAGAAAACTCCTTGAGATTCAGTAATTTGGGTGACTGAAGAAAACGTAAAGGGTGTTTTTCGCCAGAAAGCCCGATGAAAACGCCGGAAAATCCAGTTATTGGGGCGTATCTTGTGCTAGAACCGTAAAATAAGCACTTTAAGAGCTATACTTAGCGGATAGACCCAAAAAATCCGGCAAAAAGGGTGTTTTTTTGCAGAGAGACTCGGAAAACTCCTTAAGATTCAGTGATTTGGGTGACTGAAGAAAACGTAAAGGGTGTTTTTCGCCAGAAAGACCGATGAAAACGCCGGAAAATCCGGTTATTGGGGCGTATCTTGTGCTAGAACCGTAAAATAAGCACTTTGAGAGCTATACTTAGCGGATAGACCGAAAAAATGCCGAAAAATCCGGCAAAAAGAGTGTTTCTTGGCAGAGAGACTCGGAAAACTCCTTAAGATTCAGTGATTTGGGTGACTGAAGAAAACGTAAAGGGTGTTTTTTGCCAGAAAGACCGAAGAAAACGCCGGCAAATCTAGTTATTGGGGCTTATCTTGTGCTAGAACCGTAAAATAAGCACTTTAAGATCTATACTAAGCGGATAGACCGAAAAAATCCGGCAAAAAGGGTGTTTCTTGGCGGAAAGACTCGGAAAACTCCTTAAGATTTGGGTGAGTGAAGAAAACGTAAAGGGTGAGTTGAAAAAGACGGAGAAAACGCCAAAAAGCAACGAAAAAAGGCATTTTCCGGACGAAATACTGAAGAAAACGCCCGAAAAATCAATTGATTAGGGTATTTCTGGACTTGAAACGTAGAAAACGCACTGTAAGAGCATTACTTGGCAGAGGGACTAAAAAACCCCCAAAAACCCGGTAAAAAGGGCGTTTTTCGCCAGAAATACCATGGAAATCGCCTGAAAATCCGCGAATCTGGGCTTTTTTCATTAAAAAGACGGAAATCTAGGACCCCTAAAAACTACCTCTTCACAATACATCACAATAACATGCTTTTAGGATAGTTAAAGTACTAGTCTAGAGCTGGCCTTGACGTCTTGAAGTTGCTCAATTTATTAAATTTCCACTATAACTTCTCTTTGAGGAAGTTAAAAAATTGTCAATAAAAAAGATGAAAATTTAGAAAGAGGAAAAAGTTTAGTCTGAAGAAGTAATTTGGACCCTCTAATTAAGGATGATGACTGACGAAGCAGTTTTACCTTCTGGGAAACTTAAACGTCCGCTTCTTTGCACATACAAACGCTTCAAGGAGCTAAAGTCTACCTCATCTAAATCCACCGAGTTCAATTTTCCTTTTACAACCGATCTGTATATTAAACCCGTGATGAAAATTCAGAGGTATTAAAAAATTACGTTTTTCCAAAAAGTCTGAAAGTTAAAGGAGCTCGAAATTTTATGCTTCGATGAGTTTAGGCTAGTTTACCTTTATTGCTTATTTGATAGGATCGATATCACCCCTCTCTGTCCCCGTTCATGTGAAAAATGACTTGCCTTCATAGTCTCAAAATCCATTATTTTAACGTAAAAAATTCTTTATAGTTTAAAAAACCTCGTTAAACATAAACCTTAAAAATCTCGGGCGTACTCTACAATAAAAATCCCTTTGAGTTTCTCTTTCGTGTAAAACCATCGCTCAACGGAAGCGAGTAGCTTATTAATATTACAAAAGGCCGAGAACCTGTTACACTTCTGACGGCGAGAAGATAAAGATTGATGCGCTCACTCCGAAAGGCACAAAGCGAAAAACTCTCAAAAGCCTTCATACGCGCGGAACCTCACGGAATAATAATTCCCAAAGTCCTCCCAAACTGAAAATTAGTTTCCACAAGAATAATTAAGTCACGTTTCTCAACCTATTGCTTTGATTCCGCTACTATTGGATTAAACAAGTAAATGAGCCTTGTTTATAATCTACATTTGAGTTAATTACACAACTTAATTGAGAATTCTCTCACATATAGAATATTAATATGTATCTCTTACACACGTAAAGCATGTTTTAGAAACCTAATTATCTCTATTAAAAATTAAATAACCTCCCAAATTCGCATCATTTTCAAATTCCTTCTTTCCTTAACATTTTGATAAATTCTACTTTTACATTCATCATTCTAAAGGTGATACGACTTTAATCATAAAGCAGAAAATTGTTAACTTTCGTTAATGGCTTTTCAAAAAAAATAAAAGAGAGGGAAAAACTAATTTTAGTTTAAAAGAAAAAAAAAATCGCAGGAAAACCCTGCATAAAAATAGTAGGTATTCCTATAAATAACTACTTGCCAGTCCGTTATAGAGAGTTCTGATAAATCTGATAAAAACACTGTGATCCCTTAATTTCCGTGTATCTCTTTTTTTTTTCTTTTTAAACATACCAGGGCACTGGAAATAAACTTTTTCTGCGCAACTGCCTATAACATTTTTTTTATTTCTATGATAGGCTTTCAATTAAAAAAAATGAATGAGCTTCATAACTTTTCCAATCAATCTCTGGCAAACAGTAAACCCGAACTTAATTTCCTTCCCGATTTATTACGATTACTAATATTATTAACTTGCTTAAAGAAGTTATTCTGATACCCTCACGTCGGGTTGTTGGGGAACGGTCTTCCAGACCCCGGAGGGTAAATTCGAATAATATGGATCTATACCGATCTCAACTTTGTCTGTGGTGCCGGCCGGCCGTCCGTAGCATTATTTTCCGGAACACTTTACAGCCACAGTTTTCAACCGATTTTCACCAAATTTATTAGCCGGTGAACAAGAAACTAACGAGGGCGATTTTTGAATTTCGAAAGAATGGCGGAGATATGTCTGTTTGAAATTTTAAAAAATTCGCCGATCCTTTGGTCCCATTTTCACCAAATTTTCACCAATTACTCCTTATATTTTTTTTAAGAATTTTTGGTGTAAAAAAATTGTCATTTTTCAACATTAATTATTATATTAGTAGAAATTTCATACTTCCACGCCTTACGAGAGGGACCTCTCTTGGGCAAAAATCTTATTATTATTTTCTACCTTGATAATCTACCTGGAAAATTTCCGGGAAAAAAATCGGAAAATTTTTCGAAAAAAAATCGGAAATATTTTGAAAAAAAAACTTGAAAAGTTTCCAAAAAAAATCTCAGAAAATTTCTGAGGAAAAAAACTTAGAACAAAAAAAAACTTCCCTTCCGTTATACTTCGCCCTCCGTTATACTTCCCCTCCTTTATGCTCCTCCCCTCTCTTCTCCCTCCGTTATACTTTCCCCTCCGTTATACTTCCCCTCCTTAAACTTCCCCCCTATACTTTCCCATCCTATACCCCCCTATACATTCCTCTGTTAACTTCCCATACTTTCCCTCTGTTATACTTCCCCTCCCTTATACTTTCTCTGTTATACTTCCCCTCCCATATACTTCCCCCTCTTATACTTCTCCTCGCTTATACTTCCCCCTCCTATTTTTACATCTCTATAAGGAAGTTTTCGTTGGAAGCTCTTCAAACAAGTACTTAATACCAGAATTATTATTACCTGCTTTGGAAACTTAAATGCTTTTCATGAAATAAAAAATAAATATTCCATTTTTTAAACCCATGAAAATGTTCAATGAAAAGATAAAATCCTCAAAATTGTGATAGGGATCTCGCTTTTCTGTACGTATAAAGTTTCTTTGCTGAAAGACGGAGAAGAATTATCACAAATTGCCTTAGACCGCCAGAAGTTTTGACCTCGCTGGGTAAAACCTCCTTTTCGTCCTAGGAAGATCAAAAGGTTGCGGAATCGGATGAACCTTCAGAAGCGATCCTCCAATTTAGTAAACCTCCCCTTTCACCTTTTATCAAAAGGAAATATTTTATGTGATTTTATCTCGTTGGCGTATTGTTTGGGGATTTCGCTTTTGAATTATGGCGGAGAGGGCGTCGGGTCAACCGTGGCATTCTTGGCCGGGCGTGAAAGCCTCCGACGTGGATTTAATTAAAACTAAACTTATCAAACTAGGTGGTTTAGAGGCTTTGACCTGTTAGGCCCGTACAAAGGGTTTACTGCCTTTTAGTAGAGTCGTTATGGGATTTATACACTTTTTTTAACGTCCTCATTTTCGGTCTGTGTATATTTTAACCCTCAAAAGGGCCAACTTATTCAGATTTTCTCAAACTCAAATTGGTGTTTATCTTAGTTTTTCGGCTAAAAAATCCCTTCTTAACTTCCTTAAAGAAGTTATTGTGATACCCTCCAAGTCTGGTTTTTGTGGAAGGGTCTTTCAGACCCCGGAGGGTCAAATCAAATATTGGTCTTTACCGATCTCAACTTTTCAATTATTTTCCGGTCACAGTTTTCAACCGATTTTTAATAGATTTTCACCTCAATATTACTCCTTATATTTTTACGATTTTTTGGTGTAAAAAATTATCATTTTTTCAACATTAATTATCATTTTAGTAGGGAGAAATTTCCACGCCTTACGAGAGGGACCTCTCTCGGGAAAAAATCCCCGGAAAAAAAACATTTTTCAGAAAAAAACGCGCAAATTTAAAAAAGAAAACTTGGAAAATTTTTCAAAAAAATAAGAGTTGGAAAATTTTTGGAAAAAATAAACTTAAAAAATGTTTTCAAAACAAAAATTAAAATCGGAAAATTTTTCGAAAAAAAAAAAAACTTAAAATCGGAAAATTGAAAAAAAAAACTCGAGAAATTAAAAAAAAGTTGGAAAATTTTTCGACAAAAAAAATTGAAAAAAAACTTTCCCCTCCGTTATTTTTGGTTGTTTCTATGTAAGAATGAAAACATCTGTTTTAATTCTTCTTCATACTCAAAATATGTTTCGGCTTGTAATATCATAAATTTTGGTTTCTTGTTAAATACATGACACTAAATTATGTCAAAAAGGTCTTTAATTCTTATAAAACCAAAATTTAAAGATCTTTTCATTGTAAGTCGGAACAAAATATCACAAAAAAAAAATTCTCGGGAAACAACACGAATTGAAATTGAAATTGAAAATTCAAGAATGAAAATCAAAATTCAAGAATCAAAATGAAAATTCGAGAATCAAAATCAAAATTCAAGAATCAAAATCAAATTCAACAAGGAAAATTCCCTGCTCAAGATTTCGAGACAAATCCATTGGTGAGGGATGACTCTTCTGTATGGTCAAGATTATTATTATTATTCATTACTTAATTGATATTATTATTACTGTATTGGGCCTAATATGGTCATTTTTATTATATCGTCTTATATGGCTGAAGTATACTATCTTACAAGAAGATTTGCTTGGAGATAGGGATTATTATTATCATTATCATTATTTTATTATATCAACGATCAAGACTGAAGACATCCTATCAACACATTGGAATAGAACTACGGAAAATTGATGAAACTTAATGAAAAAATATGTTATGATTTATTTAAGAAAAATTATTGAAGAAAGAAGTAAGAAGTTAAGAAGTTTTTTTTATTCAATTATTCCTTCAAAATAATTGTCTCCAAAGCGGGGGGATGTAAGAATGAAAACATCTGTTTTAATTCTTCCTCATACGCAAAATATGTTTCGGCTTGTAATGTCATAAATTTTGGTTTCTTGTTAAATACATGACACTAAATTATGTTAAAAAGGTCTTTAATTCTTATATGTATTTGTTTATTTATCTCACTATTATGGCCAATAAGCAACCTTTTACCAAAATAGAGGCCATTTTTCTCAGGCGTTCTGCCCAATTAACTTCCTTAAAGAAGTTATTGTGATACCTTCCACTTATTAATTATCATTTTAGTAGGGAGAAATTTTATACTTCCACGCCTTACGAAAGGAAACTCCCTCGGGCAAAAATCCTATTATTTCTACCTTGATACTTTAAAAAAATTTCGAAAAAAAAACAGCAATTTTAAAAAAGAACAGGCAGAAAATTTTTTGAAAAAAAAACCTCTTCCTCCGTTATACTCCCCTCCGTTATACTTCCCCCTCCGTTGTACTTCCCCTCCCTTATACTTCCGCCTCCTTTATACTTCTCCCTCCGTTATTTTGCTAACTGTTTTTTACGAAGGAGGAAGCAATGCGGCACTTTTTTGGAGCCAAATCCTAACTCCGTCTCTCGGGAAAAAAAAAACTTAGAAAATTTTTCAGAAAGAAAAGCAAATTTAAAAAGGAATTTCGGAAAATTAAAAAAAAAAGTTGGTAAATTTTCCAAAAAAATAAACTTAAAAATTTTTGAAAAAAAAATTAAAATAGGAAAAATTTTCAAAAAAATTGGATAATTTTTCGACAAAAAAAACTTTAAATCGGAAAATTTTTTGAAAAAAAAACTCGGAAAATTAAAAAAAAGTTGGAAAATTTTTCGACAAAAAAGCTTTCCCTTTCGTTATTTTAGGTTGTTTTTATATTTTCGGTCCTTTTTTACTGTTTTTGGCCGTCTTTCCTTTCTCGCTCTTTTACCCAAAAAAAAAAACCTTTAACCGAAATTTTGGCCGTTTTTTCCCACTATTTTGGCAGGATTATTGCTTTTTTTGCCATTTATATTGAGTTTTTTGTCAAGAGAGCCACATTTAATTGGATTTTAAGAAGCGTTCTCTTGTATTCCCGAGAAACCCGTATTTTAAGACACAATTATTTCTATTTTTTTTACCGACTTCCCCTTTTTACCAAAATTTCGGCTGTATTATTCAATCCTGCGCCCGAGTCATCTCTCTGCCCAATTTTTTGGGCGTTTTCTTTAGATTTTTTAGTAAGAAAAACTATTTTTTTTAACATAATTTTTCGGCTAAATCACCTCTAATTACTGGAGTTGTTGACGTTTGCATAGCTCCCTTGGCCAGAAAACCCTTTTTTTCTCGCTTTTTACCCAAAGATGATTTGTACTCATATTTAGGAGTTTCTGCCGTAAAGCCTCCTTTTAAGCTTATTAGCTTTTACCTAATTTTGGCCTCCTTTTAGCTTTTACCTAATTCCCGCCGAAATATTAATCAAATTGGCGTTTTCCTCGATATTTTTTCATCGGACTTCCTTGCAGGGCGTTTTCCTCGCCCATTTTTGAAAAATCCTGGCCTTTCTCCACTGCATTAAATTTTAAATTTCATACCTTAAAAATCACCTTAGAGGGCCCTCCTAGAGTTCTCAAAATTCAATAGTTATTCATTCATATTTTATCTAATTCAATAGGCTTAACTCGGTTTTTAGTGGAAAGTGTGACCACAGGATGGTTCTAAAAGGAGAAATGCGGTGTAAGTCAGTGCTCGAAGTATCCTTTGTAATGAAAACCGCTCTACTCTCCTTTATTACAATCCTACGTTAGTCCCCTCTCTAACAATTGAATTGAATAAAACAGTATTGACTTCACGCTCGAATGCTTTGAAATCCGAAACGGCCACCGTCGTCGGTTAATTAAAACCAGAAAATAGAATAAATAGGCAGAGGATTATAATCTAGACGTTTTATTGTAGCTTTGTGTGAAGGCCATTAATGATTGAGCGGTTCCGCCTCTGTCCATTAGCGAGAAACGGCTCTCTGTTCACTTTAGGGTCAACCTCGCCCTCACCCCTCAATCACTGAATAGGCCATCAGTTTTAGGCCTGATGGCTTAACCATGCCTCATGGTAATAAAGCCCATATCTTGAACGTCATTTCCCATTCAGGGAGGTTTAGATTACCTTCTCACTTTGAAACAGTCGATTAATTCCCACGCAAATCATTCTAATTGTCACAAACAACCTTTAAAAAAGTCTACGTTTTTTCTAATCTTGAAAAATAAACGTCATTCACACAGGATTAAAAAAATTCATTTCCCTTTTTATTCCGCCCTCAAAATACGCCCGGATGAACGAGAACGGACAGATATATTAAAGGCAGACGATTCTGAATGTGGTTCCCGGTTCTGGGGGTTAAATTTATCGCATCAATTAATAACAGAAAAAGTAATAAATGTGCAGGATAAATCGTATGCGCTCCCTTTAAATGACTTGTTTTCTACTTTCCTTTTCAATCAAAAATTGACTAAAACGCTCATTGTCTGAATTTTTTACAACAAAAAACCTTTTAGGGCGCCCTTTTCTAAAAAACAAAAATGCCATAAATAAATCTAATAAATTGAATTCAAATTTATTACCCCTCTCTGCAAAATCGGTAGCCTCAGGCGCCCTGAGTACGTCCTACAAGAGGGAAAATGGAAATTGGTCATTAATTATAGCATTACAAGAAACCGTTTTTATTATACATAGCTCTCATACAAAATTCGGTAAAAGATTTTTTTTTGTCGCAGATATACAGGGTGTATCAGTTAGAGGGACCAGGCTCTCTAAGATTTTTGGGCTGAAACCCCTTTAAAAGTACTTGTTTGAAGAGCTTCCAACGAAAACTTTCTTAAAGAGAAGTAACAATATAGGAGGGGAAGTATAACGGAGGGGACGTACAACGGAGGGGAAGTATATGGGAGGGGAAGTATATGGGAGGGGGAAGCATATGGGAGGGAAGTATAACAGAGGGGGAAGTGTAACAGAGGGGAAGTGTAACAGAGGGGGAAGTATAAGGGACCGAAAGCATAACGAAGGGTGGGAAAGTATAAGGGAGGGGAAGTATAAGAAAGGGGAAGTATAAAGGAGGGGAGGTTTTTTTTTTCGAAAAATTTTCCAAGTTAGTTTTTTCGAAAAACTTTCTAAGGTTTTTCAAGAAATTTTTTTTATTTAATTTTTTTTAAGGAAGAAATAATGGGCTCTTAGGCCTACGAATGTGCCTCTCTTAATGGGCAGAAGTACGAAATTTCTCCCTACTAAAAAAAATAATTAAAAAGTGGCAATTTTTTTGCAGCTAAAATTCGTAAAAAAATATAAGGAGTAATTGGTTAAAATTTGGGTGAAAATCGGCCGCAGCAAATTTTTTAAACTAAAAAAAAAACAGACATATCTCCGCCATTTTTTCGAAATTCAAAAATCGCCCTCGTTACATTCTTTTTCACCGGCTAAAGAAATTTTTGTAAAAATTTGGTGAAAATCGGATGAAAACTGTGGCCGTAAAGTGTTCCGGAAAAAAATGCTATGGCCATACGGACGGCCGGCCGGCCGTATCCACAGACAAAGTTCAGATCGGTAAAGATCCATATTCGAATTGACCCTCCGGGGTCTGGAAGACCCCAAAAACCCGACGTGGAGGGTATTACAATAACTTTTTAAGGAAGTTAATTTCACGGGGAATCGATTGGAACCATCGGTTTTTTAAAATTTTTTTTAACCTTAACAATTAACAATATCACGAGCGGTAATCCAGTCTCGGATATGCAGAGTTTGCCCGCACTTGGTGGGGATGAAAGTACGTTCCCCGCAAGATGTCCGAAGACGGAGGGCCCTCCAGTCAAGGGTTGACGATGGTTTGAGAAAGACCCGGGGAATTCTCTGCTTGAGAAATGTGTGTGTTACTTTTTCTACAAAATAAACGGTCTTCTCGGTTAGCCAACATAAAAATAAAAATATAAAAACTTTTTTTGCTTTCCATTTGAGTCCAAAATCGAAGGAAATTTTTCCAAAAAAAAATTGCCTTTTTTGATATTGGTCATATTTTCTTCGTTAACGTCTATAGTCCTTTCTGTCTTTATATTTCTCATATAAAAGCCCATAACGTTTTTCCCGCTGAAAATACCTCAAGGGGGACTTTTATTGCCGCCTGGAAAGGAAGCCAAGTGTAATAACCACCGTTTGGATTTATATGTACCGAAAACTGCCAAAATTTCCGAAACTGCGTTTTTTTGTGAGGTGTTAAAGGATAGAAGTTGTATAAAAAAATATTGAAGGGAAAATTAATTACAAGGAGATTAAGATATCGTTAAGAGCTCTTGAGGAATCTAAACAACTGGCGGTACTTCTTGATAATAAAGTTATGATAATTGACAAAGTTTAGGCTTTACTCCGTCAGGCTCCTGATAAGAGCTTCAGATCGCATTAACATGAAACACTCCTTGTATTTACATAATATGTGATGCCGGTTATGGTGAATGCGAAGGTTCGAAGAGGCTTTTAACTCATTGAATTTTCGATTCCTTTGACTCCACGTTTCAAGAACAGAGATTTTACCTTTTGTAATTTTCGAAACTCGAGAAGGTAAGGAAAAAGGATGAGGAATTCGTTAAGTTAAGAATCCCGAAGTGTCTCGAGTTTTCCCCAGACATTCCCTCATTAGGGAGCCAAATTGCGGTCGGTGAAAATAATGAGATGCTATCCTTCCTCGGAGAAAATTAGTATTCTCCCTATTTCTCAGGTAATAAAAATTAAGTTTTTTTTATTGTTTTAATCGAATTAAAATTTGTTTTTGTTTATAAAAATGAAGGTTTCGTGAAATCGAAAAGGGAAGCCAATTCTTTCTTCTTATTTCAATTGGTTCTTCTTTTGGGTGCCTTCGCCACTTCTAAAACAAGGATTCCTTTATTCAACTTTTTCCTCTTCTTTTTTACTCTCTCTTCCACTCGAAATCGGTTCGATCAGCCTTTACGACGTTGAAAAGTTCTTCAAAGAAAGTTCATTAGACCGGACCCGAGAGATCCGGAATACGAATTCAAACCCGATCCCTGACCGTGAGGGAGAAATAAATTTTTTTTCCTTCTTAAGTTATACAAAATCCATATTAAAAGGAAAATCTTACTTAAATTTTTAGCGTTCTTAAATAAGAAAATTTTAAAGGAGGATTTGAGTGCTAAATGAGCGAATTTACGTCTAATTACCTTAAAGAAGTTATTGTGATACCCTCCATGTCGGGTTTTTGGGGTCTTCCAGATCCCGGAGGGTCTAATCGAATTGCGATCTTTACCGATCTCAACTTTGTCTGTGGTGCCGGCCGGCCGTCCGATTTTCCGGAACACTTTACGGCCACAGTTTTCTACCGATTTTCACCAAATTTTCTTTAGTCGGTGAACAAGAAACTAACGAGGGCGATTTTTGAATTTCGAAAAAATGGCGGAGATATGTCTGTTTGAAATTTTAAAAAATTCGCTGCGGCCGAACCGTTGCGTTGGTCCGATTTTCACCACATTTTCACCAAATACTCTTATATTTTTTACGAATTTTTGGTGGTAAAAATTTTTTGTTTTTTAGTAGGGAAAAATTTGATACTTTCACCCTTTGCGAGAGAGGCATCCCTGGGCAGAAAGCCTATAATTCCTACCTTGATACTTCAAATAATTTTTGAAAAAAAATTAAAAGCTCAGAAATTTTTTTCCAAAAAAAATGCAAATTTTTCAAAAAAAAAACTTAGAAAATTTTTTGACGAAAAAATTGAAAAAAAAAAAAAACTGTTCGGGGAAAAAAACTTGGAAAGTTTTTCGAAAAACAAAAAAAAAATTTGAAAAATAACATAACATTTTGAATAATCTTGTTGAAAAAAGAATTTGTCTAAATGCTTGGAAATTATTCTTCCCTTCCATCTGTACTTCCCCATCCTTATACTTCCCCCTCCTTGAATTTCCCCTCCTTTATGCTTCCCCATCCTTATACTTCCCCTCCTTTATACTTCCCCTCTTTACACTTCGCCCTCCTTGACCTTCCCCTCCTTTATACTTCCCCTCTTTAATACTTCCCCCTCCTATATTTTTACTTCTCTTTAAGGAAGTTTTTGTTGAAGCTCTTCAAACTAGTCCTTTTTTTAAGGGTAAATCTTACTTAAATTTCACGAAATTTTTATCGTTCTTTAAAAATTAATTAACAGAAAATTTTAAAAGGAGGATTTGCGTGCTAAATGGACGAATTCACATCTAATTTTTCTTAGTGTCTAATAATCCCTTTAACGAGTTAAAGATTCCCTAGACTTTTTGTAAGTAGAACCGTGGGAAAAGAAGAAGAAAAAAAAATTAAATAAAAGCTCGATGCAATGAAGAGTTGAATGAGGGTGGATTTCCCTACCAAATGATTAATAAACGTTTTTAATGGTTTTGTAATTCCTCACAGGAAATGAGTGCTGGGAGCGGCCCTCTTTAATTATTTTCCTCGTTAAATAATGAGTTTTCTCTCTCTCTAGGATTCTCTCTTCTCCCTTCTATAAATTGGATTCAAAAATTAACTTAGTTCGAGCTAATCCGAAAAGGTTGACCGAATTTTATTTTTCCGTTCAAACGCTCTTCTGATCCCTCACGTTTTCATGTTGCATTAGGGGATTACTCTTGGATGTACCTACATCCCACTTGATAGGCACACGTTAAACAAGGAAAGCCCAATTAGTCTAACAAGTTCGTAACTCAACCCATACTGGTACTTTGAATATTAATTAGGTAAAAGGCAAATATCCATCTTGACTTAAATTACACTTCTTAACTCAGATTTCCCCCATTTTTTAATAAATATCAAGTTCTTTAAAAATAGAATTAAGGGTTGAAATTTTGGAATAAATTGAAACCCACAGAAAGAAAATAAAACATGAAAATAGTTAGCTAGACACAGATGTCCAAGTTGACTCAGGATTTGGCTCCAAAAAAGCACCACATCGCTTCCTCCTTCGTAAAAATCAGTTAGCAAAATAACGGAGGGGGAAGTATAAGGGAGGGAAAGTATAAAGGAGGGGGAAGTATAAGATAGGGAATTATATGGGAGGGGTAAGTATAAAGGAGGGGAAGTAGGGTAAGGAGGGGAAGTTGACTTAGGATTTGTCTCCAAAAAAGCACCACATAATATATTTCCTTCGTAAAAATCAGTTAGCAAAATAACGGAGGGGGAAGTTTAAGGAAGGGGAAGTATAAAGGAGGGGGAAGTATAAGATAGGGAATTATGGGAGGGGGAAGTATAAGATAGGGGAATTATATGGGAGGGGAAGTATAAAGGAGGGGAAGTAGGGTAAGGAGGGGAAGTAGGGTAAGGAGGGAAGTTGACTTAGGATTTGGCTCCAAAAAAGTACCACATCGCTTCCTCCTTCGTAAAAATCAGTTAGCAAAATAACGGAGGGAGAAGTATAAGGAGGGGAAGTGAAGGGAGAGGAAGTATAAAGGAGGGGAAGTATAACGGAGGAGGAAGAGGAAGTATAACGTAGGGAAGTATAACGGAGGGAGAAGTATAAAGGAGGGAAGTATTAGGGAGGGGAAGTATAACGGAGGAGGAGGTTTTTTTGTTTTTTGTTTTTTAATTACCCTTTAATTACCCCTTTTTTTTATTTTTGTTTTCCCCATTTGCGCGATTACGCATGATCTAAAACCCAAACAGTACAAAATTGTTTTTTTGTTCAAAAAATTTATAAGTTTTCTTTTTTAAAATTGCTGTTTTTTGTTTGTTTTTTTTTCGAAAAATTTTTTAAGTAGCGAGGTAGAAATAATATTTTTTCCCAAGGGAGTCCCTCTCGTAACGCGTAAAAGTACGAAATTTTTGCCTACTAAAATGGACGGCCGGACGGCCGGCCCGCACCACAGACAAAGTTAGTAGGTAAAGATCAATATTCGATTTGATCCTCCGGGGTCTGGAAGACCTTCCCCAAAAACCCGACGTGGAGGGTATCACAATACTTCTTTAAGGAGGTTAAAAAGAAAGAATCTTTCTCTAAAAACCATTTGTCCTAATTCAATCGGTCCATCGATTTACGCTAAAGACTACTCGGTTTTCCCTAGGCAGACATTTCACGATGTATCAACATTTAGAGCCATTTGCATGAAAACGAATATACTTTCCATCCGAAGGCAAAGTCTATAATAATAATTTAACACTTTATATCATGAAAAAGGGGCGCAGCGTTTGGAATAAAAAAACGTTCTCACATAGATCTCCGGTAATACAATAGAATCTTCGTGCGTGGTAGAAGAAAGAGGTGAAGATATACTGCGGGAGAGTCGTCATTGTGTATTTTGACAGCACATTCCATGGCCTCGAGCTTGATATTCGGATGCATTATTCATGCATTGAGACTGGCCCCCTGGAGCAACTAAGGCTATGCTTCTTGAGCTATTTACATAATAGACTACTCCCCAGGTTCTAATCAGTTTAAAACCCCATTCTAAATCCGGTTAATGGTCCCAACCCTAGTGACGAAAGTGCAATTAAAAGGACACGCAAATAAGTTTGAAGCGTGCATTAAGCTCGAAGGGGTTCAAAAAAGCAAAATTTTACCTAAAATCTTATAAATTGGGCCTTTTTAACTTCCTAAAAGAAGTGATTGTGATACCCTCCACGTCAGGTTTTTGGGAAGGGTCTTCCAGACCCCGTAGGATAAATTCGAATATGGATCTATACCGATCTCAACTTTGTCTGTGATGCCGGCCGGCCGTAGCATTTTTTTCCGGAACACTTTACGGCTACAGTTTTCATCCGATTTTCACCAAATTTTTACACAAATTTCTTTAGCCGGTGAAAAAGAATGTTACGAGGGCGATTTTTGAATTTCGAAAAATGACGGAGATATGTCTGTTTGAAATTTTAAAAAAATTTTTTTTTTTTTTAGTAGGGAGAAATTTCGTACTTCTACCCATTACGAGAGGCACATCCCTAGGCCAAAGAGCCCATTATTTCTACCTTGACACTTAGAAAAAAGTTTCGAAAAAAAGAAAGAGCAAAAAAAAAATGAAAAACTGGAAAATTTTTGGAAAAAAACCGGAAAATTTTTCGAAAAAAAAACTAGGAAAATTTTTTGAAAAAAAAAAAATAAAAACTTCCCCCTTCCTTATTCTTTCCCTCTTTTATACTTTCCCTCCCTTCGTTATACTTTCGTTCTCTTATACATCCCTCTCCGTTATACTTCCCCCTCTGTTATACTTCCCCTCTTATATACTTCCCCCTCCGTTTTACGTCCCCTACGTTATACTTCCCCCTCCTATATACTTCCTTTTCCCATATATTTTTCTTCCTATATTGTTACTTCTCTTTAAGGAAGTTTTCGTTGGAAGCTCTTCAAACCAGTACTTTTATCTATGGACAAAAAACGTTACTGGCGGAGCTTTACGCCATATTGTCAGGCACCTCATTTTCCACCATATGGGGTGTTATTAAATAATTTCAATTTCTTGGGGCCCTTCTTCTTGCCAAGGGTTCGAATGCAAGTTCGACGAATTTTTTTGTGTGAAAGTTCGTGGAAATCGTTTTCTTCCTGAAAAAAAAAATTCTTTTTTCCGAGAAAAACAGTCAATTTCCGGCATTTTTTCACATATAAAAGAGGTATAAACGAATTTTCCGGGGCTTCCTACTTGATGTGAAATAAAATCGATTTCCTCACTACAACGAATTTCTTTTAAAATATGCCAATCTTCATTGTGATATAAAAGAGGACGAAAAAGAAGAAAAAAACACAAGCCCCTTCTTTTTTTTCCCCCAATTTCCATTTCACTTGATTCCAGCCTATTAACGAATTCATCAAATTCAAATAAGTTCTTGAAAAGCTGGCCACGCATCAAATAAAAAGTGGATGAGAAATAAATTGGTTTAAAAAAAACTTTTCAGAATATTTTTATAAACTAATGCTCCTTTTAATATTTATTTTTTTTATTGCGAATTCTATGAATAAAATTTTTTAATCGATTTTATTCATACGTTTTTAAAAAAATTGACTTTTCTACAAATGTTAGTACACTTTATATGTAAATGCCTTATCTACATGCATATGTAAAACATGGATGAATTACCATAAAGCCCGAACGACTTCTTACTTGCAATAACGGGAGTGTTGATAGATGAAAAATAAGTTGTTACAAGTTTCTTTTAAATTTGAAGTTCGAAAAAATACAAAAAGGAGTTCCGTGTTTTTTGTTTAAAAGGGATGAGCAAGTTTAAAACCTCGGGGGGAAAAAAAGCGTTTTAAATTTTTTTGTTTACAAAGATAATATTTTAAAACCTTAATGGAAAACCTCTCAATATTACTTCTGATGCTAAAAAATTAATTAAAATCAATGAAAATTCAGATTTTAACAAAAATTCAAGATTTTAATTAAGGCCACTTGAGTAGGGAGGAACATGTTCTCAGAAATTAACTCCAGAAAGGCTCGCAATTAAGCAAAAAAAAAAACCTCTTTCTTTAAATTAAAACAAAGGAATCTCTTTTGATGTTTAAACTCCCCGCAAACGTTGGGGTTATTTTGACTCGAAATTTTGGCTTTACTTTTATTCAAAGTTGAATAAAAGGATGAAAAACGGAGTTAAGTTTGCTGGGGTTGATGTTGGCACATTTGTCAGTGCACCCTTTCGGCGTCCGCTTTATTCCACGAGCTTCAGAAAAAAAAAACTTTTGGGCAAAAATTTTGAAAAAAGTCGACGTTTTTAAGATAAATACGAAAGGAAGATACTGAAAAATAACTCTCTTTAAGAAAGTTAAAAAAGGAAGATTGGATTGGTACAACATTCTCCGAACCACTGGGGGAATATAATTGGTACATTTTTAATGTTTTCCGCATTTTTCATCTATAAAAAAAACGAAATTTCATTTCTTCGAAGCGTTTACTTTTCGAGGAAATTGAAATAATGAAATTTCTCGATTCCCGGCTTTCCGCAGGGACTTGAGGGAATTAAACCAATTACAAACGCTCTCGGAAAACGCCTGGCCGTTCCCGTTTTGAAACAAAGTTGACATTTTCTTCAAAATCCCTTCGGAATGTTAAAAGTTTTCAGCGGAAAGACACACAAAGGCTTAAGTCAGTTCGGAATAATTGGACGTTTTGTCAAGAAGTTAAAAAAAAGTAATATAACTTATTTTATGATTTACGCCATTTTGACATTTCCAACACATCGTTTTTAAAGAAAAAAATTCTCTTTACCTTCTTTTATTAAAAGAGGATTTAATTTTAAAACCATAATAGGCTATTTTAAAGGAATAAATAAAATAAAGAAAGCTGACAATCTTGCGTGATTTGCCTTCGTGAATCTTAAACGCTTCCTTCACGCCAAACATAATTATGCAAATTGGACAATTTTTTCCCTTCAAAGGCTTATCTTTAAATAACTTTCTGAACGAAATAAAAAGGGATAGTGATTGATTTTTAAAAAAATTTGTTCAGCTGTTTGGGTGCCTGAAGAGTGGGAACTTTCAGAAATTTTAGCACCTGGAGGCTTAAAAGAGCAAACTTTTATCCCACTTCTGATATCATTCTCGGTGGGATCTATGAACTTCCATAATTTTTATGGAAGAAAGAAGTTATTGTGATACCTCCACGTCGGGTTTTTGGGGAGGGGTCTTCCAGACCCCGTAGGATGAATTCGAATATGGATCTACACCGATCTCAATTTTGTCTGTGGTTCCGGCCGGCCGTCCGATTTCACCAAATTTTCACCAATTACTCCTTATATTTTTAAAGAATTTTTGGTGTAAAAAATTGCCACTTTTTAATTATTGTTTTTTTAGTAGGGAGAAATTTCGATCTTCTACCCATTACGAGAGGCACATCCCGAGGCCAAAGAGCCCATTATTTCTACCTTGACACTTGAAAAAAAATCGAAAAATAGAACTTAAAAAATTTTCAAAAAAAAAGGGCTCATTTAATAAAGAAAACCCGGAAAATTTTTCAAAAAAAAAACAGAAAATTTTTTTACAAAAAAAACAACTCGGAAAATTTTTGGAAAAAAAAAACTCGGAAAATTTTTCAAAAATAAATTGAAAATTCTCCTTTATACTTTCCCTCCCTTATTCATCCTTATACTTTCGTTCCCTTATACTTCCCCCTCCGTTATACTTCCCCTCCCATATACTTCCCACTCCGTTATACTTCCCCTCCATACACTTCCCCTCCTTATTGTACTTCTCTTTAAGGAAGGTTTCGTAGGAAGCTCTTCAAACAAGTACTTTTTTCATGATCTACTTCAGTTAGATCTGAAGTTTTTATTTTGTGCAAAAGACGAAAGTGATAAAAATCTTGTAAGTTTCCCAAAGGAGTTCGTTAAAGTCCTAACTCATTCGAGAAACGTTCATTAGATTAGCGGCTTTCCCGTCGGGAAAAGGATTTGAATTAGGATTATTCAAGTGTGACTTGAAATGAATTGCGAGAGGAACAAAAGAGGCGGATGAGAAGGGGAGAGATATATCTGTTACCAGGAGTGGATTAGAGTGCCCTGCGGGTAGCCACATCAGCATTTCCTCTTTTTCTTTAATATACTCCGGGAAAAACCTGTTTTATTTTTTTTTCCGTTTATTTACCTCGATTTCTATCTTTAAAATGGAGTTTTTATTCGATTCGACCCCTGCGATATTCATCTTCTTTTATCAAGTCTTTTATCTTGACCTGTTTATTACGCTGACACAAAAAAAAGACTTCAAGAATAATATCGCCCACTTTGAACGTGTTAAGCCGGCCCATTTTGAAAAGAATTTTTCAACTAGATTTCGACACCTTTTAAACAACCCTTGAACTAAGGTCAAAAAGTCCTTTCAACATTGTGGGAGAGTCTTCGCCCAATCAGACACATAGAACAGGCGTGAAAATCCCGAATTTCCCTAGGAGTATTTTAACTTCCTTAAAGAAGTTATTGCGATACCCTCCACCTCGGGTTTTTGGGGAGGGTCTTCCAGACCCCGGAGGGTAAATTCGAATATGGATCCGATCTCAACCTGTGGTGCCGGCCGTCCGTAGCATTTTTTTATCGGAACACTACGGCCATTTTCATCCATTTTCACCAAATTTTCACACAAATTTCTTTAGCCGTGAAGAAAATGTAACAAGGGCGATTTTGAATTTCGAAAAAACGGCGGAAATTGTCTGTTTGAAATTTTAAAAATTCGCTGCGGCCGAACCGTTAATCCGATTTCCACCCCAAATTTTCACCAATTACTCCTTATATTTTAAAAAATTTTTGGTGTAAAAAAATTGGCACTTTTTAATTAGGTATTAATTTTTTTTAGTATGGAGAAATTTCATACTTCTACCCATTACGAAAGGCACATCCCTAGGCCTAAGAGCCCATAATTTCTACCTTGACACTTAAAAGAAAGAAAAACTCGGAAAATTTTTGGACAAAAAACTTCCAAAATTTTTCGAAAAAAAAAAACTTATACAATTTTTTGACAAAAAAAAAAGGCCAAAAGAAAGGAAAACCCGGAAATATTTTGTAAAAAAAACTTCCAAAATTTTCGAAAAAAAACTAGGAAAATTTTTCAAAAAAAAAAATCCAGGAAAATTTTTCGAAAAAAAAAATTTAGAAAATTAAAATTTCCCCCTTCCTTATTCTTCCCCTTTTTTATCCTTCCCCCTCCTTTATACTTTCCCTCTTTTCGTTATACTTCCCCCTCTGTTATACTTCCCCTCCAATGTACTTCCCCCTTCTATATTGTTACTTCTATTTATGGAAGTTTTCGTTAGAAGCTTTCAAACAAGTACATACTTTGAAAAGATGAAAATGAGATGAAAGTTGCACCATTGAAGTTTTCCTGAAAAAACTGGCCGAAAACATAGAAAACCTGATCACTACTCAATTTTCACATGAAGGGTATTACAATAACTTCTCTTTGATAAAATTGGATAGATCTAACACATTGCGAACCTCTCTAAAACTTTTGTTTTAAGCTTTTAGTGCAAAACTTTTTTTTTGTCATTTTTTTCAAGCATCCCTTTAGTAGTGTTTTTTCAAGTTTTTGTTTATCCAAAAGTGATTTTGCCGGTAGATCAATTTGAGACGATGGTGACTTATCGAATTACCCGACGGGGCCGCGTTTCCTCTACTTTCGCCCTTCGTGGAATTTTAAAAGGTTCCCCCTCTTTTTGATCCTTTCTCGCCCTTCCCTCTTTAACAACAATCCCGTCAAAATTTAATCCTAAACCCGTTCAACCTTCTTCGATTCCAGAGATTCGCTTTCAACTAACAAAACCTTTTTCTTCAGTAAAAAATTATTTTTATAAAGAGAAGTTTAAGAAGGGAATCGAATTTGTAGGAAAAGGGATAATAAGGCAAGAGGGAGTTAGGAGGGAAGTTTGTGATTAAACAGGAGGTGGCTGTTGACACCTAAGTTTGTAACCTGAAGTAGATAACTAGATGAGAGGCGATGGGTCTAACTCAATTTACAAACTGAGGTCACCCCTAATGTAAAGGCTCCCAGGCTAATTATGCACGTGTATACACGTGTAATTATCGACATTTTATTTTTCAATAACATTTTTAAGTGTTTTATATTCGTTTCGGGATCGTTTAATTAACCTTATCAATCCCAGAGAGTTGGCAACATTTCAACCTTTGTCATTATTGCCTTTCAATCTCTCGTTTAAATGCAATAACCAATTTTAACGTAAAATATCCAGTGTTTGAGAGAGATTTTAACATGAATTTGACGTACCGGCAAAAAAGATGTTTTTATTCAATTTATTAAATTATTTAAAACGCCCGAAAATGAGGTCCCTGATGAATAGGAAGTATCTTAGCTGCAAAATCGATAAAAATTCCCAAACTTCAGTAATCTCGAGAGTTAAATCCTAAAATGTAGTTCAAAAAATGTTTTCCCGGACGAAAAATACCCGGGTATCGTCTTTAAAAGAGGCTCCTAGGCTTAAAAAATGTGGAAAATGCATAAAAATGTAGTAAAGTACTCGTTTGAAGAGCTTCCAACGAAAACTTCCTTAAAGAGAAGTAACAATATAGGAGGGGAAGTATATGGGAAGAGGAATTATATAGGAGGGGGAAGTATAACGGAGGGGACGTAAAACGGAGGGGGAAGTATATGGGAGGGGAAGTATAATGTAGGGGGAAGTATAAGGGAACGAAAGCATAACGAAGGGAGGGAAAGTATAAAGGAGGGGAAGAATAAGGAAGGGAAAAGTTTCTATTTACCTGAAAAATTTTCCTAGTTTTTTGCTTTTTTGAAAAAGTTTTTAAGTTTTTTTTTCGAAAAATTTTCCAGGTTTTCCTTTTTTTTGCCCTTTTTTTCTGAAAAATTTTCCAAGTTCTTATTTTTCGAAAAAATTTTAAGTGTCAAGGTAGAAATAATGGACTCTTCGGCGTAGAGATGTGCTCTCGTAATGGGTAGAAGTTTGAAATTTCTCCCTACTAAAAAAATAATAATAATTACAAAGTGGCAATTTTTTTACACCAAAAATTCTTAAAAACATAAGGAGTAGTTGGTGAAAATTTGGTGAAAATCGGATGAAAACTGTGGCCGTAAAGTGTTCCGGAAAAAAATGCTACGGCCGGCCGGCACTACAGACAAAGCTGAGAAAAAGATCAATATTCGATTTGACCCTCCGGGGTCTGGAAGACCCCTCCCCAAAAACCCGACTTGGAGGGTATCACAATAACTTCTTTAAGGAAGTTAAAAAGTTACCATTTTTTATCAAAATATATATGAAAATGCCCAAAAATTCTGTGAAAGGGTTTTCTTAGACGAAAAACCGGCAAAGTGGATAAAGAAAATGGAGGTGCTAAAAAAATCCTCTTAGACTGCAATGCGGGCTACTATTTGGATATCTCTTCCAGGAGAAGGAAGGACAAGGGTGCCGCGACGCTTCATTCCTCGACCGCTACGCTAAAACTCCAAAAATTTAAGAATTTTTTTGCCCAAAAATAGAATTTTGCCCATTTTAGTGCTTATAAAACCAAAATTTGATGATTTCATCGGATTCTCTAAAGCCAAAAATTAATTCAAGAGCACTTTTGCATATTTTAAAGGCTAAAATGGGTTTATGTTTATTTAAACAGTTATGACTATTAATAAACTTGTATAATATTTAACTTTAAGAACTTGAAAAATTTTCTTGATCTTGAAAGTTTAAAAAGTCTTTGCTCTTAAAAAAAACCGAACCAATTACTCAAATTGAAAGGGAATCTGATAAACACAAATAGGAAGATAAAAATCGATTAAAAAGAGTGAAGAAAAAAAAAAGTTCGCCCTTGCTCCGATTTCCCGTCAAAACCCAATAAACAATAGAATTAGGAACTAATTGCCTTTTACTAATCCCTTCGGCGTAATTAGTGCTTCCAATTAAACCATTACTAGTGCCAACAGAAAGAAGTCCGACCTTAAATTACTCTTCGATTCCTTCCTCTTTTTTTCGCGCGCCCTTGGACCCTTTCCAACTAACCAAAAAACACAGGTTGGAAAGAAAAAAATGTACTGGTTTGAAGAGCTTCCAACGAAAACTTCCTTAAAGAAGTAACAATATAAGAGGGGAAGTATAACGGAGGGGGAAGTAGGTATATTGGAGGGGGAAGTATAACGGAGGGGACGTACAAAGGAGGGGAAGTATATGGGAGGGGAAGTATAACTGAGGGGGAAGTATAAGGGAACGAAAGTGCAACGGAGGGGGATGTAGAAGGGTGGGGAAGTATGACGAAGAGCTTCCAACGAAAACTTCCTTAAAGAAGTAACAATATAAGAGGGGAAGTATAACGGAGGGGGAAGTAGGTATATTGGAGGGGAAGTATAACGGAGGGGACGTACAAAGGAGGGGGAAGTATATGGGAGGGGAAGTATAACTGAGGGGGAAGTATAACGCAGGGGAAGTATCTAGGTAGAAATAATGGTATTTTTGGCAAGAAAGGTCCCTCTCGTCTGGCGTGGATGTATGAAATTTCTCCCTACTAAAATGATAATTTATGCTTTAAAAAAATGATAATTTTTTACAACAAAATTCTTAAAAAATATAAGGAGTAATTGGTGAAAATTTGGTGAAAATCGGACCAACGATTCGGCCGCAGCGAATTTTTTAAAATTTCAAACCGACATATCTCCGCCATTTTTTCGAAATTCAAAAATTGCCCTCTTTAGTTTCTTGTTCACCGACTAAAGAAAATTCGGTAAAAGTCGGTTGAAAACTGTGGCCGTAAAACGGACGGCCGGCCGGCACCACAGACAAAGTTGAGATCGGTAAAGATTCGAATTGACCCTCCGGAGTCTGGAAGACCCTTCCCCAAAAACCCGACGTGGAGGTATCACAATAACTTCTTTAAGGAAGTTAAAATTTATAAATTAATTGATCTGTGTGCTTTTTTTTCTGTACGAAATGCCGTAGAAGAAATTATTTCGCATTACCCGGATCCTCCAAGTCGTGAGCTCAAGCCACCATTTTCACTAAAATTTCCTCTAGTTTTTTCCCTTTTTTTCAGTTTAAAAATATATGTTGTGGGATTGGCGAGTTTCCTTAACATCTTAGAACGTTTGAATCAATGGACTTTCCTCGGATTTCTTTTAAGCTGATTAGGAAAACAAGGGTCGTTAAAAGGATGGTTTCTTCCTTACGCTAAGGGCCATTAAAGACATTCACCGAGAAGAAGAACAAAAAAAGTCGAGTCTGGTTTTAAGTTAGATTTTTATTAAATACCGTCTGTTCAATTTTGTTGTAAAAGAAAAAAAGGTTGAACAATTGGTCATTTTGTCGAGTAAATCTTAAGACTTACTAAGATAATCCTTAGGATCTTTCATTACTTGAAAAAAGGGATTAAATGACCCAATTGAGATGTTCGTTCACGGCGCATTGCTTATACTAGACCGACAAATGTTTCCGGTCTTGATGGTTTACTCTAATGCGCGTGTCGATAATCTCAAATCCTGAATATTTGAATTAAACATGGCGAGGAAAAAGGGGAGGAAGAAAGAGTTGAGAAAGTGATGGATGGGTTTTTGTTGTGGCGGAACCTAGTAATCAATTAGGGAACAACGTGAGACGAACGAAATCCCATTAAACCCACCACCTGACTAGAAACATGTTTTCCCGTTTTCTTCCCTTTCATGCTTTTTTGTTATAGTTATAAGTTATAACAAATCACGTAATCTATGGTACATTGTGCTGAAAGGTTTTATTACTCTATGGTGGGAAGTACCCAAAATTTCTTGCTTTCCTCCCTAGGGCGGAAACCATCTTTTTGAAAGAATCCAATCTCTTGCCGAGATGTAATATTTTTACCTGTCTTCTTCACTCCCCTTGTTAAAAACTTTGTTAATAAAGTTAAATTGAAAAATGATTAAATATTTAAAGTTTTTAGAATGTTGATATAATTTATGATAATTCTTGATAAGTTTTGGACTTTAGACACTTGAAGAATGACTTGATCGTGTCACGATTAATTCCGGAATGTAGAACGAGAAGGGATATAGACAAAAGGGAGAATTGGATGTTCAAAACTATAGGCAGCTTTTGATCTCCGGAGAACAAAAGGCTTTTCACTCACACTTCGATTAATTTTCTCTTTTATTTTTGTTTTTAGAGAAATTGAATGTTCTTTATCAGCGGAATTGGACTCGCCTTGTGACCGAACAGCTTCGCCAGTTGGAACTGAACGTGATACAGGCGGTGAGAACGCAGGGGAGGGAAAGCACGCTCGATCCTGACCTTCAATGGACTTTTACCGGTTCCCTGCTGTATTCGTTGACAGTCATCACAACTATAGGTAAATCTTTGTTGTCTGACAATCTCCGGGTTCGTCAAGATCGCTTGTTGAAGATTCAAAAGAGAATAACCATTTCACAAGCACGGAACTCCCCGGGTCGTCTTCTAATACAAGTCCACCTTTGACTGACTCGCCCTCGTCTTCGGACATCTTTCAAAAAGGGTCCTATCATCCCAACCTAGTCCTTTCAGTACCTTCGGTGCCATCCTTGGGTGAACTCTGCATTTCCCAAGCTCAGGCTCTCAGGGATTACTGTAGAAGATCTTCTGATGAGCTTGTGATATTGCCAAAGGTGCAAAAGTTCACCCTTGACTGACTCGAGTGCACATCGTCTTCGGACATCTTTCAAAAGGTGTCTTATCATCCCCCATCCTAGTCCTTTCGGTACCTTTGGTGCCATCCTATACGAACTATGCATTTCGCAAACTCATTCTCTCAGTAATGACCGTAGAAGACGGATAGAAGATCTACGAATACTGTAGAAGAGCGACTTTCAAAAAGGGTCCTTTCATCCCAATCTTTTGGTACCTTCGGTGCTATCCTAGGGCGAACTCTGCATTTCCCAAACATAGCTCTCAGGATTACCGTCGAGTATCTTCTGATGAGCTTGTAATAATGCTAAAGATCCTCTAACTCAAGTTCGAGAGCCCTCGCCTTCCGACATCTTTCAAAAAGGGTCCTTTCTCCCCCCTTGTCCTTTTGGTACCATCGGCGCCTTCCTTGCGCGAACTCATTTCCCAAACTCAGGCTCTCGTGGATTACCATAGAAGATCTACTGATGAGCTTGTGATATTGCCAAAGGTCCTCTAACCCTAGTCCACCCTTGACTGACTTGTGGACCCTCGTCTTCGGACAACTTTCAAAAGGGGTCCTTTCTCCCCACCTTGTCCTTTCGGTACCATCGGCAACTTCCTTGCGCTAACTCATTTCCCAAACTCAGGCTCTCAGGGATTACCGTCGAAGATCTTCTGATGAGCTTGTACGAGGAATGTCCAAAAATTAAAGACCGTTAAAGGCCGCCGTATGGGCAGAGTATTCTGCCAGATAGTAGCAGTAGCTTGTAGCGAGAAGTTCCCCCTCCACATCGCAACTGATCTCATCTCTCTATCTTATCCAGTGTTGCTACGGCAGCCGTTCGCGATGGACGTCCCGGTGCCGAGTCCCGCCGGTTGTGAAGTTCGCTCCGTCATCCGTTTCCTAAACGCGGAGAAACTTCGCCAAGTCAAATTCATAGACGTTTGACGGCTATTTCGACGTTGTTACGGCAACATGTCGTATGACCATATTTGGGCATTTTGAGGTAAGCACACCCCTGGGTTCGTATTTTCGCGGGGAATCGAACGGTATGATTAAAAATGCGATTGGCAGCCTTGAACAGCCGCAAATTGCGAACGAACAACACTGCGTATGATTAGGAGTGTTATCAACTAGTCGTATGACCGCCATTTTCGTATGACCGAAAAGTTGCCCCAAACTTGATACGACATGTTGCCGTAACAACGTCGATTTATAACATTCGTAACGTTAGCGTAACGTTTTACCGCAACAGCGCTCATTCATAACATTGCCATAAATAGCCGTCAAACGTGTATGAATTTCGACCGGGCGAAGGAATGAATTACCGTCGAAGATCTTCTGATGAGCTTGTAATATTGCTAAAGATCCTCTAACCCTAGTCCACCCTTGACTGTTCGAGGGCCCTCGTCTTCGGACATCTTTCAAAAAGGGTCCTTTCATCCCAACCTTTCGGTACCTTCGGTGCCATGCTCGGGCGAACTCTGCATTTCCCAAACCCATGCTCTCAGGGATTACCGTAGAAGATCTTCTGATGAGCTTGTGAAATCGCTAATGATCCTCTAACCCTAGTCTACCCTTGACTGACTCAAGAGCCCTCGTCTTCAGACATCTTTCAAAAAGGGTCCTTTCATACCATCTTTCGGTACCTTCGGTGCCATCCTTGGGCGAACTCTGCATTTCCCATACTCATTCTCTCAGTGATTACCGTAGAAGATCTACTGATGAGCTTGTAATATTGCCAAAGGTCCACTAACCCTAGTCCACCTTTGACTGACTCGAAGGCCCTCGTCTTCGGACATCTATCAAAAGGGTCCTTTCTCCCCACCTTGTCCTTTCGGTACCATCGGCGCCTTCCTTGCGCGAACTCTGCATTTCCCAAACAAGGCTCTCGGGGATTACCGTCGAAGATCTTCTGATGAGCTTGTGATATTGCCAAAGGTCCTCTAACCCTAGTCCACCCTTGACTGACTTGTGGGCCCTCATCTACGGTCATCTTTCAAAAAGGGTCCTTTCATCCCAACCTTTCGGTACCTTCGGTGCCATCCTAGGGCGAACTCTGCATTTCCCAAACTAAGGCTCTCAGAGATTACCGTCGAAGATCTTCTGATATTGTTAACGATTCATTCCCAACATATTTTTCTAATTTTTGATTTTTTAGGTTGTGGAAATTTAGGTCCAAAAACAGTCGAAGGAAAACTAGCAACGATGGTTTATGCTCTCATCGGGGTCCCTTTGATGCTTGTCTGCCTCACTCATCTCGGCTCCCTTCTCGCCGACATTATACGAAGTGCCTACTATTATATGTGCTGCTGTTCAGCTAATCAGCCAAAAAATAATGGTAAAAAAGATTTTTTTGATGATGGTACTACATGAGTTTATAGAAAGGATGGAGTATCCTCTTGAGGAAAGAGGTAGGATGAGAAATATTGAGGTGGTCGGTGGCGGATGCGGGAGAGCAGTTTGCCGTCTAACATCTTTGGACAGCGTACTTGACTACGCTCCTAGGTCGAATTCAGGAGTCGACAGTGATGATGACGAATTAGAAAATCGATGGTAATTAAGTTATTATTGAGTTAATCATTTTGTTTTTCTTTAGTGAAACAGTAAATGACACTCCAAGTAGAATGCCGTTAATTTGGCGTGGTGATGGAAGACCAGGGACGCCTCCTCCTCCTCCCTCACGAGCGATCCCACGGCCACAAAAAGCGCCAGTTCCGGCCCTTCTGACACTTTCGATACTTCTCGGATATGTCTGCTTGGGTGCGTGGCTTTACGCTGCTTGGGAAAGGCGGACGTATCTAGAAGGACTTTATTTTACGTTTACTGCTCTGACGACGATCGGATTGAGCGATATGGTGCCCGGAAAGGGGACGAAGAGGATCGAAGGACAACTTCAACTTCTCGCGTTTTGTCTCTACATTCTTTTCGGTCTTGTTTTAGTCGCGACCGCATTCGCTCTCGTACAAGAGCAAGTCGTCACCAAAACGAAACAAATCGCCGTCTCCCTCGGAGTCGTCAAACGTGAACAGCTCCCCCTGTGATACACCGCTCTGGCATTTAAGTGTCACAGAACATTTGACTTTTGATATATCTCTATGAAAAATAAGGCTGTAAATTTTAATTCAGATTAAAACATATCTTCATTGCAATTTATAGACAAAATGTAAATGTTGTACATAAAGAGTGGAAAAAATAAAATGTAAAACTTTTTTTATGTTTGAAAATTAAATTCGTGTTTGAAAAATTAAATTTGTAATAATTGAGAAATTTCTTTCTCTGGTGAAATCTCTTTTTCAGCGGAAGAAGTCGGCGTGTGTAAATCGTTTAATGAATCTGAAGGAGAAACTTTCGAACTAACGATTTTTCCATCTTCTGCATTTTGAAAAAGGCTGGCTTTAATCACATCTTCGTTTTCTGCGTTTGGCTGAATCTTTTGCCTTTGAATTTCACCAGCACCGTGAACGATATCAACATCCCCTTCGTAATTCCATCGACATTTTTCATCCTCATTTTCATGCCATAACTCCTTCAATCTGTGCCTTTCTTTCTTCAAATTGATACACATTATTTCATAAAACTCATCATCTATACTGAAAAAAAACATATTTAGAATTTCTATTTTTTTTCTGTACTTATAAGGTTGATTTATATCTCTTTTATGGACGATCGCATATGCTTGAAGGCGATCGACGATAATTTCGCCGAAGACAGTTGCGATTTTGACGTCGTACAATGAGAAACGTTCGCCTTCGATGGTCAAATCTGGATTCCTTAAAAGTGGGTCGTATTGCTTTCTCATCAATCCTAATACTCCTAGAGATATATTTGCTTCGGAATAAAATTTTTCAGAACACAAATACGCGAGTTCGATCCCCATAGTGACCTCATTTGGACTGTAAAAATAAAAAAATAAATTATTTTACGCATTACCTATTGCCCTGACTAGATTCATATTTTTCCGCTCTTCTCATCTCCCTCTCTTTCGGCCAAAAGACTACAATTTTAGAAGTTGTATCTTAAGTTCTATTAACACCCTTTTTCACTAGATTTTCGGTCATTTTTCACTATTTTTTGAGCATAAAACACCGAACATGAACCTTTTCTACTGTCTTAAGTCCAAAAAAAACCTAAAAATCAGGTTGGCGAGCATTTTCCTCAGTTTTTTGGCCTAAAAACCCCTTTTTAACTTCCTTATAGAAGTTATTGTGATACCCTCCACGTCTCGTCTCCTCTGATACCGATCTCAACTTTGTCTGTGGTGCCGGCCGGACGTAGCATTTTTTTTCCGGAAAACTTTACGGCCACAGTTTTCAACCGATTTTCACCAAATTTTCTTTAGTTGGTGAACAAGAAACGAGGGCAATTTTTGAATTTCGATAAAATGGCGGAGATATATCTGTTTGAAATTTTAAAAAATTCGCTGCGGCCGAACCTTTGGTCCGATTTTCACCAAATTTTAACCAATTACTCCTTATATTTTTTACGAATTTTTGGTGTAAAAAAATTATCATTTTAGTAGGGAGAAATTTCATACTTCCACCCGTTACAGAAGGACCACCCTTGGGTCAAAATCCCATTATTTTTACCTTGATACTTAAAAAAAATTTCGGGAAAAAACTACGTACCTATTTTTAAAAAAACGAAAATTTTTCGAAAAAAAATTCCCCTCCGTTATACTTCCCTTTCCTTTGTAGTTTCCCCTCCTTTATACTTCCCCCTCCGTTATACTTCCTCTCCCTTATACTTCCCCCTCCTATATTTTTACTCCTCTTTAAGGAAGTTTTCGTTGGAAGCTCTTCAAACTAGTACTTTTATCCAATTTTCCTCATGTTCACGGGAATCCAAAAACGGAGAAACCCCCATTTACCATAGGAACTTGTTATACTTCCCCCTCCTTTGTAGTTTCCCCTCTTTTATACTTCCCCCTCCTTTGTATTTCCCTCTGTTATACTTCCCCTCCTACATTTTTACTTCTCTTTAAGCATGTTTTCGTGGAAGCTCTTCAAACTAGTACTTTTATCCGATTTTCCTGACGTTCACAGGAATCCAAAAACGGAGAAACCCCCATTTACCATTAGGAACTTGTTATACTTCCCCCTCCGTTATACTTCCCCTCCTTTATACTTCCCCCTCCGTTATACTTCCCCTCCTTTATACTTCCCCTCCGTTATACTTCCCCCATTATAGGTACTTCCCCCGTTATACTTCTTTTATTTGATTTTGTAGCGTCTCCTTCAGTTTTTGGACAAAAACCACCTTACAAACTGATTTTTCGAGTGTTTTCCTCAGTTTTTTGGCCAGAAAACCCCCAATTTTTTCTGATAAGATTACTTCAGGCTTTCAATGTCCATTAAACCCAGATTTTTGTCTTTTTTCCCCATATTTTGATCAGTTTTTAAAGCGTCTATCTTTTTTGGGCCTTAAGAGTTTGGACTTACTGCGATGCGAGTGGTTTTACTCCAATTTCTTTCAAAAGAGGATTTCGATTTGGACGATAAAGTTCTTTTATCAACGGAGACTTAAATTGAAGTTTAGGGCAATAAAAATCATTTTCTAAATCAACGTCAATTTCATCGTTTTTCTTTTTTTTATTTCCTTTTATCGTCCCTGTGCTAAAAAGCCTGTCAAACTCATCCTAAAAAACGTCATAAAATTTTCCCGTTGTCAAATTCATACATGAATAACGGTGTTCCCTCTTTCTGACAAAACGACCTCGACGATCCGTGAAGAAAATTTTTTTATATTTTCATAAAGTGTCCGATCGCATTCTGGTGTTTGTGTGCGACTGAAAAAATGATGGAATCTCCTTGTATTGTTCATCCCGAGTAGAATCGTCGTATAATCTCGAGCGACCAAAAATCTCAAATCGGAAAGCTGATCCTGCCATACCTTCTCATGTACCTCAGTCATCGGATGCTTTATATGCCTCTTCTTCAGCTTACACCTCTCCGCAATAATAAACCAAAGCTATCAAATTATTAAACCAAAAAAACAATCTTACTCTAGCATAATACTGAAAATAAATTATCAAAGATCGCAAAAACTGATCAAAAGCTTGAGTATAGAACAATTCAACAAATAAACTATTCAGATTCCCAGAATATGTGAATAACACAACATCTTTGACATCATTAAGCATAATAAATTCACAATCATAATCAGACTTTCTCTGAAAATTATTAACAAAATGAAGAACTTGAAAATCTGAAATGTTATCCCGAAAGTCGCTGTTAAGCTCAATATGTTTAAAACTTTCATTTTCAGTAGCTTTTGTCAAAGGAGATGATTTTTCTGTTTCTTCCATTTTTTTCTATAAAAAACTATTTCTAATCATATGAGGTTTAGAAGGACAAAAAGAACATTTTCAACCATCTTTGTTAAAAATCAAAATATAAATAATTGTTTTAAACTTTTTTCACAATTTGAACGACATCTTCATCATTCAAAACGTGATCCTTGCCGACTTTTTGAGGCTGATGTTTCACAGAGGAGCCCCAGACGAGCGCACTGAAAATTAAATTAAAAAATTAACTTTTTTAAAAATAAAAACCTTACTATTTAAATTCTTTAGCTATAGTTCTATGGAGTTTGTTGCAGAAATCTTCAATGCTCTTTCTCTCAGAGTGAAGAACAACAGGAGAATTGTAATCAGGAAGTTGTCCTTTCGGTTTAGTATAGCTAAAATTCGATAATAAAAAGAAAATTGTAAAATAGAAAAACGTACATCCTCGTTAGTTTCAGGTATTCCCACATTCTTTCAAGTAAATCGTCAAAATTCCATTTATGATGCGCCGAAATCGGTACACAATGAGGGATTTTGTAAATTATGTCTAATTCTTCGATGCTTATCTGATCTGAAAACAATATTAATAATTATTACCTTAGACTCTACCGTTAAATTTTTGCCCTTTACTTAACGGGCTGGTTGAATTTTTAAACGGGCGGTTAAGTTTTTACCCTTTGCTTAATGGGCCGGTTATATTTTTTAACGGGCGGTTAAGTTTTTACCCTTTGCTTAATGGGCCGGTTATATTTTTAACGGGTGGTTAAGTTTTTATCCTTTGCTTAATGGGCCGGTTAAGTTTTTACCCTTTACTTAACGGGCCAGTTAACTTTTCATAGGGCGGTGAACTTTTTGCCCTTTACTAACGGGCCGGTTAACTTTTTGCCCTTTACTTAAAGGGCCGGTTAACTTTTTTAACGGGCGGTTAAGTTTTTACCCTTTACTTAACGGGCCGGTTAAATTTTTGCCCTTCACATAACGGGTCGGTTAAATTTTTATAACGGGCGGTTAAGTTTTTACCCTTTGCTTAATGGGCCGGTTAAATTTTTACCCTTTACTTAACAGGCCAGTTAACTTTTTATAGGGCGGTTAACTTTTTGCCCTTTACTTAAAGGGCCGGTTAACTTTTTTATCGGGTGGTTAAGTTTTTACCCTTTACTTAACGGGCCGGTTAAGTTTTTACCCTTTACTTAACGGGCCGGTTAAGTTTTTACCCTTTACTTAACGGGCCGGTTAAGTTTTTACCCTTTACTTAACGGGCCAGTTAACTTTTTAACGGGCGGTTAACTTTTTGCCCTTTACTAAACGGGCCGGTTAACTTTTTGCCCTTTACTTAAAGGGCCGGTTAACTTTTTTAACGGGCGGTTAAGTTTTTACCCTTTACTTAATGGGCCGGTTAAATTTTTGCCCTTCACATAACGGGTCGGTTAAATTTTTTTAACGGGTGGTTAAGTTTTTACCCTTTGCTTAATAGGCCGGTTAAGATTTTACCCTTTACTTAACGCGCCTGTTAACTTTTTACCCTTTACTTAACGGGCCGGTTAACTTTTTAACGGGCGGTTAAGTTATTACCCTTTACTTAATAGGCCGGTTAAATTTTTGCCCTTTACTTAACGGGCCGGTTAAATTTTTGCCCTTTACTTAACGGGGCAGTTAACTTTTTGCCCTTTACTTAAAGGGCCGGTTAACTTTTTTAACGGGCGGTTAAGTTTTACCCTTTACTTAATGGGCCGGTTAAATTTTTGCCCTTCACATAACGGGTCGGTTAAATTTTTTTAACGGGTGGTTAAGTTTTTACCCTTTGCTTAATAGGCCGGTTAAGATTTTACCCTTTACTTAACGCGCCTGTTAACTTTTTACCCTTTACTTAACGGGCCGGTTAACTTTTTAACGGGCGGTTAAGTTATTACCCTTTACTTAATAGGCCGGTTAAATTTTTGCCCTTTACTTAACGGGCCGGTTAAATTTTTGCCCTTTACTTAACGGGGCAGTTAACTTTTTGCCCTTTACTTAAAGGGCCGGTTAACTTTTTAACGGGCGGTTAAGTTTTTACCCTTTACTTAACGGGCCGGTTAAATTTTTGCCCTTCACATAACGGGTCGGTTAAATTTTTTTAACGGGCGGTTAAGTTTTTACCCTTTGCTTAATGGGCCGGTTAAGTTTTTACCCTTTACTTAACAGGCCAGTTAACTTTTTATAGGGCGGTTAACTTTTTGCCCTTTACTTAAAGGGCCGGTTAACTTTTTAATGGGTGGTTAAGTTTTTACCCTTTACTTAACGGGCCGGTTAAGTTTTTACCCTTTACTTAACGGGCCGGTTAAGTTTTTACCCTTTACTTAACGGGCCAGTTAACTTTTATAGGGCGGTTAACTTTTTGCCCTTTACTAAACGGGCCGGTCAACTTTTTGCCCTTTACTTAAAGGGCCGGTTAACTTTTTTAACGGGCGGTTAAGTTTTTACCCTTTACTTAATGGGCCGGTTAAATTTTTGCCCTTCACATAACGGGTCGGTTAAATTTTTTTAACGGGTGGTTAAGTTTTTACCCTTTGCTTAATAGGCCGGTTAAGATTTTACCCTTTACTTAACGCGCCTGTTAACTTTTTACCCTTTACTTAACGGGCCGGTTAACTTTTTAACGGGCGGTTAAGTTATTACCCTTTACTTAATAGGCCGGTTAACTTTTTGCCCTTTACTTAACGGGCCGGTTAAATTTTTGCCCTTTACTTAACGGGTCGGTTAAATTTTTTTAACGGGCGGTTAAGTTTTTGCCATTTACTTAACGGGCCGGTTAAGTTTTTGCCCCTTTCTAAATGGGCTGGTAAAATTTCTTTACGTGCGGTTTAGTTTTTGCCCTTTACTTAACGGGCCGGTTTAATTTTTTAACAGTTAAGTTTTTTCCCTTAACTTAACGGGCGGCAATAAAATTAAATTAAAAAAAGGACTCACGCTTACCCCGCCACTTCCCCTCTATCACCCAAATTTTGCGTAACGCCCCACAGTAACTTCTCAGCGCCCCCACAGGGGTCCAGTTGAGAATCACTGCCTTAGAGAAATGAGGATTTTACCTATTTTGTTTAAAAGATAAATGCATGGGACGTAAACTCGGTTTCCTTCAATGACATCAATAAGGTCATCACTTGTAGCATCATATCTTAAAGTGATGTCAGCATTGTGGATTCTATATTCAGATAAAATTGTCTTCACGGTGTCCAAATCAAGTTCGGATTGTTGCACCTGAAATGAGACAATTGTGTGCCAAGTTTAGATAGTTAACAAACCATCGTTTGGAGATTGACGCCTCCTTTGTCTTTTCTTCGGAAAACAATGTTGGGAGGTTCTTTATTCAGTCGTAAACCAAACCCTTCGAGTTCATGTTCGATAAGCTTTTTGTGCTGGAGCGGTTTGAGGACGTCGAGTACGATAAAAATAAGCGAGCAGGTTCGAGCGACGGCGATTACTTGTCGACCACGACCTTTACCGTCTTTCGCTCCTTCGATGATACCAGGTAAATCAAGTAACTAAACAAATATCATTAAAATGTCTAAACAAGAAAATTAAGTACCTGGATTTTAGCACCTTTATATTTTATACAGCCAGGAACAGTCGTAAGAGTTGTAAACTCGTAGGCAGCAACTTCAGAATAAACGCCAGCCAGGGTTGTTAGAAGCGTTGACTTTCCAACAGATGGAAAACCTAAAAGAGAAAATTGAATGAAATATCCTCAGGGAGCCTGGCGGACCAGTCTTAAATTTCCATTGAAAAAACTGAGAAAAAGAAGCTAAGAAAAAGCATTCTACAGAGGTAAAGAGGTTGAAGGAAAGTAGGGTCAAACGTTCGTCCTTGAGAAGGCCAATCAGCTCCGGTACAATCATTGCTATAATGCTCATCAAAAGGCATGTCTGGTACCAACCCAAAAAGGGTATTTCTGGGCCAAAAGGCGTCTTAAAGTAATGGACCCTTGACAGACGTTTCCAGAGCTATCACCAACAGTTATGCCCAGTACCATCGATGCTATCGACTGCGATGTATGGTACTATCATAACTGTAATGATATCAACCATAAAGGCATGTCTGGTAATAACCCAAAAAAGTGTGTTCTGGGCCAAAAGGCATCTTTTGGTTAGTACCAGACATGCCTTTTGATGGTTGATAGCATTATAGCAATGATGGTACCATACATGGCAGTCGATAGCATCGATGGCCAAAAAGTGTGGTGTAGGCATCTCCAAAAGTAATCGACCTTGCACAGCCATTTCCAGAGCTATCAACCACGTACAGCTATATCCAGTCACATCAATGCTATCGACTGCCATGTATGGTACTATCATTGCTATAATGCTATCAACCATCAAAAGGCATGTCTGGTAATATCCCAAAAAAGGGTATTTCTGGGCCAAAAGGCGTCTTAAAGTAACCGACCATTGACAGCAATTTCCAGAGCTATCAAGCACCTACAGCTATGCCCAGTACCATCGATGCTATCGACTGCCATGTATGGTACTATCATTGCTATAATGCTATCAACCATCAAAAGGCATGTCTGGTAATAACCCAAAAAGAATATTTCTGGGCCAAAAGGCGTCTTAAAGTAATCGACCCTTGACAGCAATTTCCAGAGCTATCAACCACCTACAGCTATGCCCAGTACCATCGATGCTATCGACTGCCATGTATGGTACTATCATTGCTATAATGCTATCAACCATCAAAAGGCATGTCTGGTAATAACCCAAAAAAGGGTATTTCTGGGCCAAAAGGCGTCTTAAAGTAATCGACCCTTGACAGCCATTTCCAGAGCTATCAACCACCTACAGCTATGCCCAGTACCATCGATGCTATCGACTGCCATGTATGGAACTATCATTGCTATAATGCTATCAACTATCAAAAGGCATGTCTGGTACTAACTAAAAAAAGAAGGGTGTTTTGGGCCAAAAAGGCATCTTAAGTAATCGACCCTTGACAGCCATTTCCAGAGCTATCAACCACCTACAGCTACGCCAGTACCATCGATGCTATCGACTGCCATGTATAGTACTATCATTGCTATAATGCAATCAACCATCAACAGGCATTTCAGGACTATCAAAACTTCGCAGGGATTTTCCTTTCTTTAAGTACGAACGTACCAACGAATCCGATACGGGCATCACCAGTTTTGGCGACGTCGAAACCCTCGCCGGTTCCACCGCCGCCTCCTTTCGGCGTAATCAGCTCACGTCGTAGTTTCGCCAAACGCGCCTTCAACAGCCCTAAATGTCCAGCAGTCGCTTTATTCTTTTGCGTCCTCGCCATCTAAAATGCATATTTCTCATCAATTCGGCAATTTGTGAATCTTGCAAGCCACTTATTTTGGCACTTTTTTAATAAAGATTATAATATAAAAATTATATTTTACCTCGGCTTCGATCGCCGCGATTTTCTCAACGATCGTCCCCATTTTAAGATTTTTCTTTCTCTTTTAAAATAAATAAAGAGACGAAAAAGAAAAACACGTTTTTAGATTCAAAACACCACCATAACCTTCGAGAAAAAATGCCTGGTTGGAAAACATTGAGTATTTCAGGGAAATTTTGAATTTTGTGTTTCTAACTCTGAGTCTTCTTCCACGTCAGGTTATAAATGCGTTTTATCAACTTTTTCATCGGCCTCTCAGGGCGTATTTTCATTTCTTTCCCTTTTTTATTTTAATTTTTTTCTCCCCTTTCATTTTTAATGAGCTAACATCTTAAAATATGAGTGGCGAAAAAGAGGACCCAGTTGTCCCACTGGGTCCTTCCCAATTATGTTTCGACAGTTCCTGTTTTGTTAAGGTGAGTTGTATCTTTTGAAATTCTGTAAATCCACTATTCTCAACGGTGTTGTAATATGCAATTTCCCTCCCTGTATAACACATAACAATTTTTTTTTCAGGACTCATTTTCTGTCGACAAATTCCTCAAAGATCATAGGAACAAAGCGAATCTTGAAACGATGAGAGATGACCTCGGTATCTACCTCAAAGTACTCAGATCAGCCCTTATAGACCTCATAAACAAAGATTATGCTGATTTCGTCAATCTTTCAAGCAACCTCATCGGATTAGACAAAGCGATGAAAAAAATACAAACTCCTATGGGCCAACTAAGAGAAGAACTACTTGTAAAAAATGAATTTAATTTCAAAATTTTGTTTATATATCAATTTTAGGAAGTAAGATCAAGCCTTGATTCTGCGCTCAACGAAATGAAAAACCAGCTGATAGTTCGCCATGAGCTCAGAGAGAAAAAGCGAAGTTTAAGAAGCCTCAGTCGTGTACATTCTTCTTTGCAAAAATTAAAAACAATATTATCTTCAGCCCTGGAAAGCGAACCCGTAGATTTCTTAATTTTAGAAAGAGCATCTTCTGAATTCTGTCAACTTCAATTTCATGTGGACAAATGCAACAAAGATCTTTCATCTTATGATTTAGAGGTATCATAAATTTAAAATGCAGTTAATAATATTGTCGCGTTAGTTCTAACACGGACAAGTCATTTTTCCAAGGTTTTCAGGAGAGCCAAAATACAGATTAATTTCTCATTGGAATCAATGCATCACCTGTTGGCTAAATCGTGAACTATGCGTTTTCTGTTGGTAATACGGTTAAACTACCAACGGAATTCGATTCTCCGCAAAATTTACCATCAGAAACAATGCCTAACTCAAAATTGATAAAAATTACTTGTCTGGTGTTAGAACTAACGCGACGATATGCTATTTTATGACTTTAAATATACAGGGTGTCTCGACTAGAGTGGAATATACAGGGTATCCCAGGGAATATATAGGGTGACCTGACCAGAGTGGCATTACAGGGTGTCCCGACCAGAGCGAGATGTTCAGGGTGTCCCGGCAAGAGTGGAATATACAGGGTGTCCCGACCAGAGCGAGATGTTCAGGGTGTCCCGACAAGAGTGGATTATACAGGGTGTCCCGACCAGAGTGGGATATACAGGTTGTCCCAACCAGAATGGGATTTACAGGGTGTCCCAACCAGAGTGGAATTACAGGGTGTCCCGACCAGAGTGGGATATACAGGGTGTCCCGACCAGAGTGGGATATACAGGGTGTCCCAACTCGAGTAGAATTCACAGGGTGTCCCAACCATAGCGGTATTTACAGGGTGTCCCAACCAGAGCGGTTTTTTCAGGGTGTCCCAACCAGAGCGGGTTTTCCAGGGTGTCCCGACAAGAGTGGGCTTTACAGGGTGTCCCGACAGAGTGGAATGTACAGGATGTCCCGACCAGAGTGGGATTTACAGGGTGTCCCAACCAGAGTTGGATGTACAGGGTGTCCCGACAAGAGTGGAATTACAGGGTGTCCCGACCAGAGTGGGATATACAAGGTGTCCCGACCAGAGCGGGTTTTCAGGGTGTCCCGACAAGAGTGGGCTTTACAGGGTGTCCCGACAAGAGTGGAATGTACAGGATGTCCCGACCAGAGTGGGATTTACAGGGTGTCCCGACCAGAGTGGATGTACAGGGTGTCCCGACCAGAGTGGGATGTACAGGGTGTCCCGACAAGAGTGGAATATACAGGGTGTCCTGACCAGAATGGGATTTACAGGGTGTCCTGACCAGAGTGGGATGTACAGGGTGTCCCGACAAGAGTGGAATATACAGGGTGTCCCAACCAGAATGGGATTTACAGGGTGTCCTGACCAGAGTGGGATTTACAGGGTGTCCCGACCAGAGTAGGATGTACAGGGTGTCCCGACTCGAGTGGAATTTACAGGGTGTCCCAACTAGAGCGGGTTTTTCAGGGTGTCCCGACAAGAGTGGGCTGTACAGGGTGTCCCGACAAGAGTGGAATGTACAGGATGTCCCGACCAGAGTAGAATATACAGGGTGTCCCAACCAGAATGGAATATACAGGGTGTCCCGACCAGAGTGGGATTTACAGGGTGTCCCGACCAGAGTAGAATATACAGGGTGTCCCAACCAGAATGGGATATACAGAGTGTCCCAACCAGAGTGGAATTTACAGGGTGTCCTGACCAGAGTGGAATATACAGGGTGTCCCGACCAGAGTGGGATTACAGGGTGTCCCGACCAGAGTGGGATTTACAGGGTGTCCCGACCAGAGTGGAATATACAGGGTGTCCCGACCAGAGTAGGATGTACAGGATGTCCCGACCCGAGTGGAATTTACAGGGTGTCCCAACCAGAGCGGGTTTTTCAGGGTGTCCCGACAAGAGTGGGATGTACAGGGTGTCCCAACCAGAGTGGAATATACAGGGTGTCCCGACCAGAGTGGGATATACAGGGTGTCCCGACCCGAGTGGAATATACAGGGTGTCCCGACCAGGATTTAATAGATTTTAGAAAAAGAAAAACACTTTTGTCATTTTTTAAAGTTGTACAAAGAGGTTAAATAGTTTAATCAACTTGGAATTTGTCGTTGATTACAAATCTGAAATAAAAAATAGGGTTTCCAATTTAAAATAACGAAATTATCACCTCTCTGTATACTAAACTAAATTCTTCAGTTGCTTGTCCACTCTAGTTGGTTCAATTATTCATAAAGCTGAAATTTTGAATTTGAATTTTTTCAGGATTTCGACACTGTGGGAAATCTTCTAATTGACTGTGTAAACAAAATATTTCTTGATGCCATTTCTTCTGGAGAAAACGGCCGAACTATGGTAGCGAAATCGCTCACTTTTTATCACACTCTGAACAAAATCGAACTCGCCGAAAAATTCTATCGTTGTAAAATCGTAGCTCCTTTAATGGACAAGTTGATAAATGAAAACTCGTTGAAATCTTTACCTCGAGGGCTTCCCGCCCTTTATGAGAAAATCATAGAATTTTCTGATGAAAAAATGAAAATTCTGTGCGAAGTTTCATCCGAGTTTAACTCTTCAGTTGGGGAAAACGCCTTCAAATTTTTTCTTAGAAGCCTCTGGCCTGAAGTTGTTGAAAGACTGGAAGTCGATTTGCCTTCTATTTATGCCGCCGGCAATCCCGATGTTTTTTATCAGGTAAAACCGGCGATTTCTTACTCTTTTTTCAATTAATATTATTTATTTTTTAGAGATACAGTGAGACTTTATCCTTTCTTGAAATTTTATTCAAAAGATGTGATACCGAAACCCAAATTGAGCTTTACAATCATTCAAGTTTTAATAGTTTTATGGATAAATGGAGTCTTCCCGTTTATTTTCAACTTAGGTATTAATTATTTAATTAATTATTAATTATGAAGAATAATTATAATTATTCTTGCGGAATACATACGCAATAAAATTAGAATATCATTAATTATTTTTTACTCTTTATTTTATATTTCTGTCAGGTTTCAAGAAATTGTAAAAGAAGTAGAAAACGGTCTAAATAATAACGACTGGATGTCAAAATCTGACGAATGGAAACTTCTTGGAACTGAAAAAATGTGGAGCTCGCTTCACAGATGTTGGGAGCCAGGCGTCTTTTTATTCCCTTTAGCTCATAAATTTTATAAACTTTCTTTACAAATAATATCTCGATATATAACTTGGACTAAAGATGTTACCAAACCAGTATGTAGTGTATTCATTTTATTATAAAAATATTGATTTTAATTTTTAGAAGAGCGAAAATGGGAAATTTGATATCAACTTTTTAGTTTATCTTCATACAGATATTGAAAATGTAATCAAGAATTTGATACAGTTTGAAAACTATGTTTTAAATCAAATTTCAAATTTGGCGCAAGAGACAAAAACGGTCTTAAGAAGAGTTTAGAAGAGAGCGGAGGTCTTCTTAAGAATGAGTTGACAAATGTGAGTTTGTCTGTTGTTCGTTTTTTGAGCGGCGAAAGCATTTCGATACTGCGACAAGTCAACGATATTCCGCGTCTTTTTCGCCGGACGAACCGCGAAGCGCCGTCGAAACCATGTCAGTATATTCTTACCCTTCTGGAAAGCCCACGTTCCTTCCAGGAAACACACAGAACAAACCCAAATACTTTAATTTGGCTTCAATCTATGTTCTCATCAGTCACTAAAAGGTAGGTTTTTTTATAAACATTTTGTCTATTTTCTTTTTTTAGTTACTACTCATCAGTTAATGATGTGCTCAACTCAGTACAGAAAACTGAAGAAAGTATAAGAAGGTTAAAAAAGGCTAGAGATCGGTCGACAAATATTCTTCCCAACGATAAAAGAGTTGGCGACGATAATAAAATAAGGCTTCAGCTCCATTTAGACGTCCACGCCTACCTTCAAGGAGTACGTTATTTTTTAAATCATCTTTTTCTATCTTTTTTTAGATTGAAAGTTTTGGACTTAAAAGGAGTACAATCGATCAGCTTAACGACCTTGTAGTTCTGGTCGAGGCGAGCCAAAAGCAATAAAAAATCGCATTCCAAAGGGGCATTATTGTTATATTGTTATAAAGTATATTTTGATTATAACTATTTATTAATTATACCATTGTTACGTCTAAAATATAAAAGCTTGTATTTATCAAGTTTTTGTTTATCTATTTAATTCCTAGATTGTGTTGGAATTGGGCATATTTAAATTTATTTAAAAGCCTGAATATAATAGCTTTGTTCCAACCGCAGTTTGAAACTCCTGGAGCATGCCCAGAAGGATTCGCACGTCAAATTTGATGGACCAACGATTTGAATGACGTCAAAATCCTTCTGTGCATGCTCCAGGAGTTTCAAACTGGTTGGAACAAAGCTAATATTTGTATGGCTAAAACTTATGAATAATTATATAAGAGAGTAATCCCTGGAGAGTATGCAGGGTGTTCCAACTAGAGTGGTAATGAACATTATGGTATTCATAAGTTTTATTAGCTTTGTTCCAACCGCAGTTTGAAACTCCTGGAGCATGCCCAGAAGGATTCTCACACCAAATTTGACGGACCAACAATTTGAATGACGTCCGAATCCGTGTGCACATGCTCCAGGAGTTTCAAACTGGTTGAAACAAAGCTAATATTTGTATAGCTAAAACTTACATAAGTATATAAGTAAAAGTTGCTTAAAATTGAGCATAGAAACGATTAAAAACAGGGTTCCCACTAAAAATAACGAAGTTAGCACCTCTCTGCGCCACCCTGTATACCAAAACCAAAATCTGAAAAATGTAGTCGATTCACCGTCCAAAAATAAGGTGGGTTTACTTCAAACTTTTAACTTCCTCAAGAAGTTACTGTGATACCCTCCGACCCCCTGTTACTAGAAAAGGGTCTTCCAGACCCCGTAGGATAAATCTGATAAGTGATCTTTGCCGATCCTGACTTTGTCTGTGGTGCCGGCCGTCCGTCGCCACTTTTTCCGGAACACTTCACGGCCGCAATTTTCATCCGATCTTCACCAAATTTATACACAAGCTTCCTTTCACAGAAATCTTGAAAATGACGAGAGCTTTTTTCGAAATTTTTCAAAATGGCGGAGATATGACTGTTCAAAGATTTAAAATGAGCGCTGTGGGCGTACTGTTGGTCCGATCTTCACCAAATTTTCACTAAACATTCCTTGAATTATTTAAAAATTTTCCATGTTTTTAAAATTTTAATTTTCCAAAATTTTTTTTACTTAATAATTTTTCTAGGCAGAAATGTGAGTCACTTCGCCGGCTCGAGGGCGGCCTCTCTTTGGCTAACCGTACTGAATTTCTACCTTGATATAAAATTTTCAAAATAATTTTTTTTTTTTTTTTTTTTAACTTCCTCAAGAATTTTTTTAACGGAAAATAAAATGGCGATTTATTAGGTACTTAATTTTTATTTTTTTTTTTCAAAAACAGAAAACGAACAACAAAAAGTTAAAAATACCTAAAATTTCTAACTTCCTCAAGACTTACTGCGATACCCACCAAATTTATTTCACAACTTTTACAAAAATTTAGTTCTCCTACTTAATACTTCCTCCTCCTGTATCCTTGAGGAAGTTATCGTTGGAAGCTCTTCAAACCGGAATTTTTTCTAGGACTAAATGCTTTGCCGTGAAGTTGCTGGTCCACTCTAGTCGGGACACCCTGTATATTCCACTCTAGTCGGGACACCCTGTATATTACACTCTTGTCCGGGACACTCTGTACATATATTCGAGTATAAAATTTTACAAGAAATTCATACGTTTTTGATGAATTTCCTGAATAATTATGAGCAGAGCACCGATTCCCGTACAAATTAATCAAAATTTGCTGAAAAAATAGTTTTTCTTTCCCCATCTCTATCTTTATTTGAAATTTAAGAACCACAATGGGCGAAAAAAATCTAATAAACTAAAATTAATGATAAAATATGAATGTTAATTAATATGAATTCAAACTTAAAAGTTTTAAGTTTATGAATATTATGAATACGGCAAATCCTGAAATGTATACACTGACAGATAACCCAATGAAAACCTCTAAGCACGTGTGATGATTAATGACAACTCTATGAATGTGAATGTCAAACTTCATTAATTTGTAAAAAATGACTGTTTCTCGACTTTGTATTATTTGCTCAAAAGATTCTAACTATAAATGTCCTAAGTGTTATGAATATTAGTAAGTATTGAAAATTCCGTTTATCAATTTTTTTAATTCTTTGTTTTCTTTAAGTTGTTCAGTCGCTTGCTGTACAGAACATAAGACGATTGGCTGCCAAAAGGGCGAACAAAACGTAAATTCTGAACCTAAAAGAAAATACAGATATATAACTGATGACACAGTTCCTGAAGAAAAACTAAAATTATTAGGTAGAACATTATTTTTTCGTATTTCTAAATTCTGTTTTTTTAGGTACGAATAAAAGACTCAAGGAAATTTTAGATAATCCACACCTAAGGAAAATTATGGATGAAATTGATGCCTCCGACGATCCAAACGAATTACTTTCTCAGGCTATGCTCGAGCCGATTTTTTCTGAGTTTGCCGACGAATGTTTAAAAGTTGTCCAAGATTAGAATTTTTCAGCATTAAAATTTTCTGTGATAAGTTTCTTTCTTTTTATTTCATTCTTGATCATTTTTATCTTTTTTACAAAATGTAATCAAAGTTTTAATGCCGTATAAAGTCCCTGCGACGCAGTAGTAACAACTATAGATTACAAACTAAAAATATTTATATTATGAGAAATAAAATTTTTTAAGTTTCTTACTTGAGTTCTAGGTTCGCATTTTAAAGTATCCAAGACGATGAATGTTAGTAGACTCTGCATTACAAGAGCAACGAACAAATTTATACCGTAGACTAATGCGTGACTGTCCAATTTGACATATTTAGCTACTTCGGAACTAAAAAAAAAATTAATTTAGTGTTAGTTGGGCCAATATTTGATATTTTGCGTTTTGAGGACGAATAAAAGTCATAATCTTCTGGTTTTTTTTGGTCAAAATTGATGTTAAAAGGCGTTTCGAAAGGCTTTTTTCCCCTATCAAGTTTAGGGTTGTTTAAAATAAAAGAAAATATGGATTTTTGAGCATTTTCTCAGTTTTTGTGACCTAGAAAGCCCCTATTTATCCAAATTTTGGCTACTTTTACGTGGGGGTTTTTGCATTCAAAAATGAAGCAGCCCCCATTTTCCGTTAATATTTAAAGAGAATAATTAAATATTTAGTTATTATTATTAATAATTAATGTTAATAATTAAATATTTAGAAATGATAGAAAGAGGTGTGTGTGATGTGATTTGTTAGACTGATGACATTTTTATATGATGATCATATGTTGTGGTACCCCCCCCCCCCCACAGAAGGAAAAGAAGGGTGAAGGTCTGAGGCGATGATGTGTCGAACATGCTTGTGCGGATGCTGGAACTGTGGAGCTGTGACGTGAGTGTCGCACCTGTCGAGAAGTTCCTGGCTAGAGTGGAATATACAGGGTGTCACGACCAGAGTGGAATATACAGGGTGTCCCGACCAGAGTGGGATGTACATACACGTGTCCCGACCAGAGTAGAATATACAGGGTGTCCCGACCAGAGTAGAATATACAGGGTGTCCCGACCAGAGTAGAATATACAGGGTGTCCCGACCAGAGTAGAATATACAGGGTGTCCCGACCAGAGTAGAATATACAGGGTGTCCCGACCAGAGTGGGATGTACATACACGGTGTCCCGACCAGAGTAGAATATACAGGGTGTCCCGACCAGAGTGGAATATACAGGGTGTCCCAACCAGAGTGGAATATACAGGGTGTCCCGACCAGAGTGTAATATACAGGGTCTCCTGACCAGAGTGACTGGAACGCGAACTGTGGAGCTGTGACGTGAGTGTCGCACCTGTCGAGAAGTTCGTTCCGAGGTTTAAGTTCCACCAATTCAGCGGGTTGAAGAGTTGAGAGAGTTCCACCAGTTCAGCGAATCGAACTGATGCGGAACTGTTGATGTCAATTGGCACCGTCGATGGTAAATCAAGACGTGCCAGAAGCTATTCTCATTTTGTGTTTGTTTGTTGAGAGAGTGTAAATATGTACCTCGTTGTTTCATCGCTGTGTTCTTGTGTTCGCCATGGATCACCAATTGTGGGATGATTAATCACCACTAATTTAAAATTGATAAAAAGAGATGTGTGTGTGATGTGCTTTAGACTCTGATGATCAAAGAATCTGTCAAAATTGACCTCAAAATTTTTTTTCGGCACCAAATTTAAGATTGGTCAAATAAGACTCCATTATTTTTATAAACTTACGTTGCGATAGTTATTATTCCATTAAATATGACCGTGTATACTATGTATATAGCATGCGAAACCCAAATATTGTTCATACAAGACAAACTATAGAGCAAACCAGCGAAAACGAATGACCCGACAGTCAGCACAGACTCGCCATATTTAGACCAATCGACTTTAAGCCTTCCACAAAGAAAGGCAGCAGTAGCACCTTAAAGAAAATAAGAATCATTCTTCATTATAATCTACATACTTAATATCGTATATGTCGCTTCTACAGCTCCATTCAACTGCGATGTATATCCTGTTATGTGATTCTCTTTTATGATTTGCTCCCACAAAGATTGATGATAAGATAGACCCTAAACAATTATTTTTTATGATTTTTACTTAAATCTTACTTGATAATATGCACAAGTTGCTATCGCCCACCAAAAAGCCCATTTGACCAGATTAATATTTGTATACGCCCCAACAAAGTCTTCCCAGAGTCTTTTCATTCCTTGTTTTAAAAATGTTGTACTTTTTTGATGAGAAGAATCGTTTTGTTCTTTATGAAAATAGATAGAACGGTCGACTGGGGGAAGAATTATTGCCCAAATTAATGATACACACATGCCTTAAATAAAAATTAGTTTAATTACTATTATTAGTTTAATAATAATTAATTACTTAATTAATAAATAAAAATTTAATTTTTACCTCCTAGAGTTAAGTAGCTTAACGTCAAATATGAAAAACCCAATAAAACTAACACTTGTGATGTAATCCCAGAAATACATCGTCCAATCAAATATCCAGCCCTTGTATACCCTGAAACTTCTTGATAATGTTCTTTATCGACTTTTGCATAAATATAGGTATAATAAGCGACTTCGCAGGCAACTATAAATCCATAAAATACTTCTAAAATCTATTTAAAACTATTATGTAATTATAAGTTTCTTTTTAAAATTACCTTCATCGCCAACAACGAGCGGCATGTGACCAGCATCGTATATACAGTAATACAAGCTAAACTGTTAACGATAATAATTGGTTTGTAGCGTACTAGATCAGTGATTAAAATACGATTATTAATAAGAACATACTAGAATAAATAGCAATTGGATAAATTTCTACATTGATCTAAAAAATAATTTAATTAATTATTAATTTAATGGTTAAAATACCTCTTCGATTGTGAAATTTCGCGGTGGCTCTCGAAGAAATTTTGTTATGAAAGGTTCCGCTGGGCGAAACTCTTTTAAAACTCCATAAGCGCATAATATTAATGATAATTTTACCCAGGGCTCCATAGTTTAATAATATTTTAACTCCTGCAGCTCTATTTATTAAAATGCCATTTTCCGTGTTCTTATCAGCTTTCGTCGACTCTTAGAATTATCATTTTTTTATTTACACTTATTCTTGTTTAATAAGTACTTTAAGGTAAAAAAAATACATAAGGAAGGGTTAAAATAAAACTGAAAATTTTAAAAAATTGAGGAAAAAACGTTGCAATTTTTTAATTTTTTTTATTTAAAAATATAAAAACATATCTACTGAATATCCTTAAGTTTTAAAAATGAAGTACTTTACCAGGATAGCTGGGGATATGTGAGGTTCCTGCTCCCCTCCCCCTGAAATTACGGATCTAAAAAGGTGTCTCCGAGCCAAAAAGTTGTTGAAAAAAATTATTTTTTGTAAATATTATAGAAAACTATCTTGCGCAAAATGCTGTAGAAAAATCTGGTTTATGGGGTATTATTATTAGGGGGAACAAAATGATCAAAAGATTAGGAAAAATTGTAAAAACTAGGTAAAACGGATGTCAAAAAAGAAAACAAATTGATAACTCGCATAAACATTTTATTAAACCACAACCGGTTTTGGTATTTGAAAAAGCCATCTTCAGGTGGTGTAAAGTTTGTTTAACTGAGGATTAAAAATAATTTTGAAGAAAGACATTCTTTAAACGTTTTGACCAATCAGGGGGTCCGGGGATGAAAACGCAAAAAGGTGATTGGTTTAAAAGATGAGGCGGTTGAAACTCTCTCTCATCTTTTAAACCAATCACCTTTTTGCGTTCCTCATCCCTGACCTGGTTGGTCAAAAAGGTTAAAGAATATCTTTCTTCAAAATTATTTTTAATCCTCAGTTAATGTCCGACTAAATTTAACCTGAAGATGGCCTCTTTATAAGCCGAAACCGGCCGTGGTTTAATAAAATCTTTATGTGAGTAGACAATTTGTTTTCTTTTCTTTGTCTGTCGTCAGGCTCACGATGTCTCCACCATTATATTAGGTAAAACGGTTTTTTTTAGGTAAAATCAAGAAAAACGCCCAAAATTCTGTAAAAAGGGTTTAGCTAGGCCAAAACAAAGGGAAAACGCCCTAGGCGAGAGATCAAAAACAATAAAACACAGAAGAACTGACGTTTTCCTAAGATCGAGAAAAACGTCCAAAAACTTTTTGGTCGTTTCTCTACAAATGTGAAAGGGCAAAATTTTGCCCTAAAAACCCTAAAACTTTGTTGAATAAGGGTTTCTAGGCTGAAAACGCCCTAAAATCTAGTAAAACAGGGAGATTCCTGCTCCCCCTTGAAGTTACCTACCTAAAAAGGGTGTCAAGGGCTAAAAGGTTGTTGAAAAAAATTATATTTCATAAAAAAATAACTATTTTTAAAAAATTATTTCTTTGGCAAAATATTGTAGAAAAATTGATAAAAAGATCAAGAAAATTCTAAGAATTAGGTAAAACGGGTGTTTTGTAACAGAAGATCAAGAAAAATCTTCAAAAACTCGCTTTTTGGTCGCTTCCCTACGAATGTTTTAAAAAGGGCAAAATCTCTAAAACAACTAAAATTTGGTTGAGGAAGGGTTTCTAGGCTGAAAAAGCGCTAAAATCTAGAAAAATAGGGGGGGGGAGCTTAGAGTACAGTCTACAGCTGCTGTAGACATTACAATATGATCAAGGTTGTTTTTACACTAAAAAAGGGCTTGACCGCTAGGGTGCGATAATAAGTCTTCCCGAGGCCTATTTAAAGGCTTACTTCTTTTGCTCCTCTCTCAACATACCCTGGCTAATCCTGCATTTTCTTGAGATTCAACGATTTTTCTTCTTCTGCAGAACGTTACTAACGTCTTAATTCCATACAACATTCCAATCGCACAGTAATAACATCCATAAATAACAAACTGGAAAAAAAATTAATTAAAAAAAATTAATTAATAATTACTTGAGTTCTTGGAGGGCAATTGAATACGTCCAACACAACAAAAGTGAGTAAACTCTGAAGAGCGATGGCGACGAAAAATTAATCCCAAAAACCAACGCATGGCTATCCATTGTAACGAATTTCGCCACCTCCGATCTAAAAATTTAAATTAAAATTTTTTTTACAATAACCAATTAATTTACGTGGCAATCGTTATCATCCATTAAATATGACTGTGTAGAGCACATATAAACCATGAGAAACCCATATATTTTGTACGCCAGATAGAAAATAAAGTAAAAACGCAATAGAAAATGATCCAACCGTAAGAACCGATTCGCCATAAATAGACCAATCGAATTTCATCTTCCCACATAAAAATGCAGCAAGCGCACCTTAAAAATCAAAATTAATTTTAAAAAAGTTTCATTAAAATTACTGAATATTGTAAAGCGCTTCAACTCCTCCATTTAATTGTGACGTATAATCAGTAATATTATGTCAGCAATAACTACTTCCCAAAGAGACTGTATATATGATAAAATCTACAAAACATAAATACAAATTCTATTTTTGATTTTTTTTACCTGATAATATCCACACATTCCGATGGGCCCACCAAAAAGCCCATTTTACGACATCAATATTTGTGTAAACATTAATGAAATCTTCCCAGAGCCTTTTTAAGCCTTGATGGAGCAAAACTGAAATTTCACCTTCACTAACAATTATAAATATAATTTTAAAATATTGTATATTCATTTTCTTCCTCAATGGCGTTTGGGTTATGAAATAGAGCGATCTGCCAACACTGGTAAGTCAAAGCCCAAATCAAAGATACGACCTACCTAAAAAAAGTTTAAACTCAAAATAATTTAAACAATTTACCTCCTAATGTAACTAATTTAAAGTCAAATATGAAAATCCGGTGGAAACAATAATTTGAGATGCTACTCCCGATATGCATCTTCCGACCAAATATGCAGCTCTTGTATGCCCTGAAACTCTTGATAATGTTCTTTGTCGACTGCGGCATAAATATAAGTATAATAAACTTCGCAGGCGACAATAAATCCATAAAATACTTCTAAAACCTTTTTAAAAATTAGATACACAGAACCCAAAAAGAAAAACCTGCATAGCGAACAAAGTTCGACATGTAACTAGCATTGTGTAGACTATGACACCTGCTAAACTGTTGATGATTATGATTGGTTTATATCGTACAAGATCAGTTATTAAAAACATGATTACCAACAGTACCATACTTGAGTAGATCGATACTGGATAGATTTCAACATTTATCTAAAAAAAGAAAAATTAGAAAAGGTCGTTTGTTTATGTACATACTTCTTCTATGGTAAAATTCATTGGAGGCTGATTGAGGAATTTCGTTATGAAAGGTTCGGACGGTCTGAACTCTTCAAAACTCCAAAGACGCAAATAACTATTGAAAATTTAACCCACGATTCCATCTTTCTAAATAAATAAGCAGCTGGGGTGCACCGACTTTACCGAAACGCCCTAAAACGGTTTTATCAGCTTAATAACACTTATATTCATCCTTGAACAAATTTTTTAAAGAATGTACTGGATCCATGACTCATGTCCAAGTCTGATATATATCAAGGTTGCAAAGTTTCCCCTCTTTTATAGTAAATCGTTTATACAAGTGCCTATTTAAAATTGTCAAGGAAGACTATTAAAAAAAATTAAGACTTATTTAATTGCTTGTTTCCTTTGTTTCCCAACCTAGTTTTTGGTCTTTGATGGATTTTTCTAGGATTCTTCAAAATTTCCTGAAGTTTTTTACATTCTTATTGGTTGATTTGTTTCGGGATTTCCATTCTCCCACCTTCAGCTCAGTCCTAGTTTTTTAAAGAAATATTTATTTATTTATTTATTTTTTAATTTACAATGCTACAGTTAATAAAACCAAACAGCATAGTCAAAATATGTTATTTTTATGAAGAAATTAAGCTTTTAATATTTATTTGTAATTTATTGTTTTTTTTTTTTTTTTTTTTTTTTTTTTTTTTTTTTTTTTATAAAAGAAAGAAGAATGGGATTTAACCGATGAGCAAGCATCTTCCTCATCGTTAATCCATTCTTCTTCTTTTCTGGACTAGCCCATAGGCCATTTAAGGGAGGGGGAGGACCCAGGCGGGGGCTCTCGCCATATTGCCGTGGCGCCCTATCAGGGCCAACTCCAGAGGAGTGGCCAGACCAATTTATCACGGATTTTGGAAGAATATTTATTTGGAATTTAACTTCCAAACAAAAATCCCACACCCAACCGGATCGAACCCCGTCTCCAATGGTGGAAGTCCAAGACTGAACCTTCCAGCCACGGAGCCGGTTTGTAAATTTATTGTACAAATTAATAATTTATTGTGAAAATAAAATATTTTCTTTAAAAAACAAGGGCTGAGCCTGAAGATTCCCCGAATGGAAATCCCAAAACATCTCACCTAATAATAGCTTTGTTCCAGCCGCAGTTTGAAACTGGTTTGCCACTATAGGACACAAATCCTTTTGGGCATGCTCCAAGAGTTTCAAACTGCGGTTGGAACAATGCTATAATTGGGCGACATGTTTCAGGATTTCCATTCTCCACCTTCAGGCTCAGCCCTAGTTTCTTAAAGAAAATATGTTATTTTTATGAAAAATTAAGCTTTTAATATTTATTTGTAATAATATATTAATTGTGCAAATTATAATAATTTATAATGAAAATAACATATTTTCTTTAAAAAACACGGCTGAGCCTGAAGATTCCCCAATGGAAATCGCAAAACTTCACCTATTATTTTGTTCCAATCGGTTTGAAACTTTTGAAACTTGGAGCATGTGCAGAAGGATCTGCACCTCAAATTTGATGGACAAACAATTTGAATGACGTCAAATATGCCGTACAAATCCTTTTGGGCATGCTCCAAGAGTTTCAAACTGCGGTTGGAACAATGCTATTATTAGGCGATATGTTCAGGATTTCCATTCTCCCACCTTCAGGCTCAGCCCTAGTTTTTTAAAGAAAATAAGTCATTTTTATGACGAATTAAGTGTTTATATTTATTTTTAATAATAGGTATTAATTGTGCAAATTATAATAATTTATAACGAAATAACATATTTTCTTTTAAAAAACAAGTGCTGAGCCTGAAGATTCCCCGAATGGAAATCCTGAAACATGTCGACTAATAATAGTTTTGTTCCAACCTCAGTTTGTAACTGATTCAAACTCTTGGAGCATGCGTAGAAGGATCTGCATGTCAAAGATGGCAGATGACTTCAGATTTGACGGACAAACGATTTGAAAGACGATTTTCTTTAAAAAACTAAGGCTGAGCCTGAAGATTTCCCGAATGGAAATCCCAAAACATGTCACCTAATAATAGCTTTGTTCCAACTGCAATTTGAAACTCCTGGAGCATGCGCAGAATGATTTGGACGTCAAAATTGACGTTGTTCGAATCATTTGTCCATCAAATTTGAAGTCCAAATCCTTCTGCACATGCTCCAGGAGTTTCAATCTGCGGTTGGAACAAAGCTATTATTAGGTGACATGTTTGAAGATTTCCATTCTCCCACCTTCAGGCTCAGCCTTAGTTTTTTAAAGAAAATATGATATTTTTATGAAGAGCTTAATCTTTTAATATTAGGTATTAATTTTACAAATTATAATAATTTATCATGAAAATAACATATTTTCTTTAAAAAAACAAGGGCTGAGCCTGAAGATTCCCAAATGGAAATCCCAAAACATGTCACCTAATAATAGTGTTCCAACCGCAGTTTGAAACTTAGGGAGCATGTCCAGAAGGATTTGGACATCGTTGTCTGTCAAATCTTAAGTCCAAATCCTTCTGCACATGCTCCAATTGTTTCAAACCAGTTTCAAATTGCGGTTGGAACAAAGCTAATAATTAAATAAAAAGATTAATAAACTTAAAGAACTTTCCAAGAAACCATCCTAGAAATCTAGTATAAAAAAAACCAAAAACACTATTATAGGGCCTTTTTAAGCCCTTAATTAATCTTTCATGCCCTATATCCTTTTTTCTACCATTTAATGTGACATTTTAGAAGCCCTTTATCCTTTTTAAAAAACAAACCAAAATTAGTATAAGAGTAATTAAGGGCTTAGAAACCCCCCCCCCCCACCACCACCACCACCAGAAAAAAAAAGTTTTCCCATTTTTTTCAATTTTTAGAGAAGCCTGGGAGTTTTTAGTAGAAATCTCCATTTCTACACGAATTTTGGGAGTTTTTGGTCATTTTTTTGACTGAGAAACCATTTCAACATGATTTTTAGGAATTTCCCTCGCCTTAATAATGAAGAAACACCACTTTTTGCAGAGCTTTTAGGAGTTTTCCTAGGTTTTTGGGCAAAAACCATAGTTTCATTTGATTTTTAGGAGTTTTTCGCAGTTTTTGAACAAAGGAACCGTATTTATACAGGATTTACACAGTAAAACCCCAATTTTACAGGATTTTCAAGTTTTCCGATAAGTTTTAGACAACCATCCCGAATCCCATAAATGTACCTAAGGCTAAAATTCCATAAAATTTTTGTCAAAAAAAAAGTTTGAAAAATGGCATGTGAATTTTCAAAATCAAGCTAAATTAAACCATTTATCTACGAATGGCTAAAAACTCGTAGAAAAAGGGCCTAAAAACAGGACCACAAACCCCAAATTTTAAAGTTTGAAGGAGCTACCATAAGTTTACCGAAAAAGCTCAGAAAATTTCAAGTCTGCCAACAAGAAGCTGAAATAATTCAAACCCAATTTTCATCGTTTGACAAGGCTGTCAGGGCTACAGACTAAAACGTGAAAAACACGTGTTTATCACTGCCGTTTAGGTTTTCTATTATGAACGGTGTATAACAGCTCCTAGTAACGGGTACAACCGGTCAGCTGTTTATCTCCAGTCACTATTAGAAAGCGTTTTTTGATAAATAGGTTTATTCACCTCTCAAATTTCAAGGGCAACTTGAAACTTTATCAAAATAAATTCGTATGTCTCAGGAAATCCCTCCTGAAAGTGGAGCAGTGAACGTTATCGACGGATCTCACAGATCTCTTTGGAAGAAATGGATTATTTTGGATTCGCGTATGCAGCGATCGTCGCCTCAGGAGGAGTTTATGGATACGTCAAATCCGGTAAAAAGAAGAAAAAACAATTTTATTCTCCTCAGTACAAATCCTTCTTTTCATGAACATTTAAACTAGGCTTAAGTCTTTTCCAACATTCTTCTCTAAATCTTGAGTAAAGTATCGCAGGGGACTTGTCTTGCATTTGCTTTAATTTTGAATAAATATCTTTTAAAACGTCCACAGGATATTCGGCATCAACTCTTTTAAAAACATAATAAACAAGATACATTTCATAATAATCAGGATCACAGTTAGTCAAATATTTGAGAAAATCCAACGAAGAATCGAGCGGCGAAGCACTTTTGGCGTAAAGCAATAAGAAGTTTTCATCGAAATTGTTTAAATAGGAGATAACATTTACAGCGATTTCTGCAGGAACTTTTCCGCGGATGATGATAGAAACGATATCATCATCGGACAAATCTAAATTTTTTAGTCTTAAATAAGTTTCCCTCATAGCGGATGAGGTGTACACAACATCAAAAGATGCAGGATCTAACATTAAACAATATAAATACCTTAATGTCTTTTTGGAATCTTCAAGGTCATAGTTATGAACCGATCTTTCTACTAATTTAACAACAATGCTTACATTATTTGAATTTATATCAATTTCTGAATATTCAAAACATAATTTTCTGTATCTTCAAATCCCCAGTTTTCAAGAATAATTTGGAATGATTTAAAATCGATGAATTTGTGGTGTTTGAAATTTTGTCTTGTGTGATGCTGCATAATTGTTTGTCTTCTTTGGTTGGATTTTTGGTTTCTATTTTTTCTTTAAATAAGCACTGTTTGATCATAAATTCAGGTTTGGTGTTTTTCGTTGGTTTTTTGGTGGTTTATGTTTGGCGATGAATTTCGAGTTGGCGGTGTATACTTGGGTTTTGACTTTTTCCAATTCGTTGTGCATCGATTTCCAACTTGTTCCTTTTTTCGTTTTGAGACTTTTCGGTTTTTTGATCGGAGATACGCCCGGGCTGATTGGTTGGATGTTGATTTTGTAATTTGGCGGGATGCATGATTCGCTGGTCGTTTTGAGGTCGGGCGTTGTACTCCGTCGTTTCGACCGAAACGAAGTCGCTCTTTCGCCTTCCATCGAATTCGCTGACTAAAAAAGAAAAAATAATTACTCAGCTTATGAGTTTTAAAATTTAAACACATTTTTTATGACTAATATATGTAGATGTATCAAAACATAAAAAATGACATGGTTGGTACAGAGTAGGGAGTATTCGTAGGTACTCGTAAATACGAATACATTCCTATTCGTATTTCTTAAAATTTAACAGTGAATACACTGAATATTTGCGTATTCACTCTCAAATGCATATTTACAAAGGAAATATGAATATTCTCACTTATATACGTGACATGGTTGGTACAGAGTTGGGAGTATTCGTAGGTACTCGTAAATACGAATACATTCCTATTCGTATTTCTTAATATTTAAGAGTGAATATACGTATTTAAGAGTGAATATTTGCGTATTCACTCTCAAATATGCATATTTACAAAGGAAATATGAATATTCTCTCTTAAATACGTGACATGGTTGGTACAGAGTTGGGAGTATTCGTAGGTACTCGTTAATACGAATACATTCCTATTCATATTTCTAAATATTTAACAGTGAATACACGTATTTAAGAGTGAATATTTGCGTATTTACTCTCAAAGAGGCATATTTACGAAGGAAGTATGAATATTCTCTCTTAAATACGTGACATGGTTGGTACAGAGTTGGGAGTATTCGTAGGTACTCGTAAATACGAATACATTCCTATTCGTATTTCTTAATATTTAACAGTGAATATACGTATTTAAGAGTGAATATTTGCGTATTTACTCTCAAAGAGGCATATTTACGAAGGAAGTATGAATATTCTCTCTTAAATACGTGACATGGTTGGTACAGAGTTGGAGTATTCGTAGGTACTCGTAAATACGAATACATTCCTATTCATATTTCTAAATATTTACCAGTGAATACACGTATTAAGAGTGAATAATTGCGTATTCACTCTCAAATAGGCATATTTAAAAAGGAAATATGAATATTCTCTCTTAAATACGTGTGTGTACTGAAGAAATACGAATACTTTACTCTCAAATTGGCGTATTTACAAAGGAAATATGAATATTCACTTTTAAATACATGTATTAACTGAGGTATTCGTATTTACGAATACGAACACCCCAACTTTGGGTAGAGATTACAAGTTTTCTCTGTAGGTCTAGTAGGCCCTCTCCAAAAACCATATATGGAGGGTAATACAACAATTCTCATTGAGAACCCCTTCTATACGTATTCACTTATGAATATCACTTTTAAATACATGTATTAACTGAGGTATTCGTATTTACGAATACGAACACCCCAACTTTAGGTAGAGATTACAAGTTTTTCTCTTTAGGGTCTGGTAGGCCCTCTCCCAAAACCATACATGGAGGGTAATACAACAACTTCTCATTGAGAACCCCTTCTATATTCACTTATGAATATTCACTTAAGTACATGTATTGACTGAGGTATTCGTATTTACGAATACGACACCCCAACTTTAGGTAGAGATTACAAGTTTTCCTCTGTAGGGTCTCCTCTCCCAAAAACAATACATGGAGGGTAAACATTCTTTGGCGAGCTTACATTTTATTCATTAAAAAACAATGACAGTTTGTATTTTATTCATAATTCATAAATATGTAATTAATATACCTTTTTCTACGTTTTAATGGTAATTAGGGTCGCAATCATCGTAAAAACTCAAAATTCCTGACTTCCTGTAATCAGTTCTTATCACTTAAGTATCCTTTTGGAAGCTATCCTTATTGAGCGCACTCCAGCGGGCTTTTTTAGGCGGGTGATGCTTTGTATTTTAAATATTTGGCGGTTTTTCTGCAGTCAACATTTTTTATTATGCAGGTAGTATACCTTCGATGGCAGCGGGGTTGCTGTTTGGCTCGGCGATTGCTTACGGTGCTTACCAAGTAACCAGAAATCAATTTTACATTCCTGCTTTGGCTGCTTCTACTACTCTTGGAGCAATGATGGGCTACAGATTTTTCAATTCAGGAAAATTCATGCCTGCCGGACTTCTCGCTGGACTAAGGTAATTAAATCAATATTTTAAATTAAAAATTAATTATTTTTTCAGTATTGCCATGACAATCAAATACGGCACAATGGCCGTCTTGAACAAACCAATGAGAAGTTAAATTTTAACTTCAGTTCTTCATACAATGAACCAATTTTTATAAGACGTCAGGTTCAAAACTTAGAATTTTGTTTTTATAAAAGCTAAAATAAAGAACTTTAATAAGTTTATTGTTAAACATCCTACACTTACCAACACACTAAGTGGCCTTCGAGAGTCGGTGATCAAGGACTCTTATCAAGGAGATAATTTCAATGATCAGTTCTACAAAAGGGCCCAGGTTTTTGCTTTAGCAGCCTTTAGGAAAACCTTTCCCCATATTTGCATAATTAAAAACTTGGGATACAGGAAATTAAAAATTATATTACAACTCAAGAAAATACATTATAAAAAAAAAGTTATTTACATCATATTCTACTGTGTAACTTATTTTCCAATATAAATAAATTTTTCCAAAACAGGAAACTTAAAAGTGAAAGAAGCGTAAAAAACAATAACTAACATTTTTTTTAATAGTATATGAACTAGTTATACAAAATATACCTTTTATACATATTAATTTTTATAAAATAATTTCCACTTGCAAGATTAAACAAGAAAATGAAATTATCCCTAGAAAACCTAAATTGAATGAAATTTATAAAATTATCACATCAGTAAAAACACTCGAAAAGAGTGAGTTTTTATTTAAAAAAATTGAGGTTTTGGACCTATTTTGCAAAAGATGAAATAAAACGTCAACCCAGGGCGTGAAGTTACTGCTGTTGATTCTGAAAAATTTAAAAATAAAATATGAAAGTTTGAAAAATTATTTTAATAAATATGGTTGAAAAATTTCTTTTACGTCTTCTTGTGGTGGGAGAGTTAAAACAGTCTGCGCTTGAGAAACGGCAACAGCGACCAGTGGAGTAGTCGCCGCTTGAATTCTTACAGGTTGTCTCATTGTAATCGGTTGTCCAGGTTGAATAACTGCAGCTGATACCTAAAAGAAAATTAAAAATCCAGATAAAACCTATTTGTTATTACCTGAGTTAAAATAGCTTGAGAGTTTGTTGTTTTTATTGCAGCCAATGAAGTTTGGGTTCGACCTGTTCCATCGATTGTCACACTCGGTACCGTTCTCGCAGGACTATTAGAAGTAACAACCTAATAAAATTGATTAATATTAGTTTTTATACAGCTATAGTTTCTTATCTATGCGAATAAGATGCCTCTCTATGCGAATAAGAACTGACATAAATTTCAGATCAAAAACCGAACGGTTTTCGAGAAAAACAGCTTACCCTTTTAGAAAAACCTCAATAACTCGAGAACTAATGAACCCACAGAGCTCATTTTTTCGTAAATTGTTTAGAATATAAAGACGCATATCTGAGAATTTTTTGAAATTTTTCGCAAACTTATAATTAATTTTCGAGTAATCGCTTAAAATTGCAGCACTACTCCCCAATAAAATTATATAAATACATAATAATTTTCATCTTCATTTTTCTTTCAATAATAATGTTTTTGGTTTTCGACCTCTTTTATTCGTTTTTTGAAGGACAATTTGAGCCTAGAATTAAATATCTTTCGATCATTTTGTCAGCAGATGCAGTTCCAGTATTTTAGGAAGACACCCGCAACTATTATGGCAGTCCCTGATCTTTTTGTCGTTCCCCAAGAATACCTCAAATGGAATGGAGAGAAAATGCTCCCCTCGGTGGGGATCGAACCCATGTAAAAAAATTACCTGTATTGCATGTTTAATGGCTGTTGAGATCCAGCTGCAACTGGAATTACTCGAGCAGGTGAACCACTTTGGGTTTTTGTAAAATGCGAGATAACCTGAGGTGATGATACTTGTGCCACCTGCTAAATTTAAAAATTAAATTTCGTTAAATTCTTGTTTTTTGACATACCACATGTTGAGGTTGGACTTGCTTGATGGCCTGCTGAAATTGCTGCATCGTCATTGTTGTCGGGACTGATTTTTGAGATTGGACTATCAATTGGGCCGTAGGAGCTTTAGAAGTCTATAAAGTTTTTAGTTAAGTTGGCATTCTTGCTTAAAATATCTTACTTGTCCTATGGGGGTAACTTTTTGCTGTATGAGTTTCCGCTGTGCTATCAGTTGTTGCTGTATGATTTAATTTGTTGAGGTGTCACTGCTTGCTTGATGTTGTTACCTAGAGTAGCTTTCATCTAAAAATTGGGTTATTTAAAAAAGAAAGTTTGAATAATGAAGTACCTGAGCTAGGTTTCCGACAGGAATTGAAGATGCAGGGATAGTTTTGACAAGAGTTGTGACTTGTCCAGTGCCTGATTGTTGAGCCTAAAAAGATTGGTGAAAATGCGTTTTTGGTGAGGGATGACTTACTTGAAGACTTGCTTGCGCCAAAATTTGAGCAGAAGTTAATGTTGTGGCTGTAGTAACTTTGGCGACTTGCTGTCTTTTTAATAATGCAACAACTTCAGATTCAGAAACGGTCCTTGTAACAGCAGCGGCTTTGACTTGAGGTAACCTTTGAGCGGCCGTACCTGTGGGTACAGCGACAGATATTTTCTGCCCTACAGTTCCACCACCGCGAGACTGAAGAACCCGAAGGTTCTGCTGTCTAAATTGAAGCTGCTGCTGTCTATAAATTTGAAGCTGTGCAGCACTGATAGTTTTGGTCGCCCCTTTGGTGGGCGATGCTTGAACGGAGACAAGACTTGGTGATCTTTGTGCAACGACTTGAGTTGGCGAACCTGCCACCACACGAGTTGTCGCTGTGCCCAAATCTTGAACCGCTATCGTTCTTGTAGACGTTGATGCTGTCTGCCCAGCTGCAGTAGTAACAGCAGTAGCTATAATCGTTTCGGACTACTACTCTGTAACTGTTGTTTTAACCTCAACACAGCCAATTGCTGTTCAGGGACGATCAAACCCTACAATTAAATTAATAAAAATAAATAAATAATAATGAAACGCACTTGTTGAGCATATGCCTGCTTTTCTTTGGCATTCTATCTGCTCGTTTGGCAGCGACTTCAACGGGTGTAAGCGGTTTATCGTAATCGATAGAACATTCAGCAAGTATTTCAGCATGCTTCGGATTTTTAATGGCGGGGTCGACCAATAGAGGCTTAACCGTCGGTGTCCTTTTACTGGCAATGGCACGGATGGCGTCAAATCGTGCATTCATCACTTGAGTCATCATACTATTACAATCCTGTTGGTACAACTGGGAAGTCCTCAAAGGTCTTCCCGCTTTGTTGACCTGCGGAAGCTTATACAACGTTTTCACCTTTTTCTTTTTTGGGTTGTCCAAAATTAGTTTCCCTTCTTCTCTCGGAATTATGACAGACTCATATCTTAAAAGGGATATTATAATTTTTTAAATAATTTTTTTTTAAATCTAACCTATTTTTGCATTGTTTAGGAGATCTATAAGTTCGAGAAGTCATATTCACGATATCTGCTACCAAATCCCAATTAGGAGTCTGCCCGGGAGACAGAACGGCCAAATTGAGCGTTAATTCTTGAATTTGTTGAATAGCCTAAAAAGAGAAATTAATTTAAACTTAAAAATTGTTTATAGTGCAAACCTGTAAAATGGCCCAGTCTTCCTGAATGACCCATTCGGGAACATGATCAGGCTCCGGCTGCGGTTTTACGGGCATTTGAGGCTTCATTAAATTCTGTACGTTCGGGCGGACTAAACCGCGGCATTTTTGAAGCTGGAGTTCCTGGCGCATTTTAAGCAGAGCTGGAGTCGGGCGGTCGAAAAGTGACCGCGGCGCATGCAGCAACGTGTCATCTTTCTGTCGCATTTTCACGGGAAGTCTTCCGCCTAAAAATAATCGTTTAAATCATTCAATATTTGAAAAATGTGAATTCTAGGTTGACCTCCTTTGCTTACACCAGAATTTCAGGGAGCAAAAAACACATAAAACTTCTTGTTTTTTATCCAAATGACTTAAGAAAAAAAGAGTGTTTTTGGCAAAAATCGGCAGGAATTCATTCAAAATGTTTTGAAGGCCCAAAAAACTGATCTTAAAACCGTAAGACTGAAGAAAACGCCAAAAAGTGGTCCTATCAGGGCCTGGTTTAAGCACCAAAAATGGCCATTTTTTCTGCGCCAGAAAAATGAGAAACCGTACCTTCATTCAGCCCAGCTTCAGTACGTGTCCTCTTCTTCTCTTTTTTCACATGAACTGGAGGAAGAAGATCTTCAGTCATCACTTTCTGCTCATACAAAAGTCCTAAAGACTGATCGATGTAGATATCATTGTCATCTTGAGGTGGTGTAGGAGGACACCACATCTACAAATTTACACAATAAAAAAAATCTTCATTTTCACACTATCAACATACCGGCATCAAATCCTTTCCATCGTCAGATACCCACAACTGTAAAAAAACATTATAAAAACATATTTTAACAAACTTGGGGTTACAATGTTGAGCCATGTTTTGATGTCATCTTTGTGCCTATTCTCTTGGTAATAATCAGGCAATGTTTTGGTGCCAAAAAAATTAAAAAATAAAAACTAAAAGAAATTTACCTTTTTTTGATGGTTTTTCAAAGCGTACCAAGAGCAGAGAAACACCAAAACAGAGCCCAACACTTTTTTTAATACCAAGAAAAATAACACATAGAGAATAATTAGCTTTATTCATTAATTTTTTTACAAGTCTGTAAAACATAATTCAGAAAATAAATTAAGCTTTTTTTTCCTTAAAAATTAAGCGCATTTGTCATGTTACAAAAAAAATTAACAATAAAAAAATTGCGCTTTTACAACAATCATGGCTTAACATTGTTTATGTACAACTTACTATAAGTATAAAAAAAAATTTTTCAACAAAATACAAAATTCATGAATGAAAAAATTCTAATCGAAAGACTATGTACATATCTAGCAAAACTACTGAGTATTTATAATATTTACAGATTAATAAGTTTTAAAACTAATTGATGAATTTACATTGATGCGAATTTTTTTGGAATAATGATTAGGAAGATTAGCAATTTAAAAAGAATCGGGCACCGGGTTGACTAAAAAACAGTCTTTAAGAAGATACGAAACTATCAGGAACCATTTTTAGGTTGATCAAAAGATTTTGAGATCAATAAATCCCCCTTTGAAAAAAAAATCACAGATATCAAATTGAGTTGTTTAGCTGAGACGAGTCTGATTTGCGGCTTTTGTTTAATTTCGCTGCTTTGACATGATTGGTTTCGGAGGGATTGACGACGGAAGATCGTCGTGTACGGATTACAAGGTTCGGATTTGAATAAGGAGGAGGGGTGGGAGTGGTTGGAGGTGTGGTCTTTTAAGTCTATTCGATTTTTTGTGCTTTTTATTGGAAACTTTTGGGGGCTGAATGGGTGATTCGTCGAGAGTCCAAAGATCGATGGAAACTCGGCCGTGTGAACGCGTTCGGGGTGTTTCTGAGTTGTGGTTATGTTCGGAATGTTTATGTTTGTTATTGACCTGATTTCGCGAATCTGATGATGAGTATGTGATGACGTCTTCCATTTCGATGGCAGCGATGCGTTTCTTCTGCGATTCTTCTTCGTTGAATGCAGCCAGCCTTCCCTGCTCCCATTCTCGTTTCTGCTGCTCAATCTCCGCCTCAGCGGCCGCCAGTTGTTCCGCCGACCAAGCGGCTTCCGTCTCTTCCATAAATCTCATCGCATACTTTTCAACGCCAGAGAGCTAAAAATAATCAAAAAATTCAACAAACACAAAAATGACAAACCTGCTGCATGAGAGCATTTAACTCCAATTCAGCTTTGCTAATCTCAGTGTTTTCTTGAGAATCCAATGGTATATTTTCATCAAATTCTGCTAAATCGTCAGCAACTTCGGCCAAGGCGACTTTGCAGCAGCGACATCGGTGTCATCTTCAGCTTCAGCTAATGCATTCTCTAATGCACCTAAAGCACTCTTCTCTTCTTGTACCGGGACATTTTCAGACTGTTTTTTATCCGATTCTTTCTGCAGAACTTCAGCCATTCTTCGTGAAGCATCATTTTCGGATGTGTCGACGTTGAAAAGGTCTTGAATCGTTGACTAAAAATAAAATAAATAAACATTTTTGGTCAAAAAGACAACTTACACTTTTGAAATATGCTGTAGTGAAGTTTCCACCTTCGATGGCTAAATCGCCCAACATTCTCTTTGGTTGGCTTTTTTCAGGATGTTTTCTTCAATCGTTTTTTCGCTTACAAGCCGATATATGTGGACGTCTCTAGTTTGGCCGATTCGATGGCATCTATCTTGGGCTTGAGCATCCATTGTTGGGTTCCAGTCGCTATCGTAAAATATGACAGTATCAGCACCTGTTAAATTGACGCCAACACCGCCAGATCGTGTTGATAAAATAAAGCAGAATATCCGTTTATCGGCGTTGAAACGCTCCATAAGGACCTGTCTTTGGTCAACCTTCGTCGTGCCGTCAAGTCTCAAGTAGATATGACCATGGAAATTAAGGAAAGCTTCAAGAACATCCAACATCCGTGTCATCTGCGTAAAGATAAGCACACGATGATGTCCAGACTTTAACCTCCTGAGAAGTCGCTCCAGAGACTGAAGTTTTCCGCAGTCATACTGAATCAAACGAGGGTCAGGAAATTGCGTCGCCATAGCAGAAACTATAGGATGGAGAAGTCTCAATTTAGGCTTAAGATGATCTTCCAAAGATAGTTCTGTCTGCTGTTCTCTATGTAGCTTCCAAGGAGCAGGATGAGAGACATGTGCAGTAATTCTTGGAGCACTAGCAGCCGGCACAAACATGACAAAGCGATTAAATGTCTGACAGTCTCGCCACACGTTCTTCAACACTATAAATCGCATTTTGTAGCGCCTCCGTCTGCTCCCAATAATCTCTGGGATCCCTCAACTGGGCCTGCTGACAATTTAAATATCCAGAACAGGACCAATTCGTTTCTTTGATTGGTTTATTTAAAAGAGTGAGTTTTTCAATCAAGTCAGGACCATATAAAGGTAAAGCTTCACATCTTCGATCGTTCACACGGCAATAAGCGTAAGTTTGTCGCTCCTTCGCTTTTTCCTTCTTTCCACAACTACTTCATCTCGTAGTCCTAAAGAAGCTTCACTCTCTTTAGCCTTTTCTTTCTCTTTTCTTTTTCCTTGGCAGCACTTTTTCTTGTGTTATAGTACTCGAAGTCGACGCCACAGAATTGACATGAGATGTTACAGTAGTTGTGGCTGCAGATATGCTGTTAGATGAGATGGCAATACAATTCTAAAACAGATAATTAATTTTGAATAATGTTAAGTTTTGTTTTACCTGTACAGTAGTTGTGGCAGTTGTTATATTTAAGGAGGAACTCTCATAATAGGCCGTGCTGTATTTAACTGTGCGACAGAAGGAGTGACCAATTTGGCGATGTTTGTCCCAGATTTGGAAACAACTGTTAACCGTTGACCGCTTGTCGTCATCACAGTCGCTCCCGGCTGCGTTAAAACTTGCGGCGATGACAACAGCAATTGACGACCACCAGGAGTATTTATACATGTTATCTGCGGTACAAGTCTGGCTGTCGAACCGTCCGAAGTTTTCACAACTTGAGCAGCACCAGCCAATGATGTTATTGGTATGGCTTTAACTCCGCCTCCAGGTTGTTGAAGTAGTTGAACATACTGAGGTTGTTGGCTCGTCGGATTTGCCAGCCGTAATGTCACACCTTGATTTCCAGGAGCGATTATCGATTTTATTATAGGTGAAGTTCCAACTTTAGTCACTTGTGAAGTCACGACACGATGATTATTCCCTGATAGAACTACCGGAGTTTTTTGTACTGGACGATTCGGATTTACTTTTAAAGCAATTTTTATTGATCCTTTAGGACAAAGTGGAGGCTCAGGGGCATATGTCGATATTAAGGATATGATCTGATTTTAATTTATATCTTCTCGAGCGATGCGCCATAAATGCAGGATGCCAAAGATCAATGTCAACTATTAAAAGATTCAAAAAGGAAAGATCAAGATCTTCAAACGGCCGATAATCCAGAGCTCCCCAAACCAACGATGGGACCTTCAACGACAATCCTTCCATACGAAACGGCGATATCGTCGGACGAACTTCAAAAAGATTCGGGTGGTTACAAACCTTTCTTAACTGCATCAAAACATTAATGACACTTAAAAGATTCCCCGAAGCTAAAGTTTCTTTCGTCCTAAAAATAAAAATTAATAAAAAAATTAATTTAAATAAAATCATACTTTGCTCTAGACATAAAATCATCATATAAATATCGCTGCCTATTAGACAATCTACACATAACAACATGTTCATATTTTTTGGCATTTGAGTTTCCACTTCAGATTTAAGCCTTCGTAGTAAAAATGGCCTTAAAACCTAAAAATTATTCAAATTAAAAAGAAAAAAATTAAAATTAATGTTTTTCAAAATTTGTTCTAAACATTATTAATAATGCAAGAAATTTTAAATTTTGAAAATTTATATAGCACTTGTGCAAAAATTGCTAAGTCATTCTTGGGAACTTATCAATTGATCGGAAGTGCTGAATTTTGAAATTTAAAAAAATTACTTTGTGGAGACGTTTTATGATGTTCTCGTTGTACTCAGCATTTCCTTCTATCATCCCAGTCACCGGATTTGAAAACCATTCTTTGAATTCACGATGCGATTCAAAGACGTTCGGCATCAAAAAATGCATCAACGACCATAATTCCATGAGGTTATTTTGAAGCGGAGTTCCAGTAAGCAACAACCGCCTAAAACATTAAAATTAGTTTTAAAACTCTTTTTGGTTAACAAAACTTACCGTTGAGTTTGAAAATTTAAAAGGAGTTGCCATCGTTGAGATTTAAAATTTTTAATATTTTGAGCTTCATCTAAAATAAGATATTTCCATTTTTTTCTTCTAAAGCTTTGATGGTCTTGAATAACGAGTTTATATGAGGTAATACAGATATGAAATGTGTTGGGTTTCGTCCAACCTAAATTAGAAAATTAAAAATGGATTAAAATAAACAATTTATTTTTACCATTTCTTTTAAGTTTTCGTTCTTTCTGAGAGCCGTAGTAAGTAAGAATTTTAAATGCTGGACACCATTTTTTGAATTCCATTTCCCAATTGAGCATAACGGAAGTGGGGACTACGATAAGATGAGGTCCCCAATTTCCTTTTTCACACGCTAAATGTGCTATAAGAGCGATTGTCTGGATAGTTTTCCCAAGCCCATTTCGTCAGCGAGAATTCCGTTGAGTTTTCGCTCATACATAGTGACTAACCAGTCCAATCCAATATGTTGATACTCACGAAGGGAATGTTTCAACAAAAACGGAATTTTTGTGACAACCTAAAAATTTATTATTTGGGAAATGTTTAATTAATAGAATAACGTACGCTAGTTGAAGACAAAGTGTTCCCTTTAGGTTGTAAACTTTCAGCGATGGCGGCTGCATCATCGATTTCTTTTTCACTTTTTGATTTCTAAAAAAATAAATAGTAAAAATGGAATATATAAATAAAAGCATACATCTTCTTTAATTAATGATTTTAAGCCTGTTTCTTCTTTTTCACTTTCTTGGTCTTCTTCCATTTCTTCATCTTCTTCTTCTTCGTCTTCATCAGCTTCGATGTCTTCATCTTCATCTTCTTCATCGTCAGAATCAACTTCCATTTTTTCTTCTTCTTCTTTCGGTTTTTTATCTTTAGGCTTTTCTTTTTCCTGAAAAAAATTTGATTTAAAAATAAACCTTAATTATTTACTTCTTCATCTTCGTCTTCATCTTTGGAAGAAACTGGAGAGCCCAAGGAGTCTCTTTGTGCTAGTAATCAGCCAGAAGGTCTTCAAGGGGAAGTTCACTTTCTCTTTTTAAAGCGTTTATTTCATCACGCGTTGATTCTTTATCTTTTACAGAAAGCGCTTCTTCTTTTGCTATCGTCTCCTCATCATCATCTGAAGATCCATCAGGTTCAAATTCCCCTAAAAATTTTTTAAAAATAAATGCATAAAGGAATAAAATGAGGATTTACTGTCTGAATGATGTTTTGGTGAAGTAGGTCTGGAAGTGTTCATAGATTCGGCGACTAAGCTGGAAAATTTTTCGGTTTGGTCGACGATAAAACTGAGATGTTGATCAAGAGCTTTTTTCGTTTCTCTTCTAATCTGTCTGAGTTTTAAATTCGACCAACTTTTCGACGTTGCTCCAAAAGGTTTGATTTCCTTAGCGATGAAACCTGCGATACGTTTCATCTGTTGTTCTTGAGCTTTGACGGCCTTCTGCGCATTGATGTCCTTTTCGATGAAGTACCTCTGGACCATCTTAGCACATTTTTTGGCGGCGGCTTTCTTCCATTTACGTTCTTGAGCGAAATCGGCGGCGAGCCATGCCATCTCTTCGAGAAGATAGTCCCAATGAGCTTTCGCTCGTGTTGGCTCGAAGACTTTCGGCAGACGCTTTTCTGCCCATAAACCGTCTTTTTGAAGCTCTCCAATTCTTTGCATAACATGCGCCTCTTGTTTCGCTCGCTCAACTATTTGTTCTTGGCTGGATATCGAGATTTCGCTTGGCGCACCATGACTTCGATTTGGCGTCGAAGTCTTTGGCACCAAACTCGAAGCTTGAATTACGTTTGATTTATTTTCTGTAACTAATTTTAAATATTTAAAAAATGATGAAAAAATATTTACCTTGACTAGTCCTAGGAGGAATTGGAGATAAATTAGTGGTTTTTGTAGTCTCCTTTAAAAGAAGTTCGTACAAATCTTCGTTTTCGTCGTTAGGATTTAATTTGTTCGTTTTAAGAAAGTTAACTAGCGGCACAAAAGGTAATCGAGACCGCCAGCTCATATATTCGGAAATGTTCTGATTACCTTGTAAGAAACACATTAACGCGGCATATTCGGCATAACGAGTTTGTATTCGTTTAAAACATAACATATGATTTTCAGCCACTCTTTTACGTAACGTCACTAACTCATCAGCACTTAGTTTTCTTTTCCGCTGGGATGAGTTGAGCGTGCTCACTAAATTTGGATGCGAATTCGCTTGGTTTAAAGTCGACATCGTGGAAGCGTCTCCAGTACAGTTGCCGTTGTTGGTCGAAGACAAACGAACCGGAATCCGCCCCCCTTGGTTCACCGCGCCCAACCGCGTCATCGACGGCGCACCCTGTATAAAATTACGGTTAATATCCTAGAAAATAAACTTTTTTTAGAATACCTGTTGAGTGGCTGGGGCAGGAACCAAGGGGAGCGACTGAGCACCAACAGGAGGAGAATTCGTTACCAACGGTTTGGCCAAGCCAGAATGCGAGTCACTCATGTCAAATTCTGCAACCAAAAAACAAACATAGAAAAAATTGAACACATTTCACCAAAAATCAAGCCAAATCTGACAACATGGAGGTCCAAATTCATGGGGCGAGTAGTTGGATTCTTAAAAATAGGATTAATTTTTTCATAAATTATTAACATGTCAAATACCGATGGATTTACCCAAAAATTGGATTGAAAGAGTTTTGGGGTATATCTGTCAGCGTTTGCCAGCCAAAGGGCCCAAAGGACCAAAAATGCCTGAAAATGGTGTTTCTGGACCAAAAAGCCCAATGAAACGCCACAGCACAATTTGTTGAGACCATTGAGAACAATCTCTGTCGGCATTTTCAGGCCAAAAGATAATGGGAATCACCAGGCCAAGAAAGCGATTATTCTGAGCCAAATACCGATGGATTTACCCAAAAATTGGGTTGAAAGGGTTTTGGGCAATCTCTGTCAGTGTTGCCAACCAAATGACCAAAAAGTGCCCTGAAAAATGGTGTTTCTGGACCAATATGAATGAAACGTTAGTTGTGACCTTTGAGGACTACCTCTGTCGGCATTTCTGGCCAACAAACAATAGGGAGCACCCAAGTCAGTGTTGCCAGCTAAAGGACCCAAAGGACCAAAAAATGGTGTTTCTGGACCAAAAAGCCCAATGAAACGCCACAATTTATTGAGACCATTGAGAACAATCTCTGTCGGCATTTTCTGGCCAAAAGACAATGGGAGTCACCAGGCCAAGAAAGCAGTTATTCTGAGCCAAATACCGATTGATTTACCCAAAAATTGGGTTGAAAGGGTTTTGGGCAATCTCTGTCAGTGTTGTTAACCCAATGACCAAAAAAGCGCCCTAAAAATGGTGTTTCGCAAGAGAAAGAGTGAGAAAAAGGCGTTTCAGCTAAAGAAAGGGTAAGAAAAGCGGTTTTTTCTGAGCCAAATACCGATAGATTTACCCAAAAATTGGGTTGAAAGAGTTTTGGGGTATCTGTCAGTGTTTGCCAGCCAAAGGGCCCAAAGGACCAAAAATGCCTGAAAATGGTGTTTCTGGAAGAAAAAGCCCAATGAAAAGCCCACAATTGAGACCATTGAGAAAATCTCTGTCGGTATTTTCAGGCCAAAAGACAATGGAAATCACCAGAAAGCGATTATTCTGAGCTAAATACCGATGGATTTACCCAAAAATTAGGTTGAAAGGGTTTTGGGCAATCTCTGCCAGTGTTGCCAACCAAATGACCAAAAAAGTGCCCTGAAAAATGGTGTTTTACAAGAGAAAGAGTGAGAAAAAGGTGTCTCAGCTAAAGAAAGGGTAAGAAAAGTGGTTTTTCTGAGCCAAATGCTGATGGATTTACCCAAAAATTGGGTTGAAAGGGTTTTGGGCAATCTCTGACAGCGTTTGCCAGCCAAAGGACCAAAAAAGTGCCCAGAAAAATGGTGTTTCAAAAGAGAAGTGAGCAAAAGGCGTTTCAGCTAAAGAAAGGGTATGAAAAGCGGTTTTTCTGAGCCAAATACCAATGGATTTACCCAAAAATTGGGGTGAAAGGGGTTTGGGCCATCTCTGACAGCGTTTGCCAGCCAAAGGACCAAAAAAGTGCCCTGAAAAATGGCGTTTCACAAGAGAAAGAGCGAGATAAAGGCAAAAGAAAGGGTAAGAAAAGTGGTTTTTCTGAGCCAAATACCGATGGATTTACCCAAAAAATTGGGGTGAAAGGGGTTTGGGGTATCTCTGCCAGCGTTTGCCAGCCATAGGACCAAAAAATTGCCTCAAAATGGTGGTATACCTAGAAAAAGAGCGAGAAAATGGTGTTTCAGCTATAGTAAAAGTCAAGAAAGCGATTTTTCTGAGCCAAACCCATGGAATTACCCAAAAATTGGGTTGAAAGGGTTTTGGGCTATCTCTGACAGCGTTTACTAGTCAAAGGACCAAAAAATTGCCTGAAAAATGGTGTTTCACCTAGAGAGAGCAAAAAATGGTGTTTCAGCTAAAGAAAGAGTCAGGAAAGCGATTTTTCTGAGCCAAATACCCATGGAATTACCCAAAAATTGGGTTGAAAGGGTTTTGGGCTATCTCTGTCAGCGTTTGCCAGCCAAAGGACCAAAAAATTGCCTGAAAATGGTGTTTCACCTAGAGAAAGAGCGAAAAAAGGGTGTTTCAGCTAAAGAAAGAGTCAGGAAACCTATTTTTCTGAGCCAAATACCGACGGATTTACCCAAAATTGGGTTGAAAGGGTTTTGGGCTATCTCTGATAGCGTTTACCAGCCAAAGGACCAAAAATTGCCTGAAAAATGGTGTTTCTGGACCCAAATTGCCCAATGAAACGCCCACAACTTATTGAGATCAATCTCTGTTGGCATCTTTTGGCAAAAGACAATGGGAAGCACCAGGTCAAGAAGATTTTCTGAGCCAAATACCGATGAATTTACTCAAAAATTGGGATGAAAGGGTTTTGGGCTATCTCTGCCAGCATTGGCCAGCCATAGGACCAAAAAATTGCCTGAAAAATGGTGTTTCAGCTAAAGAAAGAGTCAGGAAAGCGATTTTTCAGAGCCAAATACCGATGGATTTACCCAGAAAATTGGATTGAAAGGGTTTTGGGCTATCTCTGTCAGCGTTTGCCAGCCAAAGGACCAAAAAATTGCCTGATAAATGGTGTTTCTGGATCAAAATGCCCTATGAAACGCCCACAATTTATTGACACCATTGAGAACAATCTCTGTCGGCATTTTCTGGCTGAAAGACAATGGGAAGCAGCTGGAAAAAGGATATTCAGCATTTTTTCAGCATAAAAATCAATAAAATTCCATAAATGGATTTTTTTTCGTTCAGCTGAGAAAAAAGACAAAAAAGCAAATGCTTACAAAAAAATTAACCAGGAGTTTCTGCAACAGAAGCCCAAGAAAAATGGGGGAAATTCCGGCAATAAGGGAGTTATAAACAAAAACCATAAGGAAATTTGATTTCTCCAAACCAAATAAGCTTTATTTTGAGGGAAATTTTAGCGTCCATTACAGCTTGCATCAAGCATATCAGGGCTGTCAGGCCACAAAAATAAACAGAAAAAATCTTTCCAAGTTTTCCTCGAGAACAAACAGCCGTAAAAAATTGATGAAAAACAATAAATATTTACATAAGAAAATAAAAATTTTTCAAACATTGGTATACCTGTTTATCGCACAATAGAGAAAATTTAAACTTCAAACGAACGAAAAACAGATTTTAAACATCGGTATAAATTTAAAAATTGGAATTTTAAAATTAACATAACGTGGGTAACAATGTTGACTTTATAATAAAAGAAAATTGGAGGGAGAACTTAGTGAAAAATGGGAGAATGAAATTTTTTATGATTTTTGGTGGTGAAGGTTGTAAAAATTAGAGATTGAGAGTAATGGAGAGGAAAAATGGAATTGTTATTTATTCTGTTGGGTTGAAGATGAAATCTAACGGTGGCCATATTGGAAATAAACAAGAGAGGGTAAAGGGGGGGATCCGGGCTTACCATTTTAGAACGTGTTTTATCATCCATGCCGGCCTGAAGTCTAAATAATCCTTTAAATTCGTATCCGGCGTCGGCGAAACTGTCATTTTAAAACGGATTCCGAACGTATTTCAGTCGTTTCGAGACATTTTCGAGGCGACAGACGATTTCACGAGGGGGGTGGGGAGGAAAGGAGATTTTAGCGGAATTCGGACGCGGCTGTACGGTCGAGGAGCCGAACTCGGAAAGGAAACGAGGCTCGAGGTGAGAATGGCGGCCCTGCGTATCCCGAGGAGCGCCCTAAAACAGACTGGCGCTCTCCGTGGACGGTTCGAAAAGCAATACGGAAACAAAAGTTCCTCACTACTCACGATATCCAGCGGATTTGTCCTTTACCAATCAAGAAAGGAACGCAAAACGCTGGCCGTGAAGTATTCCGGAAAAATGCTACGGCCGGCCGGCACCACAGACAAAGATGATATCGGTAAACATCAATGCTCATTTTGACCCTCCGGAGTCCGGAAGATCCTTCCCCAAAAACCAGACGTCGAGGGTATCTCAATAACTTCTTTAAGTTACAAAAACAGACTTCCATCGTTTTGTGCCATCGTCAAATTTATACAAGAAGCCATATTTGTGCATAAAATAATTAAACCAGCTGCCTCCAACAGACAAACCAGCTCCCAAAATAAAATGTAGATTGTAGATGATTTGGGATTTTATTGTTTTATTACCAACCTAACTTTATGTTTTTTGCCAAAATTTTGGGGTTTGAACTTCAAATTACGTTTGCCGCACTGCTTATAATGGCGCCAATAATCATATGCATAAAATGGCTGTAAATTTGTAGAAAAAGCGATGATGATTTGATAGCTTTTTGGCGCCATCTTGTCTCGTTTTGAACAATACAAACTCCAATTTTTCTACGAACTTCAGCTATCTTTCTACGAATTGAAGGCACTCAAGTCACTCATTTTCCTTCCTTTTTTAAAATCACTTTTTCTACGTAGTTGTGCCTTCAACAGCCATTTTCTAGCTTTACTTTTGAGGTTTTGAAAGACCTCTGGGATCTGGAAGACCCTTACCCCAGAAACCCGACGTGGAGGGTATCACAATTACTTCTGCCATCGTCAAATGTAGACAAGAAGCCATATTTGCAGATAAAATAAGTAAACCTGCAGCCTCCAGCCGTTTTCAGACAACCAGCTCCTATAATAAAATGTAGATGATTTGGGACGATATTGTTTTATTACCAACCTAATTTAATGTTTTTTGCCAAAGTTTTGGGGTTTGAACTTCAAATTACGTTTGCCCCACTGCTGATAATGGCACCAAAATTCCACTCGTTCAATAATTGTAAATTATTGGTCGAAAAAGCTAAATGTACTAACAAAATGAATATTGAAGGCTCATCATTGATATGCATAAAATCAGTAAATTCGTAGAAAAAGTGATGATGATTCGATAGCTTTTTGGCGCCATCTTGTCTGTTTTTGAACTAAAAAATTCCAATTTTTCTACGAATTGAAGGCACTTAAGCCTTTACTTTAAACTCTTTTTCCTTTTTTTTTTCTGCTCAATAACTCGTAGAATCAGATGCATAAAATGCTGTAAATTCGTAGAAAAAGCGATGATGATTTGATAGCTTTTTTGGCGCCATCTTATCTCTTTTGAACAATATAAACTCCAATTTTTCTACGAACTTCAGCTATATTTCTACGAATGAAGTTTTTCTACAACTTAAGGTCCCCTTAAGTCATTTTTTTCTACAATAATAACAACAAAAAATCAGAAGAAAGCATTTTTTTGTTTTCTTTTATTTGCATTTTTTGTCGTACAATTGACAGATACAAAGTTTGCAATCTTCATCGAAAGATTCGACCAGTGTAGTTTTCCTCATTCTCTCCATTAATTTCGACACGTGATTTCATATTCTTTACAATAAACGTCCTTCCAGTCTTTAAGGCCCACTGAAAAAAAAAATCAATTATAAAAAAAGGAAATTCTTAAAAAAAGGCGTTGCCTCGTTAGATTGGCGGCACTGTACGCTATTCAGTTTGTGCCCGTGGCGACCGAGAGATCCGGCGAAGGGGAGTCTTTTTTTTTTTTCTTTTATAGTGAGTCGGAGGTGTGACCGTGAGGCTCGGGACCGAAAATAAGTGGAAAGCCTCACGATTTTTCCTCTTTCTTTTAATCTTTATCCGTTTTGATAAGAAGGCCATACTTATAAATAAAATGAAAACCGAGTTATGCTCATACGGACTCCCCACAGTGAATTGTGATTTTTAGACGCTACTTCGAATATAAAATCAAGTTTTATCCTATTTTTACAACCTTCAGATTTTAAATAACGTAAGTATTTAACTTAGTATCTTTTAAATTTGGCCCGACGTCTTAATCTTGGGAAAGTCTATTGTTAGGCCTCCTTGGAAGCTTCCTAAAAAAGGATTTTTTATCCTTGAAAATACGCGACCGGAGTACAATTCCAGTTAGATCTTCTTTTTATTACTTTTTACGCTTATGTTGAAATATTGTGTGTGGAAACCATACTGTGAGTCACATTTAAAAGATAATAAAAGGCATTCATGAAAAGTTGAATTGTTTGATAATTAGTCAGACGTGATTAATAGGAATTTTAATTTTATGACCCCAAATAGATATAAGGTCAAATTTTAATTTGGAAGTCGAAAATTTTCTTTCAATTTTTATTTCAATGTCAAACTTTATGTAACCAGTAGGGGTACAAGGGGAGTGAAGGCCTCGGTACCTCCTGGGTGGCCTGGACCCTGGAGGACCAAATACCGGGTAATGCCTCAGTCGGACTTTACGACATACCCCAAGCCCAACCACCACGTCCTCGTCGTGTACCCTGGGCAACGCGATGAGCGGCTAACGGTGGAGGGCAAGAGCGACTCCCGGCGCTATAACGGGGAATACAGGCTAAGGGAGACAACCCCTACAGAAAACCCCAAGCTAAGGTGTAAGGAGCAACGTGCCGAGGGCTGGATGGCCGAGGGGTAACTTCGGTCCCTAACGTTCTCCCTGGGGGCACCGGTCGACCCCCCCTTGTATTTAGACTTACCCGGCCATGCGGGGCTCTGGTCGGGCGGACCTTACTTCCCTAGCTTACTCCGTTTCCTTATGAACACCAACTCAAAAACAAAAACACACACCACAAACACACCCACCACCACAGAACAAACAGTGAGGACGGTGGCTCCGGCTCCTCAAGGGGCGGCACGGGGGACGGGACGCGGTGCAAAGGCTCCCGAAGCCAGCACCCGCGGACCGCACGTCCGGCCAAGGTCCATTGAGGAGTTGGAGAGGATGACGGACCAGGAGGTCAGAAGGGTCAAACTCACCGGCCAATCCCGACACAGGATTCAAAATCTAGTCGGCGAGGGGGTGGAGTTCCTGAGGGCCAAGAGGTCCGTCATCCGGGACAACATAATTACTAAACTGACCAGGTCAATGCCAAAGGCGGGGACGTCGACAGGGGGTGATACTCCCTGCACGACTAAGTCCAATAGCGCCAGGGCAAAACGGCCCAGATCAGAGTCGGTCACACCGGTTAAGGCCCCTGAGAGGAAAAAACCGAGGCAGCCCGAACAGGTAAGAGCTCAGCTCTCCTATAGGGATGCCTCGGCCTCTGTGAAGGTAGGTCTGGTGGACACCGACTACCCTAAGGTCCAGCTCAGCGATGAGCAACAGGACAGGGTGCTGGAGGCTGTCCTCAAAGCCTATGAGAGGGAGGTGGACAGCGGAATTCAAATCCGCTTCCTCCGATCCAATCATAGGCCGGGCTTCCTCCTTGTTACCTGTGCGAATGCCGAGGCGGCGGGCTGGCTGGTGGATATTACCCCCACCCTGAGGCCATGGGAAGGTGCAAACCTCCGTGCGCTGAAGGGTGAGGAGATCCCCCGGCCGGTGACGTGCACGGTATTCGTCGCGGAGGAGTTTGGCAAGGATCTGACCAAAGATCAGATCCTCTCCAGACTTCAAGTAAGTAATAGGCGGTTGCGTACCGACAGATGGGCGTCCTGGGGCGACCGGTCCAGTGACGGAGGTAAGGTTTGGACCTTCGCCATGGACGGGGAGTCCCTGGAGGCCCTGAAGTCAGAGGGCATGCAGGCCTATTTTGGCATGAGAACCCTCAAGTTCAGGGCGAGGGAGGGGGAGACAACCAAGGGAGATTCTCCCGCGGACCCCCCTTCCGAGCAACGAGCAGAGGGGGATCAAAAGCAGAAGAAGGAGGGGAAAAAGGGCAAAAAAAGCGGAAAAAAGGCCCAATTTACCACCCCTCCGGATTTAACGGACAACACCAGCCCACTACTAAGGCCTTCGGCAAAGCCCCTTGTCAGGGCGCCGGAGGGTACCATGGAGGTTGATTCCCCCATGGCTGTGGGCTCGGTGGACAACACCAGCCCACTACTAAGGCCTTCGGCACAGCCCCTCGTCAGGGCGCCGGAGGGTACCATGGAGGTTGATCCCCCCGTGGCTGTGGGCTCGGTGGCCCCCTCACCGACGAAATGAGGGGGAAGGAGGGACTCCGGTTCCTGCAGGGAAATCTCCATCACGCAAGGGCGGCCTCGGCCATCCTGTGCAAAACGATGGAGAATGAAGGCGTGGACATAGCCCTCCTGCAGGAACCATGGTTGAATGGAAGCGTCGTCAGGGGCCTCGGAGTCCCAACCACTCAGGTAATGTATGATAGGTCTGCCCCCAGACCTCGAGCCTGCATGGTGGTAAGTAAAGAATTCAATTGCTTATTGATCCCTGAGCTTTGCTCAGGGGATTGTGTTGCAGGAATCCTGACAGTGAAAACGGAAGTAGGACCAAAAAAGGTACTAATATGCTCGGCCTACTTCCCGGACGAGGACACCTGTCCACCAGAAGCCATACAACAGGTTGTGGATCACGCGCGCAGTAGGTGCCTTCCTCTCCTGATCAGCTGCGACGCCAATGCACATCACACAAACTGGGGTAGTAGCAACATAAACGCCAGAGGTGAGTCCCTTTTAGACTTTATCGCTGGTGAAGGGCTTGACATAGCCAATGTTGGCAATGAACCGACGTTTGTGATCCGCTCAAGGGCAGAGGTACTGGATATAACCCTGTGCCTGCCCAGGGGGGGAATTAACATCCGTGACTGGCATGTGTCTCAGGAACCTTCCGGCTCCGATCACAGACACATCCGGTTCACGCTAGACATCCCGAATCTGGTATCTACCACCTATCGGAATCCTCGGGAGACGAACTGGGACGGCTTCTCCAAGTCTCTCAGTCTGAACCTGAGGACGGTGGGTGGGACGATCTCAGACAGGGGTGACCTGGACACTGTCACGAGGCAGCTGAGCGAGGCCATTGTTGAGGCCTGGGAAGCCAACTGCCCGGAGAAGACCAGGAGAAACAGGTATAAAACTGTTTGGTGGAACAATCATCTGGAGGAACTGCGCATCCAGGTGAGAAGGCTATTTAATAGAGCCAAAGCCACCAACGCCTGGGATACATATAGAGAGCAGTTAACCCTGTACAATAAAAAATCCGGAAAGCGAAAAGGGCCTCGTGGAGGAGGTTTTGCGGAGAGGTGCATGAGACGCCAGAAGCGGCCAGAATCCACAGGGTCCTGTCGAAGGATGGTACAGGGGGTCAAGTAGGATTCCTGAAAAAGACCGATGGAACCTATACGACCACTGCTGAGGAGAGCTTAAACCTTCTCATTAACACGCACTTTCCTGGTTCTATCCCAGAGGCCCATTCCACTGCCTTGTGCGGAGGAAGAAGGGCAGGGAAGGAGGACTGGTCAGTGGCGAAACACATAGTTACCCCCTCCAGGCTAAAGTGGGTGCTGAGTGGATTCAAGCCGTTCAAGGCCGCAGGGCCAGACGGCATCTACCCAGCACTCCTGCAAAGAGGCCAGGAAAAACTCCTGCCGCATCTTATAAGGTCATTTAGGGCCAGCATAGCATGGAGGTGTATTCCGAAGGCTTGGAGAGAGGTCAGGGTTGTTTTCCTACCTAAGATAGGCAAACAGGGAGACCACACTCCAAAGGCCTTCAGACCCATCAGCTTATCATCCTTCATGCTCAAGGCTCTGGAAAAACTGGTAGATAGGTATGTGCGAGAGACGGCTCTAAGGACTAATCCCCTAAGCTGTCGACAGTACGCCTATCAGCCGGGTAAATCCACAGACCTAGCGTTGGATGATCTCACCCGTCTCCTATCAAGATCCATTGAGGATAAGGAGATTGCCACGGCTCTGTTCATGGACGTGGAGGGAGCGTTCAACAACGCAACCACTGACTCCATGATCAGAGCTATGAATAACAAGGGAGTCGATCGTCAGATTTGCGAATGGATCGAGAGCTGCCTGAGCTCTAGGGTCATCACCTCGACCTTGGGCGACTCTTCCATTGTAGCGAGGACGACTAGGGGTTGCCCGCAGGGGGGGGTTCTTTCCCCTCTCCTGTGGGTGACCCTGGTTGACGACCTGCTACATCTGCTGGCTGAAGATGGCTACGACTGTCTAGGCTATGCGGATGACCTGGCGGTGGTGGTCAGAGGCAGATTTGCTGGGACCATTTCTGAAAGGGTTCAGCGGGCACTAACCCTGGTTAGTGACTGGTGTGTTCGGGAGGGTTTATCCATTAACCCTACGAAGACAGTAGTAGTCCCCTTCACAAAAAGGAGGGAACTAAGGGGTCTCAGACCCCTGGGGCTTGGTGGGGTGGCGATTCCATACTCCACTGAGGCGAAGTATCTGGGCGTCACCTTCGACCAGAGGCTTACGTGGAACGCTCACCTCGCCAAGACCACCCAAAAGGCGCTGCGAGCCCTCGGGCAATGCAGAAGGCTATGTGGTAAAAACTGGGGTCTGAATCCAAGCATGACCCTATGGCTGTACAAACAGGTCGTCAGACCTATGGTAACCTATGGGTCAGTGGCGTGGTGGACTAAGGCGGATCAGGTAAAAACGGAGCGGCTCCTGGAAAAAGTTCAAAGGTCTGCGTGCCTGAGCATCACAGGAGCCATGAGGACAGCTCCGACCATGGCCTTAGAAGTCCTCTTGGACCTTCCACCTCTCCACTTATTTCTCAAAGAAATGGCTAAAGCCACAGTTGTAAGGCTCATGCAGGGTCAATCCCCGATCATTTCGAGACATGAGCTGAAACAACAGAAACTCCGCGACGCCATAATGTCCGATCCCATACTGGGGATGCCCTCGGACTATGCTGTCAAGGAGTATCACTTCGATAATAAATTCAAAGTGATAATCCCGGATAGGGAGGAGTGGAGGGCAAACCGCCCCATAAACGCTCACTCTATCTGGTACACCGACGGCTCCAAAATGCCATCTGGCACTGGGGCCGGGGTGTACGGACCAAAGCATCACGCTGAAATGACTATCTGCCTGGGACGGTATGCCACCGTCTTCCAGGCGGAAACAATAGCCATTGAACACTGCGCTAAGGAAATATGCAGATTGGGCTTAAAAAACAAGAAAATAGCAATCTGCTCCGATAGCCAGGCCGCACTAAAAGCACTATCTGCCCCCGAAAACACCTCGGTGGTGGTGCGGGACTGTTTAAAGGCCCTGGAAGAAATATCCGCCGACAACTCTGTCTTGCTGTCATGGATACCAGGGCACTCGGGGCTCAGGGGCAATGAGAAGGCCGACGAGCTGGCCCGCAAGGGATCAGAAATGACCCCCATTGGCCCTGAGCCCTTCTGTCACATTTCTAGGAGTGTGAAGAGGAGGAGCTCAAAAGGCAAACTCTCTCTGCTACTTTGACGAGATGGCATAAAGCTCGAGGTCAAAGGCATGCCAAGATGTTCATTAGTGGACCACGGCATGGATTTACAGCAGACCTGCTCAGGCAGGGCAGAACCAAAGTCCGCATTATGGTGGGTCTGCTGACTGGCCACTGTAAACTCCGTAAGCACCTTCAAAGGTTGGGAGTGACAGAGGACAGCACCTGCCGCTTCTGCTTGGAGGAGGAGGAGACGGCGGAGCACGTCCTCTGTTATTGCGAAGGCCTAGCACGGCTGAGGTTCATGGATATAGGGGAAGAGAAACCCAGTCCATCGAACTACACAAAGAGACCCCTGTCCAGCCTCTGGAGGCTAATTAAGAGCCTGGGGCTTGATGGGGAGCTCTGATTAGGAAACAAGGGCGCACAATAGACCCATTAGGGGTCGGAGTGCACAAGGCCCCAAACAACCTAAATCTAATCTATCTATAGAATTTTTTTTTCATATTCATTTAATCATACGAAAAATTTCAAGTAGATTTGAGTACTCATATGACAATTTTGGACAACTTTAAAAAATGTCAAAATTTAGCGTTTTTGCGCTAAAATCCGTTAAAATTGACCTAGGAGACTCGTTTTTTTTTAATTCCACTTATTTTTCCCGAAGAATCCAACTGTCTCAAATTTGAGCATCTTCGCATTCTGCATCACGAGATTTCGTCGCTAATGGCCTTTTTTCAAGTTTAACTCCAAATTCCATACTTCAAAAATGGAAATTGCGATTTGTTGACGGAATTTTAATTTTTGATGCATAAACACAAAAGACGCTGTAGCTCTTTCAAAATTTGTGGTCCGAAAGAAAAATTCCTTTCAACAAGTGCTAATTTTCATTTCTGAACTAAAAATTTGGGTTCTAACTTGAAAAAAGGCCATTAGCGACGAAATCTCGTGAAGATGCTCAAATTTGAGACAGTTGGATTCTTCGGGAAAAAATAAGTGGAATAAAAAAAAACGAGTCTCCTAGGTCAATTTTAACGGATTTTAGCGCAAAAAACGCTAAATTTTGACATTTTTAAAAGTTGTCCAAAATTGTCATATGAGTACTCAAATCTACTTGAAATTTTGCGTAGATTACGAATCTGAAATAAAAATAGGGGTTCTCATTTGAAATAACGAAGTTAGGTTGTGTCTGGGACACCTGTATATCCAGCGGATTTTAAACTACACCATCAAATTCTTTGATAAATTAAGGGGGGTTTACATTTAACTTTTTTCGTAAAACCACTTTTTAACGCTCTCCCAGACGCTTGCCATGTGTTTCCGGACACCCTGTATACTTCGCCTTCCTTATACCTCCCCTCCCTTATACTTCACCTCCCATACTTCCCCTCCATATACTTTCCCCTCCTATATTGTTACTTCTCTTTTGGAAGCTCTTCAAACAAGTACTTATTTTCTATTTTACTTCTACTAATTGACGTTTGCTAAGAACATTGATAAAGCTTGACTGTCCTTTTCCCCCTATTCCTCTTCCCTTTATGAAGGACAGGATATTCAAACAAAGCCGATTTGTCTACACATCAACCAGTAAACACTCGTAGAAAAAAGTAAAAATTAATTAATTTTGGCTTATTCTTTGATTTTATTCATTTTTTTATTCCTATTTTCTCAAATCTTTTTTCACAAATCAACAGTTCGTTTATTCTGATAATATAATTATGAGTACTTTTTTCTTCTTATTTTGGTGGGAGGAGAAGCATTGAAATTTAATCCTTCTTAAAAAGACAATATAATTAGGTATAACGAATATAATGAAACAAGTGGATTACTATTATTCAAGGAAGGTAAAGAGGTATTTTAAATGCAAACGTATAGAAAATTAATACTCACACACCCCGATAGGGTGTTACCTTCAAAATCTTTTAAAAAAATGAAGAATAAAATAGTTCCTAGAGAATGAACGATCTTGAGAATGATTTGCGGAGTGCATGTCTGTTTTGTGACGTTTCATTGACCGCCAGAGATGGTATTTGTCGGTCGGGTGAAAATGGGGAAAGGGATCGTGGAAAAAATGTTCATGTGACGTGTGACAACTCCCCCTTCTAATAAAGGTTTCGGAGGGTTTTTGCTCCGGAATACGACTTGGGGGTCTCCTGACTTCGCTCTAGACAACATCTCCTTCTCCCTCAGGCCATTTACATAATTAACCTTCCTCTCATCACCCAACATTTTTATAGCCCCGTTATTTAAGTTTAGCCAAGAAATATTCTACTTTTGCCAAGGTTTACACGCAGTCAGCTAAACCATTTGTTTAAAACATCAGTTGAATATAACTCTCATTAGTAAGGCTTTTTAAGCTAATCTTTACCAGAGGGTAAATAATTAATTAAGCCCTATATTACCTCGCTTTCTTCCTTGTGTCTCTTTCTCGTGCCTCCTCGTTTTTATTATTTTAAAAATAGACTCTCGAAGGCGCTTTGGTGGATAATCATTTATTTAAATGAAAGCGAAGAAAGAAACCGTGAAACCAAAGTTTTCAGTTATAATGCATTCCTGGGAAGGCAATGGCGCCCCCTTGTAGAATAAACATACATAAGTAACTTCTCTTGAAGGGTTTCACTGTATGAGTTTTTACGAGGGCCCATCCGTCGCACGTCTGCTAATATAGCTCAAGGAAAGTTTGTTTTAACACGTCCACCTGCTTAAGTAGCAGAACTTACCATATATGCTGTATAACGTACTCTTCCCAGTTACAAGTTCAAACATGAAGAATTATGAGTTTCCACTCTATGAATATCTAATTCATATTTAGATTATCCTGAAATACGGAGCTGGTTTTTCTTCTTTTTCATCTTCAACTTGAAGTTCTCTGTTGGATAAACAATACCTGCTTTTTCGGAAAAATTTTTACTCTTGAAGATTGAGCGAGAGGGGTTGGAAAGAAAGTTTAACTTTGACGAGACGAACGTCGAGGGCACTTGACATTCTTTGATTCCTATCAACAAGTGGTCGACATACACGTATGAACTCGGAAGAATCTGATGCGGATTTCCTGAAACTTTTATAGGTTGAAGACTTATTTTCTCCATTTTCTTTTCGATTCAGATACGTAACTTCCGCAGAAAAGAAGTTTAGTTCCTTACATATCTAATAGATAATAAAAAGAAAGGGGTTGAAAATGGTAATTATATCAAAGGGGGGAAGAATATTCTTGGATACCTGCTGCCGTGTGTTGAAGCAGATGTGGACTCAAATTTCGCTTCATTCCGACTAATTGGTCTCGATCTTTGCGTGTACAGAATCCTGATCTTTTCCAAATGATTGTTTCTTGGTGATCCGCCCCGAAGGCTGATCCCTACCTGCACTTCTAATGATCCTTTTCTCATTTATTAAATAAAAAATTGAAAAGAGTTCAACAAAATCTTTCTCAAAATTGCTACATATTTAGAGCGTGATAATTCCCAGCAAGCATCCATTCCCTTCGGTAAAGCTCCAGTAAAATAAATTAAATAAATCACTGAGACAAAAATCAAAACATTTTTCGATTGTGCCTTCATTTTATTTTGTTTATTTATTTTTAAATGAAGAAAGTTTTTTTTCAACATTCACTTTTATTTATTTTTTCTTCCAATTAATTCTCGTATTTTCCGAAACGGCCTTTTAAACATTGAAAAATCAAGTTTCAGAACCAAATTTTCAAATTAATTAAAAAAAATTTGTTTTGAAGCAGATGGGCCGTTATTGGAGCCGTTAGCCACTTTTAATGACTAGGCGGTGTCACCTGCAGGACTTTAATTGCGATCAATTCAAATCCTAATAATATCATTTGAGTTGACCAGGGGGGGATGAAAAAAAGTTTAGCTACGCGATGTTTCTTAGACCAATATTAATAAACTAACTCATCCTATTACGTCGCCCTTCCCTATCACCCATCAAAAAGCAACTTGTGCCAATAAAACTTGAGTAGCTAAAATAAATGAACGAAGTTGTTTCCGAAGCACATGGGAGCTATATTAAAAGCTCTCTTTGACAGCGTCAAAGCATAGGATTCGAGGAACTGGATTGATTTGGTTTACAAAACGTCTCTGTTTAGACTAAGTTCAGGTGCATTAGTTTTATCTCGCTTATTTTGACTGAAAACACTGCATTTTGGTGCGCAGTAGTTTCATTTTGAAATAAAATATAAAACAAACAATCTCACTGTTGATTTGTAATTTTAATCTGCGGAAAAGATGAAATTTTTATTTTTATCGCTCTGTCCTTTCTGGCTGACCGTAGACAATGCGGAGTCCGATTGGTAGGAGAACGTTGAACACACCGTTGGTAATTATTACTCTCGTAATTAATTTCAAGGATTAATTAATATCCCCAAGCTGTTTAATGTGTAATGTGAATTGTATTAGACGTAGGTATCTAGATAATATTGATTATCATTAATTACAGCGATATCCAAAGAACTGGAGCCCCATCGGGAACCCTCAAAAGAAGGCTACTTTTTTTTTTCTCGAAATGTATGAAAAATTAAGTCCCTTATCCAAAAAAAAAAATACGCCCACAAAAATCGGGTGAGGCAGTTTATGATCAGAATATCATCCTCATTAAGGGGTCTTTTCCAATGATCTGCGAGTATTTCAATAACAAATTTTTTTCTATTGAGGAGATCATTCTTCACTAAGCGTGTAACGAGACATAGAAAATTGGAAATTTCATTAAAAATTGTCTTTTTAAAGAAAAATTACATTTTAAAAAAATGATCATCTTATAATAAAAAGAAACATCTTTATTGAAAATTTAAAATGAAATTGAATTCATTTTTTTTTCTTTCAAATTTATTTAACGTAGAATGGTAAAAAGGGAAACGCCAAAGAGGGATAATCTATTTATTTCAAAGGGAGCGGTTATCATTTTTATTGCCCTAAGGAACAAATGATGCAATTTGTAAAGTTCAGAACAGAAAGGGAGCGAATCGAGGTAAATTGAACTGGAATCGAGATTGTGGTAAGATTGACTTTTATTCTATTATTCCGAAGTTAGGAGGAATGCGGCGAGGGTACGTGCTCACATCACCACCGCCTAATGGTCCCGGCCTTAGGATACCTTCTCCAAAAAGCGAGCCTATATTAAAAAAAGTATCAATTCGATAAAAATATTTAACAGTCATCAACACGAAAAAAAAATTCTTCGTTCGCTATAAATGTAAAATGAAAAATATTATTTACATCGTTTAACACGTTTTAATTGCTTGAAAACTTTTTTTTTTCTCTTTTTTAAAGTTTTTAGTAACAAAGTTTAGAAAACTTGAACGCCAAGCCAAGCACTTCCTCAACCTTAACAGAAATGATTTATGGATGAAGGGCCTCGTCAATCCAAGAAGCAGGGAACGAAAAACAATTTTTTTAAAACAATTTATAACTGGATCATATTGTGACCATCGAACAAAATATAACGATTGGAAACCTTTTTTATATAAAGCCTTATTTTATTGCTTATTTAACTGTTTTAAAAAAACGCGTTAATTCTAACACCGGACAAGTCATTTTTCCAAGGTTTTCATGAGAGCCAAAATTGGAATCAATGCATCACCTGTTGGCTAAATCGTGAACTACGCATTTTCTGTTGATATAGGGTTAAACTGCCAACGGAATTCGATCCACCAAAATTTACCATCAGAAACAATGCCTAACTCAAAATTGATAATAAATGACTTGTCCGGTGTTAGAACTAACGCGACGAAATGCAATAGTTAAATTTCGAAGAAAAAAATAAATACATAAATGAAAGTTTAAGCTTGGTTCCTCCATTGGGGAAATAGTCATGTGACTTTAATATGAATAAATAAGGAAAACAAGGGATGCAAAATAATGAATCGCAGCTTTTTTCCGCCTACGATGTTTTTTGGCTTGTTTTCCTCGTTTAAAATCAGAATAATTTAATAAACGTAATTGGTTTAATGGTTTTAAGGCACTTATTAATAAACGTTTTCCCTTTTTCACGCTTTCCTTGAAAATCCCTCCTTGATTTCGGATTACAATAATTTATTTTATAAATTTATGAATCTCCCTTGAAGTGATCTGTTCCTAAAATGAAAAGGAATCCTTCTTATTTCCCTCCTGTTTTCAAGGTAGTTTAAGGCGGAGGAGCTCTCAATTTGATGATAACACCCCTTGATTGAGTTAAGAAAAGGGATCTTCAAGGTGTCCTTTTGGTTAAGAAAAGGCGAGTTTCAAGTTCCGTTTGTTAATGGAAATGTTCCATAAAGTGTAAAAAAATTAATTTTTTTTCCCTTCGAGAAATCCTTCCTTTTTCTCATATACTACTCAATTTTCAACTTACATCGTAACTCTGGAAGGTTATTTTGTCGGTCAAAAAACACCTGAGGGTCCCACTAAAAAGTTTTCAATACTCCAACTCGTCTTCATTCTTATGAAGAAAAAAGCTACTCTAAAGATTTTATTTTTAAACAAGAAATTGTGGTTGTTTTTTAATTTATTATTTTAAATTTATACTTAAGGCCGTCCGCACACTGGAGCCGACTACGTGCGACTCGGAGTCGTACGAAGTCGTACGACTTCGTTCTACAGATCCTAACAGTAACAATTAAATGGAACCTCGCACACTGCAACCGACTCAGTCGTGCGTATACGTGCGTTCACATCCGACTTACGACTCGATCCAAACTTGTTTGGATTTTGTCGCAAGTCGCATGCGATTTTTGGGTTTTCTGAGTGAATTAATAATTATTATGGATACCGAAAAGCTCATTTCTCTTGTGCAAAATGCTGAGTGCTTGTAGGACCAAAGTTCGTGAAAAATTGGGTGTCTTTTAAATTCCTAAATTTCCTAAAGAAACCTCTGCGTGGCGATAAAACTAAACTGAAATCTCAGAAATCTGAATTTTCATACGATCAGTCGGCTCCAGTGTGCGAGGGAAGCGTACGACCTGAACGCACGACTTGGTCGTGCGTAGTCGCAGTCGCGCCTAGTCGGCTCCAGTGTGCGGCCGGCCTTAGTGTTTTGGCAAACTAAGGGGAAAAAAAATTTCTGGCGGTGCAAGTAATTGCTACAACAGATAGAATGGGAAAAACTGATTTCATAATATAATATATTGTACATAAAAGAATGGTTAAAATTTTAATGATGGCAGACAAAACTTCATAATTAAAAAAAAAAATTAGCCTAACGAAAAGTTTCAGGGTAGGTACATTCTTCCGCTCGTAAAAAAGGAAGGAAAAAAGCAACAGCGGTAATGCTAGCTGAAACACTCTAACACCTTCGAAAGGGAGGGGACCGAAAAGAAAAGGAAACAAAACCGGCCCCTTTTCACGAAATAAAATGAAGTTTAATTTGCATCTTATTAATTGTGACAGATATGGTTTTAAACTATAGTTAGCTAAGTGAATTAAGTTTCTCCGGAGTTCCACCTGATATCAAGAGGAACTTCTTAAAACAGAATTAAAACTTACAAATGAAATTGTACAATTTGGTGCGCGTTAATGCTGGAGGGGGAGGGCGTTCTTACGGTCCAAAAGTGACACCCCCGCACCAGGAATAGGGGCACCTTTTATTCAATAAGACAGACAAGATTAAAGCATTAACTTATTTTTTTTAATTAATTAAAAACTTGGACACCTCTTTTGGGTGTATAATGAAAAAAATATAATTATTACAAAAAGTTTACCTATTTTTTAATCTTTAATCATAATTATTCAAACCCCTCTTGATTCTTGGCTCCTATCAAGGGTATGGCAATAAATTCCCTTTTGTAAGAATCATGAACAGTGATGCATGCTGCATCCATTTTGTCATTAATTTGATGAAAATCGAATGAAAATTGCGTTTATGACAAAAGCGGTGGCGGTCATGTAACCTCTGGAACGTTAAGATCATCGATTTTTCCTCTATGGAGCCCGGAAGACGCTTCCAAAAACCATTCATGAAGAGTAATCCAGTAACTTTCTTTTCCCACCTTTTAGGGATTTTCATCATTTACTTTTTTTTCGGTTGACGAAGGGTGCACGGCGGGCGACCCCGTCACGCCCAACGCCAAGCCGGATCATGAATCAATAAAAATTTCAAAGAATATGGCGTATTTCAAATGGTGTTCGGAAAGTTCATTAGTCATTACTGTCACGGATCACGTTCCTCACATCTTAGAAACCACATATTGAATCGTACCCAATACATACACAAGTAGTTTGTTCCTCCATTCCAATTATTCTAATTCATTCACGATGAAAAATGACCATAGGAGCAGCTTTTTATTTTTAAATTATATTTCATTTTAGGAAGCTTATTGCCAAATTTTCCCCGAAGGTGACGAAAAATACTATCTTGCAGTCACCAGACAGATGGAAGTAAATAGCAATAAGCGACTTCGATCAATCATTTTGACGCTCAGGATTTCGAATTGTATTTATACTTCATTACTTTTGAAATATTATAAAATGCTTTTCTCGAGGAGTAATAACATTTTAAAATTTAATATGATTGAAGACAACTTTTCAACGTCTGCCCTATATTCGAGAAATAAAATTTTTAAACTATCTTTCATTAGCTAAATAACCACTATTTAGATTAATGTTAAAGTTATATGGGGTATTTGTTGTTGTGATTGTAACATTTAAAGAAATCGTAAATGGGATTACATTCCCGTTCCACAGAATCAGTTTAGCCGTTTCGACTTTGATCTCGATCTCGGATGCTCTAAAACCGTCATGCAGGAAGAGCGTGGCTCAATTCTATTTAACTTTCCCGAATGAAAAAACATTTCGTTTGGTTTTTCATTGATCTCTTTTAATTCGTGAGTTGCCTGAAAAGTGAGGAAGCCGGGGGAGAATTTACATTCTTCTTTTTCTTATATTTCTTGGAAGTCTTTTTATTCAGGAGAAAAATATCTGAAATCATTAAATCACCAAGAATTAGACATCAGAGAAAATTTTATCAATAAAAAAAAATTAATTAAAAGCATTAAAGCTCAATTAATTAATTAATCAAATTCACGATTCCGGTTCTCCTCTAAGCTCCCACGACTTTGAACAATTGAATTTGAAGGGAAAATCGGCTTCAACCTTTTGGGCGAGGTTAAGCACATCCCAGTTTGACAGCAACCCTTTCCACAATAGGTGTTGCTCCAATTAAATCAAGCGGCTCTCCAATTACTCCCCGCAATCGAGTGTTAATCAAACTTTATAAATTATTACAAGTCGCTGTTTATTGTAAAAATATTAGTATTGTAAAGTGTACTTTTGTTGCGTATATTGGAGTCCGAGCAGTCAGTAATAAGCTTATTAGTCCCCCAAAGCATTAAAGATGAAAAAAAAATTTTATTATTCTACTTAGTCTTTCTCTCTGGACAAGGTTATTTGGAAGGAAATCAAACAATATTTCTGAGTAAAAGAAAACTTTAATCCGTGAGATCCTAAATGAGAAATGCCTGTTTATGCGAACCATCGCACGCTAATGGTCGCCCATTACTTATGTAAGGATATTCACCATCTAATTTATTGTAAGGCGACAGGTGCTTCCAAAAACATTTATTTTGAATATTTTAATCCCAAACCCCCCTCTCACTTTGAATTTTCCTCTTTACAAATGCTGAATACAACATTTCACCAATTATCTTTCTCCGAGTGAAATTACGCTAATTTTCCCCCAGCGATATTTCAAATGTTTTTATTCGACACGACGAAAATAGCTATTCGGATGTTTTTTATGATTTACACGGTTTATGTATTTACTGTGCGCGAGAGAGAAGGGTTTTACCAAGAAGACGGTGTAGTTCATTATTGTTTAGCAACAAATCGCAATTCTGGAAGTTTTCAATAGATAATTCAAAATTGTTTAATCTTATATTTTATAATAAATGAAAAAGAGTGCTTTTCTTTACTCAATTCGCAGAGGGAAGTGACGTGAATTTTCTTGGATGGCTAATGCGTTTCAAGGTTTTGTTTTGTCGGATTTTTCGTTCAAGCTCTTTTCTCGGTGGTGATTTAAAATGCCTCCAGTTGACACGTTCTTCGAATATCGCTTTCTCACGTCCATCAAGACTAATATAAATTTTCCCGTAGGAACTGACGTAACAAGAAAGTGCTATTATCAAAATATCTGTTTTTCATTGGTTCCACAGATTTCAGGGACAACCAACCTTAATATTTAACCTTGAAAGACATAGTATTTTTATTTATTAAAAAAAAAGGCTTTTTTCCTCTTTAAAAATTTTATGAAAGATCTTAGGAAAAAAGTTTACTACACATTTTGATATTGTAATAATACATATATTTCTACATGACCTCAAATGAAAAAAAATGCTTCTTATTTTCACTATGAGAAAAGTTATTTTTCGTAGAACCCTCGGGCAATTCAAAATTACAGCATACAATATTGAATACAAATTATAGAAGGAAGAAATAAAAAAGTTTTCTGTCAAACTCCCCGTTCTAAGTAATTTTATTTAGGGCCACTCGACTAAGGTCTACTGATGAATTAGAATTAAAAGCCACATCAATGTAAACTCTGTTTGAAAATTTATTGGATTGCTCTCCTTGGTCTGGGAAGAAGGATCGGCTAATGGCTAAGTATGGTGTATGTAACGTCCGGGCTGATGGTCGGCTAGTTGCTGGCCTGGGGTCAATGCGGTAACCGACCTCCCTTGAGATCGACCCTAGTTTAAACAGGTGAAGGAAGATCTAAAGCCGTTGCAACAGATTCAGATTTAAAAAAATCCATCCACGCATATTCATCGAAGAACGCCAACATCGTAGATATCTCCAGGGATTCTCGGAATGCATATTCAGTGATATAGAAAGACTTCGTGAAAGGAAGAACGGATAAAAGGAGGGAGGAAATTGATTCCAACTGTTTGAGTGAGACAAGAAGTTCTCAGGGCCTTCTCTTTGTCCACTGGGGCGATCACTAATTTGATAAGGTGGGATGGCAAAGGGTCCTTCCTAGTCCCATGAACAACGTCAAAGGAACACCACAATTAACATTAACGAGCCCTCTCACTTCGGCACCGCTGTACATATTCATATTTAAAATAAGTCTAGTTCTCACCACCAATAATTAGCCTGTTTTGACTAATTCAAAAAAAAAAAAAATTTCCGTCCCTTAAAATTAAAAAAAAAGTTTTCTTCATTTTTTTTTGACATACAGAGTACCCCAACTACAGTGGACCAACAACTTTACGGCCTCACAAAAAAAAATATGTGTAACCCCCTTATTTTTGCACTGGAAATCGACTTCATTTGGTAGATTTTGGTTTTGGTATACAGGGTGGAGCAGAGATGTGTTAACTTCGTTATTTTAAATGGGAACCCCTATTTTTATTTCAGATTCAAAATCTTCGCAAAATTTCAAGTTAATATGACCTCTTGGGCTACTTTAAAATGTTAAAAATCCATTTTTAGACAATTTTTAAAGATGTCCAAAGAGGTCATATGAATAGACAAATCAACTCGAAATTTTGCGTAGATTACGAATCTGAAATAAAAATAGGGGTTCAAATTTAAAATAACGAAGTTGGTGTTCGCTCTGGGAAGCCCTGTAGGACGAAAATTATAGAAGTATGCGGGACCATCTGGTTGGGAATAAATTCATACCATAAAAAATTACCGAAGTAAAAGTGAGTAAAATCGATTAATAGCATAAAAACATAGGGTTCCCATTCAAAATAACGAAGTTAGCACCTCTCTGCGCCACCCTGTATATCAAAACCAAAATCTACCAAATTGAGTGGATACCTTGTCCAAAAATAAGGGGAGTTAACATTTAACTTTTTTTTTTCAAGGACTAAATGCTTTGCCGTAAAGTCTCGGCCCACTCTAGTTGGGACACCCTGTATAAAATCGATTATTTTATGAATGTCAGTGTTACCGCGTATACGCTAGGCCTTCAATCAACGCCTCTTATCACCCACAATGAACCTGAAAAATTACGATGAAATTAATCTTTTTCAATCCCCTTCCCACCAACCCCTTCTCTCAATACCTTTTATAATATTTTTAGTGCCTAATTAATATTAATTTTAATGGCAAAAATCCCACCTGCCTTAAAAGTCTTTTTCCGTCCTTGTTTTTATTAATTAAAAAGGATTTATTTATTTTGGTGGGCAGCAATATTGGGATATACAAAACTACTTCAATATATCAAACTGATCCATTTTTTTATTTTTTTTTTTTCTTTCAAATAATCATATCTTTTTATTTCTATTTTTTGACAGTGAATATTTAATTAACAAATTTTTTAACAAAAAAAAATTCGAACATAGAAACTGATTTTATTTTTATGAAAAAATTATTGGTCTTTCATACAGGCGGAGATGTTATTTTACAATAAATTATTATTATAAAAATTATAAAAATTTCACCGAGCTCACTTAACGTGAGTTTAATGATCACAATCTGATTTGATCATAATATTGAAAAAAAGAATGCAATGTAGGTACGTAACTATTTTTATGTGATTCTTTTTAACCACAAACCGAATTTGTCAATTTTTTAAAATTGATTAGCGTATTTATATTTTATAGTGGGTCGTCCAGTTTTGCACATCAAAAGTTATGCTAAATGGCGAAAAAAAAAAATCACTGAGTTAAAATGGTAAACTGATTACGGTTTGCCTTATCTTTAAAAAAATCATAACTCCTAGACAGATGGGACTACCACTCAGGTGTTGCTCAATGTTGTCATTTATCATAAATTTTAATTTTCTCGCTAAACTAGACCACACTGTATAACATTTTATTCAAGTGTCTCTTGATGATAATTAACTCTTTTGAAAACTTAACAGCGACGAAAAAAAAAAATATCAAGCATAAATTTACAATTATTTTAAAATTTACATTTTTCAAAATCTATTTTTAAAATTTGATATCTCTAGAATAATTGATTATTCTTATATAGTAAATCTATAGATATGTATATAATGTACAGAATTGCGTAAATATTTAACATTGCGACAAGATTGAACTAATCGAATTTCGATTAATCTACATAATTTTGGTTGCAATTAATTCCATTGTGAATTTTTCACGGATTAAAAATAATCGTCCATTTAAAATGGAGAAAAAATAATAAAGCGAGGTTCCGACGAATACTATTTACAATTACAAGAGTATGTACAATTGGTCGGCATGGAAACGAACACCTTCGGTCTTTTCGAATGATATTATACAATCCATTTTATGGGTTTGAAAGGTAAGGTGATGTTTAGAACATGCTCTATAAATATCAGTCTAGGATGATATAATGACGTTTCGTATTGGTACTAGATTACCCAAAAGGCATTAGTGTGATTTAGGGCATTAAATAGAGTTTATCTTGGTATGAGCAGTATAAAAAATAAAAAGTAGCTGGGAGAGTGGCGGTGTGATGAGGCGGGGGCGTCCCAATTGTCTCTTGTGATATCGTCGTGACATCGACTTATTGAATTCACGTTAATAGAACTGATAGTCTGACCGTTGAACTGCAATGGTGATATGCAATAATTTTTGGTGCTGAAATCAGCAGCCGAACCGTTTGCAAGTGGTCCTTCCAATAAGGAATGGATGTGGCAGTCGCAAGGAAAATGATTCGAAAATACAGTAAGAGTTTCGACTCCGTCGAGGAGTATGGAACCTGGTGAGGGTGTTTCAAGAAGGTGGTTGCCTTGGAGCTTCAACATTTTCACCCTCGACTCCGGAAGAAGATGCAGTTCTTGTATAGCATCGATTTTATTGCTTATGAACCTTAAACTATTGATGTGGGTCATCCCTTCAAATGCTCCCGGTTGTATCACCCCGAGATCGGAATCTTGTATCGCTAGTACGTGAACGTGGGAGAGCCCTCTAAAAGTGTACGTTTTTAAAGCGGACAAGTCCATGTAGGAGAGTTTTATAAGTCCTACCGAGTCTAATCCACTAAACGCGTCGGGCTCTATAGTTTTAATCCCAGCTGGAAGAATGAGGTGTTCGACGTTCGTCAATCCGGAGAAGGCTGAAGTCTCGATTTTGTGAAGAGGATTGCTGTTTAAGTAAAAGGCGAACGTTCGATGTTCCTGCAAAAGCATATCCTTCGACTTTATGAATTATTATGGCCCAAAAGAATCGCCGTTATATTTTGCAATCCTGCGAACGCGAAATGAGCTACCGTCGTCAAAGGCGTGTGTTGTATCGAAAGCTCTCTCAAACGAGGCAGCCCTCGGAAAGCGAACGGTTTTATGACCGTTATGTTATTACCGTCGAGTGATAACTTCCGCAAACTACGCAGACCATTAAAAGCGTCAGTTTTAATTAGCGGAAAGTTGTTCTTTGTCAGGCTCAGGTGCTCGACGGTTGGTGGAAGAGAGTTCACTGGTATCTCGGTCAGCCCACCCGTATTGCACAGTACCTGTAACAGATTTATTTTCATAAAAAATTGAGCTCATGTTTGTGTCTATGTTGATGATCATCATTCACTAATCCAGTCGATAGAGCAAAAATATTTCTCAGTGCTATCTACTATGGCGAATCCATTTCCTATTCCCAGGTTTTTTTTTTTCAAATATTTACCTATTAATTTTTTTTTTGGGAATTGGTCAAGGTATTTAATATTACTCATTAAAAAAAACACAAAAAAACATTGCAATTAAAAGCAACAATGATGTACGTTGAGTAACGCACCGGCAGGTAATTAATTGTCATTGGTTAGGAAAGGATGAGCCATTGTCATTACTATTGTTTATTATTAGTATTTCCAGAATGTGCAGGGTATTGATTTTTATATGCCATCTCCCTTCCAACTCAGATATACCTATTAATATTCATAATACTTATCAAATGAAAATGACAACTACACAACCTTGTGAATCAAGTTCACAAGTTCGAGTGGTCAGGGAGCAATTAATAGGAAGTTTACCTGTCGATTCTAAATGAAGCATAAAATTAATTTCGAAACAATTAACTACAGCAAACAGTGGATGACGCAACTTTCGAACATTTCAAAAATGAAAAAAAAAAAAATGGCCTCAATGGAATAGAATCGTCATAAGAACCATCCCCTGTTTCAACGGCATCATCAAGTTAATTGCTACTCAAATGCAGACATAAAGGCAGTTTTATATTCGCCATAATGCTTGAAAACAAGACCTCATGAAATTCCGTCAGACGGCGATTCTAAGGAGAACCAATAAAAACCATAATTAAATAACTGAATTAAGAACTCGGATCGTCGAAATATAAGCCGTAAGAGAGGTAAATTTATTTTTTTCGAAATCTACCTATTGTAATATTTTTTTTTTTCTTCTTTCTTTAATTATGCCATAAATTACTAATTACCTAAATTAAATTTTTTTTTAAATTTAATTTACAAACTAACCTACGGAATACTTCATTGTATGTGTCCAAAAAGGTGGAAAGCCCAACTTTTTTCCAAAATTATTGTACCAGCTCAACTAATGTTGTTGTAAAGAATTGATTCAAAATTAAAATTTTTTTTTTTAATTTTGAGAGATAGTTTAAACAACTTTTTTTTTGTTTCTCTCTATCTCTCTCTTTTTTTGGTTTAATTTGTTGTAGTAAGGAGAAGATAAAGTAGGCGTTAATTACATTCTAGAGTAACACAAAGTGGCAAAGCTATACCAGCGGTGTACCGATAATTGTGACCGAGACTGGAAACTTCAGATTTCACAAAGAATGCAATTTTTGCGCTACGTTTTTTAACCCAAAATTTAGATGAAGAACTTATTTTGGCTTTCACGTTATAAAGGCAACATTTTGCGGACAAATTAAAGGCAGTTTTTTTCCCCAAAAAATTCCCTCCCCCCTTAAACTGGAATTAAATTATGAAAAAGTGTCAGTTTCTGAAAAAACTAAAGGACATCTAATTTTTTAGGTTGTGTGCCTCAAGATAAAAAATTTTATTTTCATTTTTCTTATTTTCTATTTCCTTATCATTTTAATTTATTTTTTTGGCGTCAAAATTTAAAAAAAATTAGTTTCAGTAAGAACATTGCGGCAAAAAGCATGATTCGCGCGAGAGAGAAAAAGAAGAGAGTTTTCTTCAGAGATAACATTTAAATCGGGATTTTCAAAGCGGAATCTATGGTTATTTCCGGATGGCCGATCAAGAACTGGTGAAAGATAAGGACGGGCAGTTAGGTATGATGAAATCGAGATCCTTTTTACTTTTAAGGTTCGCCTCGCAGAATTTCGCATCCTCTTTGCCAAAAATATCGAAGCTAAAAAACCTTTTGTTTTTGATATAGAATATTTTGATATATAATAGCAGTGGTCGAATTTCGATTATTACCGCCCCTTTATGATTTCAAAGAGTTTAGCCTGTTAATTAGCTATTTGAATTAATTTCAATAACGTCATTAACGTGGCCTCAAGAAAAGATTTATTTGGTTATCCTAAAAAGACTATTTGTCAGATCCGGGGCGGTAATAATTTGGTGTTAAAATGTTGCGTGAAGCGAAAGAAATTGCGTGCATTATATTTATATCTGGTGAAAATATCCTCACCTGAGCCTGGGACAAGCAGATGCATTGATTCGGACATGGTATAGCCCCCGCTATCGCAAGTGCAGTCCATCCGGTCGAAATCAATAAACCCAAAATCATGACTGAAACATACAATAAAAAGGTTGAAAATTTTTTTAAATTAATCAAAATATGAAATGTCAAACGTGACGCTCTTTCGAGTGAAATAAACGACGTTTAGGTTCTTCCAGAGTAGGTTCTGAATTTCGTTATATGACGGACGTGCTAGGTAAGTTTATACTGTGAGTATATTTGAAATTGAATCATGGATCGTTGATCTGCTTGGCGAATATGGAAGAACGTGCGGAGAAATTTCAACATGTGCTATGTTTATCCATTCCATTAAGAGGAAACCCAGGCTTTTCTTTCCTTCTATATTGTACAACACTTGTACCCCTACTTTTCTCAAAAAACAACCTTCCAGATTTTACAACCTTCGGCTCCAAATTAAAATAAAAAGCAAACTTATGGCGGAAAACGCTCAATCTGCCACAAGAAAACCTCCAATTTCCCTTTTTTTTCAAAACTATCGTTAAATAAGTTACGAATCGTAAATATTTTATTCAGCACAAGTATCATGCTTAAAAAACAGAGGAGATGACAATATGAATCAAAGGGAGTCCGGTTTCAGACTTCAAAAGGTGGTCCCCTCTTCTCAAGAGGATTATCCACCCAGTTGGCAAACAACATTCATTCTTGAACTCTATATAATATATTTAACATAATATTTTCCGTTGTCCAGAATCGTTCGATATTTTATTTGTTGCTTTCGTTTTCTTTTAATCAATAAAAAATAATAAAACTATTCGACGTGTACTTAAAAATAAAAACCGTCCAGCAACCTAACAGCATTTATGGTTTAGCATATGAGGGTGCAGTGATCAGATTGTTTTTATTTCTTTATTTTTTATATTCACAGAAATTTCGAGAATAAAACAAAATGAACCCAAAATGTGCCCTCTAGAATAACGATGTAGGTTGAGTAAATTCAATTTTTTAAATGTTCGAGGAAGGAAATCGAAGCAAAAAGTGACTTCTGTTTAAAAGCTTTGTTTCCGGAGTTGGTTATGAAAGTTTCAAAGATGTCTAATGGTTAACATGCGGTTTTCCTTGCTTCTTTTACAGGGCCAAGTATCTCATAAGCCAAGAAACTTGTAAGTTGAAAAAATTGTATTTCCAATAATGCCCGTACCTCAATAACTCAATAACTCCAGATCAAAATAAAGCCCTTATTTTTTAAAACTATCTCTTGAGCGTATAAAAAAAATGTTATTTTTTAGAAAGCCTAAAAAATATTATTCATCGATCAAATTAGTTATACATTTTATCAATCAGAGTTTAATTATGCGTACGTTAGGAGCCTTGAAAGTTGAATATTTAGTCCAATAAAACAAAACTGACAGCCAGACCTGTATTTGGGTCAATTTAGATCGAGGGTCCGTTAAACCGCTTTATCGAGACAGCGAAAACGTATTCACACCGGTTGATTTTATACGACAGAGTCGGTCAAGTAAGTTAATAAATTCTATAGAGCTTTGGCATAGCGAAGTCTGTTATTCGGTTAAACATTACTAGGCGTAATAAAGGGGATTGGGTGAGCCTGATGAGAGCGGTGATATTAGCAAATACAATCGGCTCCTACTTGATTAGTCCTAGTGACATGGTAATAGACTATAAAATATATGTCCTTTGTAATACCATTAACAACCTTCCACGTCGATACTCTGCATTTTAAAGGTAGCCGTTGTTTTTCATCCTATTCTACACAACCAATTTTAAAGCAGATAAAATTTTATTTTCTATTGGTCTTTGAATAAAATAATAAAAGCTCTCATGAATGGGATATTTTTATTGGTACTTCTTGAAACGAAATTTTCCGCTTTCTCTTGATTCAATTTAAGTGATGAGTTGTGAATTTCCCCTATTTTTAAGTCATCACCAAGCGGAGCGGAGAAAACGGGAGGTTTTCAGGCCGCCAAGTAATTTATTTTTTACCTTTTTTGTGGATCCAATGGTGACAAAAAAGGCTTCGCTTGATTTTTGAATGAATGAAAAGTACACAAAATTAAAAACTACAATTCTTGTTTTACAAAAAAATCAATGTTGTTCACAAAAAAAATTTAATTTTAAGCTTCGCATAATTTTTTCCTATCAAAAAAAAAATTTCCCTAGTTTCCAAACCACATTATGAGTTTAACTTTAGGACTAAGGTATTTGGGAAAGCTAGAAAGTTCTGCGAGATTACAGGAGTGAAAGAGGGTTGAAAAAATAAAAAGTCGGGGTAATGAAACTCGAAGGTAGGAGGTCAAAGAGAGCGATATTTGCTTAAGAGATGAGACGAAATGTTTGCCAGCTAATTGCCTCCTTTAACCGGCCACTGCTAGAATATTTAGGCCACAAAGAACATAATATGTAATTATAATATTTACATCCTTCAAACAAAATTCTAGACGGTATAATAATTTCTAAAATAATAAAAGACGAATATTTACTCAAAAACTTTTTAGATCATCTCCTGAAATATTGAGAGAAGAGTTTATTTTTTGATCAAATTTATGTAATCTTTAAAATTGTTAATCTGATGATTTATACTGGTGTTTTGTTTTTGACGCCTTTTTGATGAAAGGCTGTTCAACCTCACGAATTCCGGCCCTTCTTAATTACGCTTTTAAGACTTAAATTAAGAAGGATAAAAGTTAAGACTGAAGTATCACACGTTGCCGTTATTTCAAAGCCTGAATTTTTATCGGACTACATAACAATCTTTAATAAGTGGGTATTATAATCGCTCTAATTTGTTAGTCATTTGTTAATTCTTCCTAAGACATTTTCTTGATTTATCGAATCTGGCAGATAGGGCAAACCTAATTCGTAATAACTCATAGAATTCTTTTGTTTTTTATTATTATTCCAAAGGGCATTTGTTAAAAGACAAATGATCCTTGTCATATTTCGAATTATGAATAATGTAAGAGGCAGAGACAATATCCAGGAGGGGGGGAAACGATTTATTGAAAAAAGGAAAAAAAAAATTGAAACGAGTCAAGCCTTTTCAATAAAAAGTGAAAGGGGAAAAAATATAAGTGCTTGAAAAATTATAGGAACGGCGAGGTCAACCCCGCTAACGTTTTAAATAAAAATTAAAATCTCTTTAATTTTCAACCCCACGATGGAAAAAATCCTGTCATATGGAAATCCGCTTAAGCAACCTAATATTTACCAAAATAAAAAAATTAAAATTAAAAATGAATATATTTTATTTTTAAATCTGGTAAGTGTATACCATGTTAATAATATGGATTACCCCCTTTTTTTTTAAATTACTGAATACAGAAAAACTTTTAAATATAAACCCCCTTGCTTTGGTTGAAAAATAGATTGAAGTTGAAAAATTCTAATTTTGATGTACAGGGTGTCCCAGAGCTACATCAAATTCGTTGTTCATATTAAATGAGAACCCTACATGTAGATTTTTATGATTGCAATCGATCTACTCATTCATCTTCAATCCTAGGTAACATTTATTTTTTTAAAACTATTATTTAGAGCCGCCCGATATGTACCTGTCTAAAAGAAGTACTCGGAGAAGATACCATCAATGACAAAATTGTTGGGTAAACAAAGCTTGATTTGTCACAAATTTAGCAAAGTACATGTTTTTAACCTCCTAATTTATTTCCTCCGACAAAATCTCAACATTGGCGACTTGGATTTTACCCTAGGGTGATTTTATAAAGGGTTTCTCAATCATCCAGATAGCGTTAATTGTCTCGGGAAACATTATTTCAACTTCTAATTCATTAAGAATTTAGCTCATTTCTCCGTGTCACTTTTTCAATCTTAATTAATTCACATTATTATAATAAATAAAAAAATAAAAACAAAAAGACGCTGGGAGTCTCACCTCCACGTCACACCCGCAATTTTAATCCGATCTTCACCTTTTCATTTACGTCAAACATTTTAGTATCGATTTTTTCCCCAAAATGAACGGTCTTTGAAAAGTTATAAAGAATAAACCCCTCACAAGTTCTTTAAAATTGTTTCTTAATTTATTTAGGTATATTTTAATAATGAATACAGAAATTTTACCAAAGAAAATTCAAAACTTTTTAACAGTTCAATTATGTATAAATAAATAATAAATATTAATTAAAAATCTCTTTTTAGAGCATTTTAAGTTCCTTAAAGAAGTTTGTGATACCCTCGACGTCGGGCTTTTGCGGAAGGGTCTTCCAGACCCAGTAGGATCAATTCGAATATTGATCTTTACCGATCTCAACTTTGTCTGTGGTGCCGACCCGGCCGTCCGTAGCATTTTTCCGGAACACTTTACGGCCACAGTTTCCAACCGATTTTCACCTATTTTCTTTAGTCGGTGAACAAACTAACGAGGGCGATTTTTGAATTTCGAAAAAATGGCGGATGTCTGTTTTTTTTTTCTTTTTTTC